>JAANYP010008197.1:0-173875 GCA_020465985.1 Centrapalus pauciflorus
AGAAAAGACAGAGCTTAGCCTAGATGAAAGAGAGGTTCAAAATAACCACATGTTAACCTGCAAATTGATTGAAAAGCTTCGAGTGATTGAAGCGCCAGGAACGTCTTCTGGGACCACAAAGCCTACGAAGCTAGAAATAAAGAGATACAGATGGTGCTCGTCCAGTGGAAAACCACAAGGTTCGCATCGTCTTGGGAATCGAGACCGATGTTATGAAAGCCTACTTATCCAAGTCCTGTTCGACGTAGCTAACTTCGGGGACGAGTTCCGACAGTTTGTGGTGGTGGAGCCCATTCATGAACAAACCCCAAATTTTTGATCATCTAGTTATAATTCAGTATATTGAGCCGCTAATGTATATAACGTTACATTATTGAATTATTTGAATTACCATTAATTAATAAGAAAATTAATTAAATTATATAAATATTTTAATTATTGAATCCTTTCATTATTATTTAAAGAAAAACTAAAAAAAAGAGATATAATATACAAAATGAAAGTGAGTTAGCTCGCAACAGAAACTAGACGACGTAATAAACGAGAATCAAACTCAAAGGCTCAGATTCGACTCTCTCCTCTCTAGCTCTCTCCTCTCCTTAAAATCTCTCTCTAGCTTTCTCTCTCTGACTTCTCTCTTAGATCTCCTAAACGACCTTCGATCATCAAGGATAAATATACCGTTAGGAAGATCTCGGCCCCAATACTACACGAAATACTAATTTCTGCTTGAGTTCCTACGTTCTTGAGGTATAAGATTTTATAGTTTTACGTTTTATATATATTGGTTTATTTTTCGAACTCTATTAATTTATGAAATCTAAAGTTATTTCTATGAAGTTTTTTAAACTAGAATAAGTATACGTATGTAATCGCGTATTCTAGGCTTATTTCTCGATTTGTGATTTTATGCCTTAGCAATTCAAGTTTAGAGTTGGCATATGATCGACTCGCTGAGCACAATATGCTCAGATTCGAGAAATACATAGAACAGATTCGTAAAGAATTGGGTGGATGTTTCGAACTGTAGAGCCAGTGAGGATTCGAATGGCATGTTTGCGAATCTGTATTCCCTAGACACGAATTTTTATACGCTGGATTCGAATCTAAACAGCTAGATTCGCAGACCATCATTAGAATTCGGATACTCACACACCCCTTCGAGTCTCTGTACATACTCGAGGACACCCACACCCACACAATTAAGTTTAAATGATTAGATTCGCATTGTAAAATCAATTAGATTCGAACTCTATACTGAATTGGATTAGTTCGGAATCTAAGAAAACAGGATTCGAAACATGTGTGTGATGGAAGGGTTCGAATCTAAATTCGAATCTATTCCTTTTAAATCAAAATTTGAGTCCAAGATGATATATGAACGAACAAGTTATCAGAATCAGATAAAATAAAGAATTTAAGACCAAAAGATGATGACATTAATAAAGATGATGAAAATGACAAGATATTATCATGCATGATTTTGAACAGGTTCAGTATATTACCTGAACATTTAGACAAAGATTTTAAAAGATTTAAAGCGGGTCGGAGACGTGATTTGACAGAGAACAGATTGACAAAATCCTGAGATAACTCAGGTGGCAGATTCTTATATCTGTTTGACCAAGACCCAAACTGTGAGTTTTAGATATTCGAATTGAACATGCAAAGATCCGTTTGAGATATATTGATGCTGTTACATTATTTGACATTCATTAATCAGCTGGATTGAGACCTGTGCACACCATGGATGGGTGTTGCCCAGTGAATCATGATAGCTATTTGCTTATCATTTCATATTGCATTTACTAGCATTTCAGACTTTGCTTTATGATTTGTTGCTATCATGACTTCTAAGACTTATACTTATTTCATTGATCAGACTTGATAAGATTTATTCAGCTTGACTAGCCCTTATGGTCTATTGTTCTAGACCCGGCTATTTCACCAGTTCTTATGAACTTGGTAATGACCTCCGATGTTCGGCCATGTTGACCTACTGGTAGCTAGCCCAGTATGTGGCTGATCCCCACGATATAAGCGGGAGTGTGGTTTGAACATCATCCGATCTAGATACTATATCTCAATCATGATGAGGGCTGTAGCGGCAGCCAAGACTTATCACGCTTAGATTTATAACTCCGCTTGACACGCATGTTAATATTGAAAATCTATAAACTCACTAAGCTTTGCTTACAGATGTTGCTTTAATATTTTACAGGAAAAAGTAAAGGAAAGTCACCTGCCGGACCTAGTTCTTAGGTCTTACGCGATCAAGACAGAAGTATCATAGACCTCTACTCAACGATCTCATTTTGGTACTAATTGGGAGATGATATTGTGGTGATTTGGGTAGATTTATTTTGATATTATGATGACATGAATTAGATTAGACTTGTGCCCTTTATAAGTTTAATTTTTAAACCGTAACTGTATTAAACTTAAATCTTAATAGTTTGTACTGTAATTTAATTTTCCGCATTATAATTACTCTATCTTAGTTATGGTTGATATCGTATTGCATGATGTGGGACCTAGACTGGTGAGCACTGCCCCGTAATGGGTGGTCTTCACACTGACAAACCTATTTGTTGAGACTAGCTTACCATTTACTTTCTGAATGAAGGTACTTGGAAGCTCACCAAGAGTGGATAAGTCTTTTTCCAAATTATTTATCTCAACAATTGAAGCTGCTTTGTCAAGATCCCCTCCAAGATAGGCTTGGATTTGAGCTGTGATCTGTTGACTGATACAATGATTGACTTTTTGTGCAGATCGGCACCAAGAGTCAACAATCTTTTGACGTTTGGCATGTTTTGTGTCTGTTTTTCTCTTTTCTTCTAATAAAATGGAATTGATGTGTTTTAATTCATCAAGTTCAGTTTCCAACTTATGGAAGCTATCCAGTTTACTAGTTTTTATTTCAAGATCAGTTTTTAGCTTGGAGATTTCAGACAACAAAACATTATGATTCTCAATAGCAGCTTTTAGATCAACAAGCATATATTCACACATTTTAACTTGTTCATCAGAACTGTAAACCATAAAATTTTGCACCTTATACATCATTGTTGGGTTCCAGTTCTCCAAGCTGCTGAGAGCCTCAGCTTCAGCCAGGTCTTGTTTGAAGTTGATTGTTGATGGGACATCAGTGTTGGCCATCAAACAGTCGTTATCTTCTTCATCTGAAGATGAGTCAGATTCCTCCTAGTCACATGTCTCAGCCATGAGTCCCTTTTGCTTGTTGGAAGACACTGAGTCTTCCAACTTCCTCACCTTAGCCATGGCCATTAGGTACTTAACCCTGTAGCCATCGTCCCTGTTTGTCTTGTATGGTTTGGATGATGAGCCAACAGCTTTAGACACACAGTCAGCAGCTATATGGACTGTTTTGCCACATTTAAAGCACTCAGCCTTAGTTTTATCAAATGCCTTCTTTTTTATGGCACCTGACTTCATCTGCAACTTTCTACCACCAAACCTCTTCTTGTTGAATTTTCTAACAAGCATTGCAATCATTTGCTCATCATCTAATTCAACAAGATCTTCACAGTCTTCCTCCTCAGACATTTCTTCCCTTTCATCATCAGCCTGTTGATCAGGTTGTGTGAATACATCACACACCTGACCAGCAGGTTGTCTCACGCTGGCCACTATGGCAGCACCTTTTTTGGACATCTCCAAGGCATTTCTTTTCTGTTGCCTTGACTGCTCATCATTTAGTAAAGACTCGTATAGATTTATAAGGTCCATACTTTTGATGGTGCCTGAATTTCTTAGAATAGTAGAGAAATAATTCCATTCCACAGGCAGCGTGTCTAAAAATTTGTTTACCAGAGTTAGGTTGTCCTTGGTGATCCCAACAGCTTTGGGATCATTGATTAGAGCAGTGAATCTAGTATAGGTTTTAGTGAGGGGCTCCTTTCTCTTTGCAAAGAAGAGTTCATACTGTCTAACAAGAATGTTGATCCTGTTATCTAGTGTGATAGTGGGACCATCAAAGACGGTACACAAATTATCCCACATATCCTTTGCAGTCTTTATTTTCTCAACCTGTTTGAACACATCATCAGGATGAGAAATAACTAGGTTGTTCCTAGCATTTGCATCAAGAGCAACCAACCTTTTGTCTTCATCAAACCATTGAGCTTTTGCCTTTTCAAAGGTTCTGATCTCAGGAACAGCTCCTTCAGCAGCAGGAGTGATAGTAGTAACAGAGGTTGGCACATAGGGACCTTCCATTACTATCTCTGGTAGTTGTACATCCAGATTCTCTAAATAGAGCATCATTCTGCACTTCCAACCAGAGAAGTTCTGATGATTGAACTTGGGGGGGTTTGGCCATTGAACCATTGTCATCAGTAAGAGGAGGAGCTGGCAGCACTGTTGTCCATGGGGAAATAGGGATAATGAGAGATCAAGAGTTAACACACACTCTGTCTGCTCTGATACCAGTTGTAGGTCCCAAAAAGGTTTCCCTAGTGTATTGTTCTAAGCTATAGAGGGGGGGGGGGGGGGGGGGGTGAATACAGCAAATTAAAAATCAATACTCTTTGCTCAATGTTTGTGTATATTATTAACAACTGTTAATTACAAACAAGCTTGACTGTGGAAAGGTTCAAGCTGATATGACATATACAACAGATGTTTAACTAATCTAAGACACACTCAGACTAGATAAAATGAATACACTCATTAAGATTACCTAACTGTTTTACAAGACACTGATGGACAGCTTGAATAAGAACAGCTTGGACACACGTTATTGTTTTATTCAAGCAAACTTGCATGCATGAAAACACACTTCAATGCACGATCTGAATTTCTCACTCTTGGTTATCTCACAATCCTTAGAAGCTTCCTTTTATACTCTCACTGAGAATCTTAATGAAGCTTCCTCATTGGACAAGGAGATAGTGGGATGTCTTTCCAAAAGGACAACACAACTTTTCTGCCCATTTTGATAAAGCAGACTTGTCTTCATGTGGCAGAATCTTTGTCTTTTTCTTTTTGTCTCTGTTACAGAGGCCTTTAACAAAAAGAGGAATGTCAAATTTGAACCTTTCTTCTTCTGTTAAGGCCATTTTGATATAAGAAATGGTCTGTCAAACATTTCAGATATCCCTTTGTCTTCATGTAACAGAGCAGCGTAGGCAGCTTTTGCAGCTTCTGTTTTTCCACTTTGTATTTGACTTTGTAACTGATCTTGTAGTCTAAAACAATACATGAGGACATGGAAACATATTCCATAAAGTGTTTAGCCTGTTCACAAAGAGTAGGTTCTGTTCACAAAGAACAGAACACTTAGAATTTGTCCAAGCTGCTCAACAGAATAGAGCATCGTAGACAGTTTATGTCCAGGCCGTTCAACAGAATGAACAACTTGGGAAATCTGCCTTAGTTGCAATGAATGCAACAGGGTAAACAACTTTAACTTGTATTTCAAATCACTTTTCATGTTTCAATAAGGCATTAACAGGCCTTAAATTATACCTTTAAGTGCATCAAATAGGTTTGATTAAAAATCTCCCCCTAAGATGTAGAGCATGTTTAACTGATGCCTTTTTGTGCCTAACAAGAAAGCAAGGTGTTACAGTATTCCCGCCAATTGGTAATGTCATCAGATTTCGGTTCCACATTTGATTTATTAATTGGTTCAACAACATTTTATTTATTAAATAACCCAATTAAATTATTCCACGTACCTTACTCAAATTGGGTTCTTACAAGTCCTCCCCTTACTAAGATTTTGTCCTCAGAATCTAACTCTGCACAAACGGTTGAGGATAACAGCTACGCATCTCTGCCTCTAGCTCACACATGATGTTGGTACCCTTATGATGTTTACATTGTACTAACACTAACGCCACCTCTTTGTTACGTGACTTCCTCATCTTCCTAACTGTCACTGCCTCAGGCTGCTCCGCATATCGAAGTCTATTGTCGACCTCTGTCTCTGATAAGGGCACTCTCTGATCATCCCTAGCTAGGCACTTATAAAGATGGCTTACGTGGAACGTGTTATGGACTCCGGCTAACTCTGGGGGTAAGTTCAGGCGATAAGCTTGATTTCCGATCCTCTCAATGACCTCAAATGGCTCAATATAGCGCGGACCTAGCTTACCCTATCTCCGAAAATGTATAACCCCATTCCAAGGCAAGACTTCATCATCACGGAGTCTCTGACCTGAAACTCTAAATTGGTAATCCGACGATCGGCGTAAATATTCCGTCGGCTCTGAGACGTCCTAATTCGCTCCTGGATCATGATGACCATATCAATGGTCTCCTGTAGAACTCTAGCTTGCTGATAGGACGCTTCCTAACCTCACCCCAACACACCAGAGTCAAGCAATTCGTCCCATAGAGAGCCTCAAACAGAGGCATGCTGATAGATGTGTGGTAGTTGTTATTGTACGAAAACTCGACAAGTGGTAAATGCATATCCTCACTACCCCCAAAATCAATAACATAAGCTCTGAGTATATCCTCTAATGCCTAGTTCGTCCTCTCTAACTGACCCCCTATCTGAGGATGGTATGATGTACTAAAGTTGAACTCGGGTGCCCAATTCTCTGTAAGCTCTTCCAGAAACGCGACACCAACCGACTGTCTCTATTGGAAGTGATCGATCTCGGAACTCCGTGCCTCGCCATAATCTTGCTGATGTAGAGCCGTGCTAACTGATCCATCGATATAGTCCCGCAGACGGCTAAGAAGTCAGCGTTCTTCGTAAGCCGATCAACGATAACCCATATCATATCATTTCCATGTACAGTCCGTGAAAGTCTAATAACAATGTCCATAGTGATATCGTACCACTTCCACTCTGGAACCTCCAGTGGCTGAAGTCTGCCATGTGGCTTTTGGTGCTCATTCTTAAACCTCAAACACGTCATACACCCCTCCACATACTTTCCCACGCCCCTCTTCACGCCCAACCACTAGTGGTAAACTCTCAGAATTCTGTACATGCTCGTGCTGCCTAAATGTATTGATAATCTAGACTTATGAGAATCGTCTAGAATGAGCTGTCGAAGGTTCCATACTCTAAGGACTCATACACTGTCACGAAGGGCCATCATTCCCTATCATCACAACTCAGTAACTGTAACTGTTCGACTAATCTCTCTCTCTCTCTCTCTCTCTCTGTGCACATTTCCCCCTCTCAATCTTACGTGCTAAGCCAGACACAAACTGTCGATCAATGTCGACGTGACCTCTAATCTGGAAGCTCGACACATAATCTTTCACTCATAAGATCTCCTGTTTAACGCATCTACCACCACATTAACCTTCCCCGGGTGGGACAGAATATCACATTCGTAGTCCTTTAGGAGGTCCATACTGCGCCCGTGCATCATGTTCATCTCCTTCTGGTTGAATAGATACTACAGACTCTTATGGTCTGTGTACACCGTGAATCTCGTCCCATATAGATAATATCGCAATATCTTCAAGACGAAGACAATGGAATCAATCTCTAAATCATGCACAGGACAGCTCAATTTATAACTCAGCAACTGTCTGGAGGCATATACGATCACCTTGCCCCTGTGCATCAAGACACATCCCAACCCAGTAAACGAGGCATGACAATAGATGCGAAATCTTCTAAACCCTCAGGCAATGCGCGGGAGAATGGAAATTTTGGTCCTCCTTTATTTTATATATATATATATATATATATATATATATATATATATATATATATATATATATATACATACATAATTTATATATGTACATATACATATATGTGTACAGACACACACACATATATCTACAAATACTTAAAATGAGTAAATAATTTGCCATGTGTCAAACCCTGATTTAATTCGCTACATATCAAAACTTTAATCTGCCACATGTCATAACTAAAATTAATTTTGAATTAAAATCAAATTCAATTCTATCTATTATATTCTAATCTAACTAAATATAAATAACTAAAATCTAAAAACTCAATTTTATTCAATGTATTATATTCAATTGCATGTGCCTTTACAAATATTTATTGTTAAGTTTTTTTTTTTAAATTCAACGCACGTAGTACATGAGTATATAACCTAATGTATGTGTGTCTATATATATATATAGAATATGGTTCGAGAGAGTACCACCCATTATGTATTGCACCAGAAGGTATACCAACCTTAAAAGTAATTTTTTTAAAATTTTTTTTCTTAAACATGTTTTAATAGACATTATGAAGATCATATGTAAATTTCACATGCATTCAAATCTCCTAGCTCCTAAAAGATGATGTGAACACACACTTAAAAAATTTTGAATGTATGTGAACACACATTTATGTGATGCGTGTTTTCATGCACTTAGAGTGTTCAGATTTGCGTGAAATTCACATATGATCTGTGTAATGTTAATTAAAACAAGTTCATGAAAAAAAAAATTCAAAAAAATTACTTTTAAGGTTGGTACCTTCTGGTGCGCTGCATAATGAGTGGTACTCACTTGAACCTAAATCTATATATATATATATATATATATATATATATATATATATATATATATATATATATATATATATATATATATATATTTATATATGTATGTATGTATGTGTGTCTATATATATATATATGTATATATATATATATAGAATATGGTTCGAGAGAGTACCACCCAAATGCAGCGCACCAGAAGGTACCACCTTAAAAAAAACTTTTTTAAAATTTTTTTTCCATAAACATGTTTTAATTAACATTGTGAAGATCGTATGTAAATTTCACATACATTCACATCTCCTAACTCCTAAAAAATGATGTGAACACACACTTACATAATTTTGAAGACATGTGAACATGCATTTATGTGATGTGTGTTTTCATGCACTTAGAGTGTTCGGATTTGCGTGAAATTCACATATGATCTATGTAATGTTAATTAGAACATGTTCATGAAAAAAAATTTCAAAAAAATTACTTTTAAGGGTGGTACCTTCTGGTGCGCTGCATTAGAGGTGGTACTCACTTGAACCTAAATCTATATATATATATATATATATATATATATATATATATATATATATATATATATATATATATATATATATATATATATATATATGTATGTATGTATGTACATATATATATATATATAGACACACATACATACATACATATATAAATATATATGTATATATATATATATATATATATATATATATATATATATATATATATATATATACCAAATATTAAATTAAATATAGTTTTAAAAAATTAATTTATTTTTGAAAAATCCTTAAAGATAATGTGTCAACAAATTAGGAAATAAATCACCACATTAAACAACATATATCACTCCATTTATCTCTCCCCCTCCCCCTCCATCTCTCATCTCTCATCGCCCTTCCCTCTTTCTCCTTCTCTCAGATGCCATCGCACCACTGTCATCTGCCATCGCATTACCACCAACGACCATCATCGCTCCCCCCTCTCGCTTTCTCTTGGTTACACCACCGTCATCCCCATATCACTCTTCCTCTGTTTATCTCTCTTGGTTGATGATAATGAACATGGACAGATGATAATGATAAAGATGGACCAATTATGACGATGATGAACACGCCGAGGATGTTGATGAAGATGATGAACACACCGAAGATGAAGTTTGAATATTAGATTGAACTATGAAGATGAACCAGTAGAGAGATGCTTTGTGAATGCGTTAAAGGTTAGATGTTTGAATAATTGAATGAACAGTGAAGGTTTGGATGAACCATGAATTGTTAGGTAACAAATTGTGATAAAATCAATAGTTTAGGGACTTAGTTTGTAATTAGGCTAGAATTTACATATTAAGCATAAAAGAAAGAATCATTCAATAGATTGCAATGTTGTTCTAAATGTCTATGATTCATAGATCGTGAATTAACAAGTGGTATCATTCTCATAATTCATATAATTTTTCATTCTAATTATGTGTTCATTTTTTATTCTCTGGATTCATTCATTCATTCTGAAGTCTTCCATTTTCCCCAAGTGATAATTTGTTCATGAAATTCTGTTTCATTCTAAATTCTCCTGACTCGCCATTTTCCCCAATTCAAATTGATTCAGACTCATTATATCATTTTCTGGAATATCTCACATTAAACTTGATTGATACATCTTTCTTGACAGTCTGTTGACTTCGACATTGCATCAAACTGAGTATTAAGCATATATGTTGCTTCTATGGTCTAACTAAAGTAGGTAGACCCACAAGAAACAAATCACCATGTATTTTGTGTCGGTTAGGGTCTTTAGGTCTATTGGTTTAGAAGTATCACTTATCACGATGCTAACATGGTCGATCATAGATAAAATATAAATAAGAGGGGTATCTTCAAAGGAGATGGTGGTGCATCAGAGCATGCTTTCAATATAAAATTTACTGAACATTATTCTTGATAAGTGAGCTGCACGGAGTTAAGTTGAATAATGATGAGAACTGAGAGTTGAGAAAATATTTGAAGAAAATATAATCCTACCTAAACCATGTCGACTGGAAAAACCACATAATCTATCAAGCCCTAGGTGCTTCATATTGAAAAATACACTCAGTGACGGATGGACTTAACCTCACCAACTACTTAGTTGTCTCACAAAAGACTTCTGTTTCATATCACGGAGATTATTGCACATTTCTATCGATATATCATTTGAATATTATTAATATTGAAACAAGGAAGACATCAACTTTGGTATTAGACTTTATTTGATGCATATTGTGTCTAGAGCCAAAATGTCATTATAGGACACATTGTGTCAACAGTCTACAGACTATAAAATGCATGTCCAAAGTGACATAGCCAGAACAAATACGAGTAGTACTTACTGATAAGTTTTTTCACAATGATTATTTGGAAAACCTATCAGTGTTAACATCAAACAGCACTGAAAATAGGTCACATAGATTTTTAATCTATTATGCAAATAGGAATCTACAGAAACCTGGTGGTTACTCGTTGATAGTTTTTGCTTCTTGCATGGGTGTGTTATGCATAGGGGGGAGAAATACACTTTGTAAGGGGAGAGTGAATTTCTGATGTAGTTTTTATTTGAGGGGGAGTGACTTTTGTTACAAAGATGCTTGTAATTTTCTTTTTCTGAGTATGTATCTGTTTGAGGGGGAGCGTATATTAGTGATTCTGTAAGCCTATGAAACTCTAATATGTGATGATCATAGTTCTTATGTTCATCATGAGAGGGAGAAATGATAATTATTAGAGTCTACATGTCTATAAACTGAAAGAAAGGTTTCTACATCTAAAGAATATTCTGAGTTTGAAATATTTAATTAAGATGAAATTTTGTCATGAAAGATAAAGAGGAAGAATCTTTAACTGAGAATAGAAGATTAGAGAATTCCAGAAATGGAGATCAGAAAGATATTGTTGGAGACATTGTTTGAAGATTCAAAGTTTTGAGAGAAGAACATTCAAATTTCAAAAGAGAGGAACCTACTGAAAATTTTGATTAAAGTTGAAGATTTTTGTGATTACTAAAGAGATCAAGATCTAAAGAAAGCTTTTTGTGTTAATTTTTTTGTAATTTTTTGTCTTTGTAAAAGTCCATATATCTGTACCCAATTTGTTTTTCATTGCTTTAACCACAAAGGGGGAGAATGTTAGGTAACAAATTGTGATGAAATCAAAAATTTAGGACTTAGTTTGTATTTAGGATAAAATTTAGATACTAAGAATAAAAGGAAATTTCCAAGGGAATTTTCCTAAGTCTTTGAAAACTCTTTCACTTGTGTATGTGTGTTTCAAGGTGTAAAAAAAAAAAAGAATCATTCAACAGATTGCAAGGTTGTTCTAAATGCCTATGATTCACCTATATCTTGACTTAACATGAATGTTTGAATAAGCGATAATGATTTGAATGAACAATGAACACGAGGCATAGCAGCCGATTCACGATGCATTGTGAACACGTTGAAGATTAGAAGTTCGAATATTTAAATGACAATAAAGATTTGAACGAACGATGAACAACGGACACGATGCATAGCATTGTGACGCACCACAATGGACACAACGGCTGAAAATTGTTTGTGATGACGATAAACAAGCTGCATCACGAATTGTATAGATTTTGTATAGATAAAGCTGAGATGCATAACAAATCGAATGGTGAACATTAGATGCATCGACAATTAATCATCTTTTTTGAATATTTTTAAATTTTGGAAGTGTATCAATTAAATTTATTTAGCAATGATTGTTTGATTATTTAATTGAATATTCAATTAATATAAATTTCAAATTGATTAAACAAAATATATTACTTATCTCAAAATACCTCTATGCATACCAACTATGTGTGTATCGCGTGATACACCAATGATGAATTTAATCTAAGGGCTACGATTTCTTTTTAGGTTCCCGATGCACATCGTTTTCCATGGATACTGACCCTATATATATTGAAAGAGTACCATGAAAAATCAAGAGTATCGAAGGTATCGTTTCATAGTCACACAGATCAAAATAATTAAGGGCTTAAATTGTTTGATGATATTTTTGTAAATAATTGGTAAAAAAGGGTAAGGGGGCATAATATATGATAACTATAGGGGTAGTTTTGGAAGAGAAAAATCTATTAGGTGTCCACCATAAATAGGGTTATTTAGCATACAACTACTATATATTATTCTCTCTAAAATAATCAAAAGTCATCTTGTGAACACGATCGAAGAACACCGAAGTTGAGACCAAGTTGTTGATCATCAATCAAATATAATTGTATTATGTAAACTGAAAGTAACCAAGAGCGTGAAAGCAAGGTAACACTTACATTCAATAAACAAGAATATTTTAGGGTTTTTAAAAACTTTTTTGTAAGCAAAACAATGTACAATTTATTTTTGTTTTTGTTTTGTATTTGAATGCTTTATCTTGATATCTCATGATATTTATATTCAAAAGAAGATAATTTGGAAGGTTCACACAAGGTCTTTGGTGAAATGCTTGAAAGAAATGTTGATGTGAATGTATAAAAATATTCTGTGAATGGAAAGCTATGATGAGATGGAGGAGAATAGCGAAGGTAAAAATTTTTTGTTTTACTCTTCGAACATAATTTTTTCATCCTCACGAGTATTATGTGCATTCGTAGAAGTTTATTTAATAATCATAAAATGTAAATAGTTGCTTCTTATTTATATTTTTGATAATTCACAATTTGTGTATGTCCATACAATTTTAAGTGTGAATTTTCATTCATTGTATATGTCATATATACATATATATATATATATATATATATATATATATATATATATATATATATATATATATATATATATGTATATTTCCAATCAAGGTTCATTCATTGCATATACATGTTCATTCACACAACATTGATATTTGATATGTTATATAATAGATCGCTTGTGAATCTTCCATCTTAATAAGCACCGACTTAGTATCCTCATTTCTCAGCTTCTTAACCTTAGTATCCAGAAAACATTCTAGCTCTTCCACATACCGAAATCAATCATCAACTTGCAGCTTGGTGTGATCGGCCATGGTTCTCTTTCTGGTACTATACTCTTGCGTAGATTGCCTACATGGAACACTGTATGTACGTTAGACATCTCAGTGGTAAACTTTAGATAGTAATACTGATTTCTAATCTTTTCAATAATGTTAAAAGAGCCAACGAATTGAGGAAATAGTTCCCCCTCTTAACAAATCGCATGACATCCTTCATCAGAGATAACTTCAAGAACACCTAAGCATCTCTTTTAAATTCAGTCAAATTGTTTCGTCGGTGATGATAACATTTTGGATGATCTTGAGCAGTTTCCATATGTTGCCTTACCAAGATGGATCTTTTCATTTGTTTACATATGTTGCGTTACCAGCTAGTGATGGACCGTGAATTGGAGTTTCTCCCGTTTAGCTTCAGCAAGTTAGAGTCTTATACCTTCTTCCATAAAGCGCTGGAATGTTTATAGTAGTGTTTCAATGTTGAAACATGTGCTTGAATGATACACATAGAAATCTTTTTTAATTATTAGGATTTTAGAATAAATAACTTGGAACTGGTTAGAAAGCAGACAAGAACGACATGCTCTCTCAAGAACAACAGCTTCAAGTTTGCACGCCCAAGTTCCCAAAAATCAAAAACAATTAGCACAATGAGCTTAATGTCAAGCACGACATGCGTACTTGAAATCCAAACATTCCTGAAGATTTTTAGAGTTTTGTCAGAAGCAATGAGGACACGACAAGTCACAAGCACGACGTGCTTGTCTCTGAATATAAAAATTTTGTTCTCAGCATTTACTCTCATCCTTGATGAACCACAACAATAATACACACATAATTATGAACTTGAGGATAAAGAAAAGTTGGTGGAAGCCATTTTTGAAGACAATATTGAAGAAAATCAAGATTACAACTTCAAGATTCATCATTAAGGGAGCTTTAACTTTCCTAAATCATTTGGTTATATCTATTTCTTCCATTTTAATAATGATTAGGTTGTGTTCTTCTATTTTCATGAAGTAGTTGTTTGTTTAATCATGTGGGTTTATGAACCCTAAACATTGAATGAGTTTTGCTTTGTTGTTGGATTAAATACCATATTTGTTTCTTATTTTTAAAGAGGTGTATTGCTTCAAATCAACTTATGCATGTTTTTCCATGAATGTGTTGTTTATCTTAATGTAAGTCAAGTTCATGTGTGTTCATTCTTGATTAAATATATTATTAGCTTCATTTAGTCTTTTAATCTCGTATGGTAAAAAGAGGTTGAGTGTGTATGTGTTAATTTAATGTTTTGCTATCATTTATGTATGGATGTAAATCTAAAGGATAAGTAGTGCTTCGATTTGTAAAATAAGAAACACCTATAATGATAAGAAACTTTGCATGTAAGTTCTAGGGATGCATTTTAGTAATCTTTGTTTTTAAATGTTAATATTACGATAATAGGATTATTTGAGTAATCTAATGATTCGGTTGTCATTACTTACATTGTGGTTCATGATAAATATATATTTGAGTAATCTTTAGATGTTTGTTATGAGTTATCACTTGGAAGTACAATCATATTGATTGATCTTTGTGGTCTCATCTCTTGCATTCATTTGGTATTTCATCCAACCGTGTTTCTCGGTTAGTCATTCGATTGTTTAGGGGGAATGTTCCCACGTGATTACTCCTTCCATGATTGTATCTTAGAATCATCTTCTTTCTCAAGTAATCTTTAGCATGTTGTTGAGCTTTGATCTTGATTTACATTCCTAATTTAATTGTTCTAACCAAATTGCTTTTCTGTTTTAACTAACTATTAACCAACAGCCTTGTATCATCATTCCATCGTTTGTCTTTGTGTTCGATACCCAAAATGATTTAAACTATACTAGTATACAATAAGTGATACTTGTCATTTTCTTTGCTAGTTTAGCTTATTTGTTTCTATTTTTACTTTTAAAACCAAGGTATACTAGCGGTATATCAATCTGACGGACTTATTAAGGTTTCTTGAGGTTTAGTTGAATCTGAGAAGTATTTCTCAGAGTCTTCTTGAGTCTGAGATCTTTTGCCTTTATTGTTCTTTGCTCATTGTTTTATAGTCTAAAAAATCTTGACTTAACAATTTTGCCAGGTGACTTCGAGATACTAATTCATTGGAGTCTTTTGATGCCGAGAAACTAAGACATGCAATCAATTGGCTGATGTTTTTGAGAAACTTTTTCAGGAATCCCTTTGTTCCAAGATATAGTCCATGTTGCAGGTTCGGACTTGGCTAATTCGATGAAAATTTGATCTGTGCAAGCCATGTGTTTCGAATCAATTGGAAAACATGCCAAAAACTATTTACAACCTGTTTTCAAAATCAATATGATATTTCAAATGCAAATTTGAGCCTATTTGGAGGAATTGGTCACCGTGTCAAAGAACACAGTGACGAACACACACTATAAGCGTACAATAAGTTGATTATCATACCTCATGCTTCGATTTGACTTTAGAACGTGTTCCTAAAGCTTCAATGTACTTCCTACATTGTTTATAATTTGTTATAACGCACATACATAATAAAATTTCAATACATTATTCCAAATCAGTTTTTTCAAAACCAAACCCAAAAGCTTGAAAAACTCCAATTAAATCACAACTTACCTCAAAATCAAGCTTGATTTTAGTCTTAGATGCTTCCAAAGGAATAGATTATCAATTTTTTTTAACTTGATCATGTTCTTGACGTTTATAACGAAAGTGACAAAGAGAGAGAAAGAGATTCGTAGTTGTAAATAGATGTGCGATCTATTCACACGTACAAGGAAAGATGTTTAAAGTATAAACACTTTCTTCCTTGCGCTTTAAGTTGCATAATTTTACATTTAAATTAATTACACTATAAAATCCCCTACTTAACATTTTGTCTTGCTTAGTTAATCAAATGCTCAATTATAATCAATACAATTATAAATTACACTTCGAGCATAAATTAGCAATAAACTTTACTTAAATCACGTTGATTACAATAATAAAAGCTTGAAATTACAATTAATGACTTAGGCTTTGTTTGTTTTTTGGTTGAAGACCTTTTTGGGCAATACGTCTGCAACCGGAAAGCAAATGTCACTGAAGATCATTTGTTTTCTAAAAGACCAAAGACGTTTTCAGATCTTTTAATTGCTTTTATGTTGCAGATAAAATAATTGTCTTCCAAAAAAATAAAAGACAGATGCGCTCCATGAAACCCTAGCCTCCACTTATGATAACCTTGTTCCTCATCTCCTACTCTACGACGTCGCCGCCTGTGCGCCGTTGTCGCCTTCGCATTTGCGCCGTCGTCTGCAGCCCTCTCTCAAGTATGTCTCTCTCTCTCTCTTTCTCTCTCTCTCTCTCTCTCTCTCTCTCTCTTTCTCTCTCTCCCCTCCCTCTCGGTGTCTCTATTTCTAGCCTTGTTGATCGATCGATCACTCTCTCATTTAATGTCTTCCCTCTCGATATATATGAAGAAATTGTATTGATTTTGTTGAATATTCACTTGCATTATTTTCCCAACGAAAATGGGTTTATGCATCTATCTGGATCGATCTGTTTGTGTAGGACCTGAGTGTTTAATCTTCGATCTTCTTATATTCCATTCATGTTTCTGGATTGTTTACAGAAAATAGGGTTCACCCACTCTCTCTCTCTCTCTCTCTCTCTCTCTGATCGACTCTGTGTGTAAAAGTTACCGATAGATAGATACAGGAAATAATTAGAGCATGGTGAACAACAAATGAACCCTATAATGATTAATGAAGCATGCTTCTGTCTTACTGTTTGTTTAGTCCTTGTCCGTATGAAGTTAAATGGATGTATGAATGACATTTGATACATGACTGAATACTAGAATAGAGAAATAAAATAGGGATGAAATTATATCCAAGTAATCCATCAATATCATAGCATATATAACTGCTAATTTTAATGGAAAAACTTGTCCTGGAAATGGTAATATATATTACATTTTGCAATAAAATTTATGGTCCTTATAAAGAAATGGTAAAACAAAGGCTACAATGTGGGCTGGACATCAGAGGACTGTAAATGAGCTTGGTGTAACTTTGAATGTAAAACAAAGCGTGCAAAGTAGTCTTAGGACTAAAGTTTTTGAGTGCAATAATTACGAGTTTACAACTATAATTCACTATGTGATTAGAGGCTGCACTATTATTTTTAGGTTGTTATTTTTGATGCAAAATGTTTATCTTCGTGGTACGTGCACTCTAGTTGTTAAAACCGTTGGTCCGTGTATGTGTTTCGTTTTCTACAACTACAGATGTTCTGGGTATCAAAATGAGTTAAAAGGGTCATATTCTCGGTAAATACTTGACTATGTATTCTGGGTATCCAAATGATATTCAATAATAACACACAATTCATAACACATTTAACAACAACAAGATCATACCACAATATATCGAATAATTAATATTGAGCTGAGAAGACTATTATATTTAGAGTTCTTGATTTCTTGTTTGACAATCTTGCACTTCCAGATCTATGTCTTCTCCATATGATGTGTACTGTTTATTCACATCTACAAACAGTACCACTACTAGTATTTATATACATTTCAAAGTATTGTATATTTACAACATGTCCCCCAAAAATATTACAATCTAATTCTATTCATCTCTATTTATATTTGTACCCAATAATCTCCCCCTTAGAGATGAAAGCAATTATTTCAATTAAAGTTTAAATCTTGAACTTCAGTCCTTTTCTCTTTTATTCTCTTTGATATTTGAACTTCTTTGTCTCTCTCTAATCTTCATATCTCTTCTTCTCTGGTCTTCTCTTTTCTTATGAGCAAACTCTCCCCCTTGAACCATGAATAGCTTTTGATTCTCTCCCTAGATCAATCATAAAGAAGATATCATCTTTCATATTTAAACCTTCTGCAGTTGTCACTATTGTCTTGAACAGTTGTTGCCAATGTCTTCAAACTACTCAGCAGTTGTCTCTAAACTATAGCTTTTCTCCCCCTCATGATGATCATATATATAAAAAATATAAGCATGATTGCAAAATCTTCAGAGACGTAGATGCAGTGAATTTACATTTCAGAAATACAACAATAATTACAATTCAGAAATCTCACAAATTATCTCTCTCTCTCTCTCTCTCCCTCAGAATGATATCCTCTCTCCCCTATTCTGAACAAATATCGCACTCCCCCTCAAATGAATACTATTTCCTTACAAATCCAAACAAAGCTTTTCAACTTTGAGAAAAATGAAACAAATTCATTTTTAAGTAACAGTGTCTAGGTCCACATAGGAGTCCTATTTGCACAATAGATATAATCTATGTGACCTACTTTCAGCGCTGACGTGATGTTAACACTGGTAGGATTTCCAAATAGTCATCGTGAAATCTTTTTTCATGAAACATTCACTCTTATTTGTTCCGGCTTAGTCACTTTGGACTAGCAGTTTATTGTCACGTTGACTGTTAGACTCGATGTGTCCTAGAAGTGTATATAATCAGCTCTAAACACAATGTGCATCAAATGAAGTCGGAGATCGAAGCAAATATCTTCATTGTTTCAATATCAATAATATCCAATTGATATATCGATAGAAATGTGGTATATCTCCGTGATTATTGAAACCGAAATATTTTGAGAGATAACTGAGTAGTTGGTGGGCTTAAGTGCATGTGTCACTAGGTCCATGACGTCTTTCTCAATATCAAGTCAACTTGCGCTTGATAGATTATGTGGATTACCCAACCGACACGGTGTAGGTAGGATTATCTTTTCTTCAAATCCTTTCTCAACTCTCAGTTCTCATCAATTTTCAACTAAGCTCCCTCCGGCTCACTTTTTCAGATTTATACTCAGTCAGCTTTATTGCGAAAGCATGATCTGAAGCACCACCATCTGCTTTCAATATACCCCTCTCACTTACATTTTACCTCTTCTCGACCTTATCAGTATCCCGTGATAACTGACACTTCTCAACGAATAGACCTAAAGAACCCTCACCCACACAAACTATAGACGGTTTGCTCCTTGGTTAGGTCTTCCGGTTCTGGTTAGACCATAGAAGCGATATTTATGCCTATCACATAATTTGGTGCATAATCGAAGTCAACATAAATAATCTTTAGCGTTTCAGGTCATGGGATATCACACAAAGAATGATTAGGATTTTCAACTCAGATGAATTAGGAGATGAAATTAAGAATGAATTTGGGGAATAATGAGATGGGAGATATCAAAATGAAATGTAAAATCTGATATAAAATATGAAACGAATCAAATTTTCATGAAAGAATTAGCTCATGGGAGATTATGGGAGAATTCGGTATAAATGAATTGGAAGAATTAAAAATGCATGGGAGAATAACAAAGAGATTCTCAGAAGCAATGAGATTATGAAAATCAAAGAGATTAGAACAATAAACCTCAACGATATATTCTGAGAATCAGAAATTAACAACCTTTTTTTAGAAAAATTATTCTTTTCAGCTCAAAAAACTTTTTATGTGTGCACAAAATATTTCCGTGAAAATTACACGCAGTTTTGTAAAACAAATATCTTCATCAGAGTGCCTCTGAAACTCCCCCTGGAAATAAGCACACAAAGTTAGTCAACTCATAGAAAATAAATCAGAAGCAAAAAGTTATAAAATAAAACTCACTCTTTGTCAATACAGCTTTAGAGTTGAATTCAGGGCAGGATTTTCAGAAGGATCTGTCTTTCAGAATTAGGTTCGAATCTGTAATGATTAGAAGCCTTTGTTGCGGAAGCTTGGGTATCAGTCTGAAATAACTGAAAGCCTTTTGAATTGAAGATCGGGTTCTGCACTTATGTGTACGGAAACCATTTCCATTGAAGTCTGGGTTCTACTCTGTTGTGAGTAGAAGCCTCTGTTCTGCAAAAAAATCAAAATGTCTTTGGTATCCAAACCGATTTGGATCTAGACTTGTTAGCACTTTTGGATACCCATCTCAAAACGGGTTTTGGTACCCACTGAAACTTATATTAGGTACCCATTGCAGATTATATTTCTTTTCTTCTCTGTCACACCTCGTTACCCCGGTTGGCAACGAAGCATGACGTCGCGGAAGCGTAACCATAATCAAATGAACAACTACTATATGGACGTTTTCAAAAATACATCGATTAGAATTCAAACACAAATATTGTTTTACATGACCGACATAACGCGTAAGTAGTTCACAAATTACAGAGATTCAAATACATAACTAAATTGACCAAAATAATGCAAATAAATCTCCGAGAGTTTGAAAATTAATGCGACGCCATATGTACGGAAGCCTTGTAATTACTTCCCGTGCAGTGCACTTGCCTTAATTTCCTGAAAATACATGCTAAAATACGTTAACAAAATTGTTGGTGAGCTCATAGGTTTACACGTAAATATGACTTGTATGGACATGTTTGAATTTATAAAATCATAAATTTCATGTTATGTATTACATAAAAACTATCATGCAACCGAAACTTAATTATGAGTTTGCCCTATGCAGTATTCCCATACGTAATACCGTAATGTTAAATATATATGCATTCCGCCGTTAGCCGGTAAGACTTACCCGAATGGGGGACATGACTCCCGATAGATCTATCCACAATATATTCATGCTTACAAATAAATGTAACTAACGGTTTATGATTTGAGGGCTGATGGAACCACATGTGTAATACATAATAGAAATGAAGTAGTTTCCATGTCCATATGAAAATGTAGCATGTAATTTCACCCCAAAACATAACAGTGTGAAAATAGGGGATATGAAAACTCACCGAAAGTGCGATGGCAAAAGTATTAGCGTAAAATGCAAGTTTGCGTTGATTGATGGGTGATGAACCGGATGTGATTAACCAAGCCCTAAATGATATAAGGGACTTAATAATCTCCCATATATGATAATATGTATATATAAAGGTTTTTTAAAGTCAAGAACGACCATTTTTCAAGGTGTTTAGGTTAGGGAAAAAGTTCGTTAAAACCCTATGTTGGCCATTTTTGAGCTGTCAAACTTTCAGGCTCCCAAATAATATGTGGAGGTTCTAAACTCCATAATAAATTAGGAAAACTTCCAAAATTTTAGTTAAGACACAGATCTAACTTTTGAGACAAGAATCAACTCATTTTGTTAAGTTATGAATTAGTTATTATTTTTCAAAGTTGACGCAACATTTCTGCCGAAATTTCGTATTTCATAAACTTGAAATAACTTGTGATTCTTGTTGTTAATTCAAAAATTACTTGTATAAATAGTTATAAAACACATTTATATAACTTGTTTTCATAATATTTACATTTACATGATGTGTTTATATAATTATAAACACATTTGAAGAAAACAACTTAAAAAACAAAACTAGAGATTTATAAACTTGAGTTTTTATGAAACTTGTTGTTGTTGGTGATTATATATATATATATATATATATATATATATTATGCAAGACAAACATAAATACAAGATAGAATAGGTTAGTATTTACTTACTTTGAAGTATTAGAAGAATGAAATCAACTAGAAGTTGAAATCTTGAAAAGTTGCATCAAGAACGCTTGAAGAAAATATGAACAATAAAGTTGCAATTTCTGTGCCTTGCACTAGGCCCTTTGTCCGATTTTTCTAGAGAGAAAGAGGGGTTTTTTTTGTGTTTTGATGGTGTGGAAATGAAGAGTGAAATGGGTCTTATTTATAGATGAAAAACTCTTGCAATGATGTTGGATTTTCGAGGTTGAGTGAAGAATTCCAAGGATGGTGAAAGATGGAGACAACTTGATGTAGATGGTGCATGGGATTCTTAATAAACAATTGAAGGTGTGTACCTCCTATGGTGGCCAGCCATCGGAGGGTAATAATGGTGGTTTTTCGTTTTCTTTTTTTTTTTTTTTGTATAAATGTATTTAGAAATGTATTCTTGTATTTCCCTTTTTTGTAATTTCATAAATACTTTTGGATGCATTGTTTTCATGAATTGTTTTAGTCTTGCACAATTAATGTTAAGGAAGTGTGTTAGTGCATGATTAGTGTCACTAATCATAATTTAACTATGTACTTAGTTGGATTAATCCATCATATCGCATATCAATTGGATTAATTGATTTGCCGATTCATCGCACCGATGAAATTGAATCCAATTGAGTTGTATTTCCTTATGAACATTGTTAATAACCTTGATTAATTGCTAATGACCACTGATTAGGTTATAAACAGCTAATAAACACTGATTAGGTCATAGTTGCTAACCTGGTTTAGTGCTGGATGTTACAGTCTCCCCCTGTTAAGGGAATTTCGTCCCGAAATTTTATCTTGTTTCATCAGAGGTCTTGTTACTTAGGATTAGGTGAGGGTATCTTTGGTTAAACTGGCCTTTGCATGCCAAAGTGAATTCTGGTCCATGTCTAAAATTCCATCTGACCTTGAGGATGGGTATACAATTGTGCTTCAATCCTTTGATCTTACGGTCCATGATTTTAACCGGCTCTTTGATGAAGCAAAGTTTATCAGTTAGCTGGATCTCTTCCAAGGGGGTAACAAGTGTCTCCTCTAACAAACACTTCTTCAGATTCGATACATGGAAGGTATTGTGCATGCTGCTAAGCTCTGGTGGTAGCTCTAAACGATAAGCTACGAGTCTAATTCCCTTTAAGACTTTGTATTGTCCAATGTATCGAGGGTTTAACTTTTCCTTATTTTCCTAATCATTTCCCACCCTTCCATGGCGAGTCTTTCATTGGTACTCGTTCTCCCAATTAGAACTCAAGGGATTTTCTCCCTACATCTGCATAATTTCTGACAATCGCGGGCAACTTTCAGTTAGTTTCGCATCTGTACTATCTTTTCGGTAGTTTTGTGAATGATCTTAGCGCCAGTGATTTGGCTATCTCCTACTTCTTCTCAACAAATCGGCGATCGACACTTTCCCGTAGAGGGCCTCAAACGGAGCAACTTTAATACTCGAGTGATAGCTATTGTAGTATAATAATTCCACTAAGGTAATTGAGTATCCATCACACAGGCTCTTAATGTATGTTCTAGGGTTTGCATCATTCTATTATTCTGACCATCGGTCTGAGGGTGATATGTGGTACTTGTCACACCCCGTTACCCCGGTTGGCAACGAAACGTGACGTCGCGGAAGCGTAACCATAATCATAATGAACGACCACTATATGGACGTTTTCAAAAATACATTGATTTAAATTCAAATATAAATATTGTTTTACATAACCAAAATACAGCGTAAGTAGTTCTTAAAATACAAAGATTTAAATACACAATTTAGTTTATCCGGAAAGATGCAAGTAAATCTCCGAGTTTGAAAATGATGCGACTCCAAAATGAACGGAAGCCTTGGAATACTTCCGATAAATGTGCATGTCTCAGTCTCCTGAAAATACATGCTAAAATACATCAACAAATTGTTGGTGAGCTCAGAGGTTTACGCGAAAAGACCAATTGTATAGACATTATCAGATGAGTTGAATTTATAAAGCATAAATTCCGTGTATGTATTACATAAACCATCATGCAACCGAAGCTTAATTAAATGAGTTTGCCCTGTGCAGTATTCCCATACGTAATACCGTGTGTTAAATATATATGCACTCGCTGTTAGCCGACCCGAACTAACACGAATGGGGGACATGACTCCCGATAGATCTATCCACAATATATTCGCGCTTACAAATAATGCAATTAACGGTTCATGATATAAGGGCTGATGGAACCACAAGTGTAATACATAATAGAAATGAAGTTGTTTTTGTGTCCATATGAAAATGAAGCATGTATTTCAACCCCAAAACATAACATTGTGAAAATAGGGGCTATGAGGACTCACCGAACTTGTGATGGCAAAAACGAGCGTAAAATACTATTTAGCGTAAGTTGATGGATGATGCACCTGGTGAGTTTAATCGAGTCATAAACGATAATAGAGATTTAATATCTCTAATATATGATAGTATGTATTTATAAATTTTTATGTATTAAATCACCCAACATTACAAGTTTATAAATAAAACCCACTTAAAACGTCAAGTTTATATATATATATATATATATATATATATATATATATATATATATATATATATATATTATTTTCCAGCTTTTTCGAAGGTTTTTCGGCCTACTTTGAGGCTGTATTTGACCAAGCTCCAAAACGTTTTAGGCTTTGGTTTTCTAGGACATTAAACTACTATATACAAAGGATTTTTAGAATCAAGAACGGCCATTTTTCGAGATGTTTAGGTTAGGGAAAAAGCTTGTTGAAAACCCTATGTTGGCCATTTTTGGCTGTCAAACTTTTGGTTTCCCAAATAATTTCTGGAGGTTTTAAACTCCAAAATAAATTATGAAAACTTCCAGATCTATATTTAAGACATAGATCTAACGTTTGAGACAAGAATCAACTCATTTTGTTAAGTTATGAATTATTTATGATTTTTCAAAGTCGATATAAATTTTCTGCCGAAAATCCGCAGTTTATAAACTTGAAATAACTTATGATTCTTGTTGTTTATTTAAAGACTACTTGTATACAAGTTATAAAACACATATATATTACTTGATTTCATAATATTAACACTTTTATGATGTGTTTATATATTCATAAACACATTTAAAGAAACAACTTAAAAACAAAAACTAGAAACTTATAAACTTGAGTTTTTATGAAACTTGTTGTTGTTGGTGATTATATATATTATGCAAGACTTATATAAACATAAATGTATGATGAAATAAGTTAGTATTTACTTACTTTGATGTATTTGGAATATGAAATTGAGAAGAAGTTGGAACTCTTGCAAGATTTGGACCAAGAACACTTGAATTTCACCAAGAACACTTGAATTTCACCAAGACTTGAATGAAAATGTTTGTAGTGGGTGTGTGTGTGGGATCCGGTTTTTAGAGAAAAAAAGGAAGAGTTTTGGTGTGACAATAATGAAAGGGAAGCTCTCTATTTATAGGCAAAGTCTTGGTCTTTCAAATGGAGGTTGAGTGGAGTGTTGGATGAGATGAAAGAAGATGATGAAAAGGATTTGATTTTGATGGGTTATGGAAGGGTGTATTATAAAAATGAAGTCAAAACCTACTTGTACCTCCCTATGGGCAGATTTTTAGAAGATATTTTGATGTATTTTCATTTTTTTTGTATAAATGTATTTAGAATGTATTCTTGTATTTCCCTTTTTATGTAAATTCATAAATATTTTTGAATGCATTTGTTTAATGATTTGTTTTAGTCTTGCATCATTAATGTTAAGTAAGTGTATTAATGCATGATTAGTGTTACTAATCTTAAGTTAATTATGTACTTAGTTGAATTAATCCTTCATATCGTAAATCGATCGGATTAATTGATTTCCCGATTCATCGCACCGATGAACTTGATTCTAATTGAGTTGAATTTCTTCATGAACCATGTTAATCAATTTGATTAATTTCTAATGATAACTGATTAGGTTATAATTGGCTATTAAATACTGATTATGTCGTAGTTGCTAACCTGGTTTAATGTCGGATGTTACAGTCTCCCCCTGTTAAGGAAATTTCGTCCCGAAATTAGCTCGTGTTCTCCACTGCTTGAGTATTTGAGAACAGATGAGGGTATTTTTCCCGGAACTGATCTTCGCGTTCCCACGTAAACTCAGGACCTCGCTTAGAGTTCCATCTGACTTTTATTATCGGGATCCGGCTGTGTTTTAGTTTCTTGACTTCTCGGTCCATTATTTCTACAGGTTGCTCAATGTAGCTCAACTTATCATCTAATTCTAGCTCGTCCATGGGTATAACGAGTGTTTCATTAGCCAGACACTTCTTAAGGTTGGATACATGGAAGGTATTGTGCACGCTGCTAAGCTCTGGTGGCAGCTCTAAACGATAAGCTACTAGTCTAATTCTTTTTAAGACCTTGAATTGTCCAATGTAACGAGGATTCAGTTATCCTTGTTTCCCAAATCGTATCATGCCCTTTCATGGCGAGACTTTCATTGGTACACTTTCTCCTAATTGGAACTCAAAGGATTTTCTCCTTACTTCTGGATAACTTTTCTGACAATCGCGGGCAACTTTTAGGCGGTTCCGTATCTGTACTATCTTTTCGGTGGCCTCAAGTATGATTTCTAGGCCAATGACTTGACGATCCCTGACTTTGACCCGTCAAAGGGGTGATCCACACTTCTGTCTGTACAGTGCCTCAAACGGAGCAACCTTAAAACGTGTGTGATTATTGTTGTTCGATAATTCCACTAAGGCAAATGAGTATCCCAAACACTTCCCAAAATCCATCACACAGGCTCTTAACATATGTTCTAGGGTTTGGATCATTCTTTCACTCTGACCATTGGTCAGAGGGTGATATGTGGTACTTGTGTCCAAGTTTGTACCCAAAGCTCGCTGTAACGATTTCCAAAAATCTAGATGTGAATCTGCTATCTGAATCCGAAATGATTGAAATGGGCACTCCAGGTTTGGAGACGACGTCCTTTAGGTACGTTTGGACTAGCTTATTAATCATGTCGTTCTCCTTGATTGGTAGGAATGCGAAAATTTGGTTAGGCGGCCGACTATTACTCATATGGTTTCTGATGTTTGTCTTATCTTTGTAGCATGTTAGGAATTTGTTGACATATGTGGCAATGTCAGCCTTCATGTTAGGCCACCAGTATAGCTCCTTGCGGTTATGGTACATTTTATCGAATCCGGGATGAGTGGCATATCTTGATTTGTTTCCTTCATCCATAACTTGCTTTCTTATTCCACCAAAACAGGGTAACCAGACTCTATTCATGAAATATTGATTTTTATTAGCCCTTATCCCAAACTATTTATCTATTCCGTGCAGGGCTTCATTTTTCATATTTTCCTCCTTAACAGCTTCTATTTGTGCTTCGTGAGCTAAGGAAGGAAGGTTTGGTTGAATGGTTATAACTAGGGCTCGTACTCTTAACGACTTAGCTTGCTCCTTTCGGCTCTGAGTGTCTGCAACCACATTAGCTTTCCTCAGGTGATAACGAATTTCACAGTTGCAATCACTTATTAGCTCAATCCAATGGTATTACCTCATATCCGACTCTTTCTGGTTCAAGATGTGTTGGAGATTCTTATACACTGTGAGTGTAGTACACTTCTTACCGTACAACTAATGTCTCCAAGTC
This sequence comes from Centrapalus pauciflorus, assembly GCA_020465985.1. Classification (NCBI taxonomy): domain Eukaryota; kingdom Viridiplantae; phylum Streptophyta; class Magnoliopsida; order Asterales; family Asteraceae; genus Centrapalus; species Centrapalus pauciflorus. The sequence goes on from JAANYP010008197.1 coordinate 27,694, forward strand.
TTAAGGATAAAGACTACTGCTCCAAGATCTAGATCATGCATTGTGTAATTCACCTAGTGAACCTTAAGTTTTCATAAAGTATAAGCTATGATCCTATCTTTCTATATCAACCCATTGTGTGAAGCGTCACAGTAATCTACAAATTTCTTGCTTCTCTTGGATAAAATAAGCGCGCTGCACAGTTTATGCTTTAATAACTGATATGATGTCTCATGTTCCTCGCCCCAATCATACTTAATGTCTTTTCGGGTCGGTTTTGTTAGAGCTCTAGTAATCTTTGAGAAACTTTTGATAATTGCTTTTTAATAAGTTGCAAGTCTTAAGGACTGTCGTATCTTTATGGGGATTCTAAGAGTTGACCAATTCCTGATAACCTCGATCTTTGCGGGGTCGACTTGGATCCCTTTACTATTAATCACGTGACCGAGAAATCTTACCTATCTTAGCAAAAAATGAAACTTAGAAAGCTTGGCATATAATTGTTCTTTCTTCAACAACTCTAGAATCAGTCTTAAATGTTTGCTCGTGCTCCTCCTTGTTTCGTGAGTAGATTAAAAAGTCATTCATGAATACAATCCCGAATTGTCAAGATAAGGTTTGCACACCCGATGAGGTCCATGAGTACCGTTGGGGGCACTGGTTGATCCAAACGACATTAATTGGAATTTATGATGACCGAAATGGAATTTGAAAGTTGTCTTTGGAATATCTTTCTTGCGAACTCTAACATGATGATAACCAGACCTTAGGTCGATCTTCGAATAGAAGATTAATTCTTGGAGTTTGGTCAAACAAGTCATTGATCCTTGTGAGCGGGTATCGGTTCCTTTAGTTTATTTAGCTCTTGGTAATTGATGCATCTTTTGATGGTTCTATCCTTCTTCTTTATGAACAAAACTGGAGCTCCTCCAAAGCGAGGAACTCGGTTTGATAGACCCTTTATCTAAGAGCTCCTACAGTTGGTTGGACGAATTTTACACTATTGATGAGGCTAATCGGCATGGTGCTCGAGCCACTGGTACCCACCTGATACTAGGCCGATTTTTGAATTTGACTTGGATCGATGTTGGGAGTTCAGGTAAGTGTTCTAGAAAACATTGGGGTAACCATAAATAATAAGAATATTTTCGAGCCGCTTTTCCTTTGGCTCCCTCCCTGTCAACACTTCAGGGTCCTAATGCTAGGGATGATGCTTACTTTGATATTTCTTGCTTTGCCTTGGACAGTAAGGACATTCTTATTGGCTAATGGTATATGAACCGTCTTCTTGTTGCACACTATTTCCGCACGATATTTCGATAGTCAATCCATGCCTATGACCACAACAGAACTTCCCATTTTGACAGGCATCAAGTCTGTTTCAAAGAGTCGGCCTACTAATTCTAAGGAGCATCTTCGTATTATATTATTTGTCTTATGCTTCTTACTGTCATCAACCTCAATAGCATAAGTGGCACTTAATGGTGTAAGAATGGAATTTATGTGCTTACTGAACATAGTGGATATAAAGCTCCTATCAGCACCAGTATCAAATAGTAGTAATGCATAGGTGGTATCTAATGGGGTAAGAGGATAAGTCTATGGGTTTGAAATTTCTTAGCCAGAAAGTCATAGCTTTATCTCCTCATACGTAGAGTTGCAGTTAAAACTTAATTCCTTATTAAAGTTCTTGATACCTAATCTGATGTGGTCGGGATTTTTTTTTTCGATAAATTTTCAAGCCTTACGTACATCTGATAGTAAAAACCTAGAGATATACTATAAACTGGTAGAAGGGTACTAAGTATGAGTTACCTCCTCGTACTTCAGAGCGTTAAGTTGTTGGGTTAGCTCTGCATTGAGGCTTTGCGCTCTGCTAAGCGCCGTCACAATTCGTCGATTATCGTCTTGTTGAATCACCTGGGTACTCTGGTTGGCCCAAGGTTTATTGGTGGTTTGTATTGCCTCCTGCTTAATCCTTGCAAAGATCTCACCGACCTCTTGGTGGATTTTGTCGAAATTGGAGGTCGTGTCTGGCGGCCCTTGCCACCAACAGAGGCACCGTTCGTTGCGTAGGTTCCTGGGTAAGTGTCGGCACTTAAGAAGAAGATGGTGTTTCAACTTCCACTGGCTTGGGATCCCTTCGTCGTTTCTCCACTCTTGGAGAGTGTGAGTCATCCATTCCCACTGTGCTGCTGCGGAGGGCTTGGCTAATGGGCAGGTACCGGGATTGACTCCCGTTGTGCCAGTCACACGCTTTTCCTAGGGGTGATCATCTTCAATGGTCCATTGGGATGGTTTCTGAATAGGGTGTAGGATGGAATACGTAGTGGTGATAGTGGACCAATTTGAGCTGCAGGGCCACAGTTGCCCCCCTCTTGTTCTGACGGGTCCTCTACCTCGTCACTGATTGGGTCTGGGTGGGTTTCTGATCCAAAGTACACCTTAGTGTCACCTTGGCTTTCTTGTTCCATGGGTGAGAATTCATCCTCAGAGTCAAAGAGGATAATAATCGTATTGTTTGGCATGTTCTTGTCATCAGGGTCCTTATATATGTTCACAGTTCTTGAAGAAAGTTTAGTTTTTGTAACAGTTATAGTCTAGGTACTAATTCAACCTAGTTCACTATAACTATGGCTCTGATACCAATCTGTCACACCCCGTTACCCCGGTTGGCAACGAAACGTGACGTCGCGGAAGCGTAACCATAATCATAATGAACGACCACTATATGGACGTTTTCAAAAATACATTGATTTAAGTTCAAATATAAATATTGTTTTACATAACCAAAATACAGCGTAAGTAGTTCTTAAAATACCAAGATTTAATTACACAATTTAGTTTATCTGGAAAGATGCAAGTAAATTTCCGAGTTTGAAAATGATGCGACTCCAAAATGAACGGAAGCCTTGGAATGCTTCCGATAAATGTGCATGTCTCAGTCTCCTGAAAATACATGCTAAAATACGTCAACAAATTGTTGGTGAGCTCATAGGTGTACGCGAAAAGACCAATTGTATGGACATTATCAGATGAGTTGAATTTATAAAGCATAAATTTCGTGTATGTATTACATAAACCATCATGCAACCGTAGCTTAATTAAATGAGTTTGCCCTGTGCAGTATTCCCATACGTAATACCGTGTGTTAAATATATATGCACTCGCTGTTAGTCGACCCGAACTAACCCGAATGGGGGACATGACTCCCGATAAATCTATCCACAATATATTCGCGCTTCCAAATAAATGCAATTAACGGTTCATGATATAAGGGCTGATGGAACCACATGTGTAATACATAATAGAAATGAAGTTTTTTCGTGTCCATATGAAAACGAAGCATGTATTTCAACCCCAAAACATAACATTGTGAAAATAGGGGCTATGAGGACTCACCGAACTTGTGATTGCAAAAACGAGCGTAAAATGCTATGTAGCGTAAGTTGATGGATGATGCACCGGGTGAGTTTAATCGAGTCCCAAACGATAATAGGGACTTAATATCTCTTATATATGATAAAATATATATTTATAAATTTTTATGTCTTAAATCACCCAGCATTACAAGTTTATAAATAAAACCCACTTAAAACGTCAAGTTTATATATATATATATATATATATATATATATATATATATATATATATATATATATATATATATATATATATATATATATATATATATATATAATTTTCCAGCTTTTTCAGAGGTTTTTCGGCCTACTTTGAGGCTGTATTTGACCAAGCTCCAAAACGTTTTTAGGCTTTGGTTTTCTAGGACATTAAACTACTATTTACAAAGGATTTTTAGAATCAAGAACGGCCATTTTTCGAGATGTTTAGGTTAGGGAAAAAGCTTGTTGAAAACCCTATGTTGGCCATTTTTGAGCTGTCAAACTTTCGGTTTCCCAAATAATTTCTGGAGGTTTTAAACTCCAAAATAAATTATGAAAACTTCCAGATCTATAGTTAAGACATAGATCTAGCTTTTGAGAAGAGAATCAACTAATTTCATTAAGTTATGAATTAGTTATGATTTTTCAAATTCGATATAAATTTTCTGCCGAAAATCCGCAGTTTATAAACTTGAAATAACTTATAATTCTTGTTGTTTATTCAAAGACTACTTGTATACAAGTTATAAAACACATATATATTACTTGTTTTCATAATATTAACACTTTTATGATGTGTTTATATATTCATAAACACATTTAAAGAAACAACTTAAAAACAAAAACTAGAAACTTATAAACTTGAGTTTTTATGAAACTTGTTGTGGTTGGTGATTATATATATTATGCAAGACTTATATAAACATAAATGTATGATGAAATAAGTTAGTATTTTACTTACTTTGATGTATTTGGAGTATGAAATTGAGAAGAAGTTGAAACTCTTGCAAGATTTGGACCAAGAACACTTGAATTTCACCAAGAACACTTGAATGAAAATGTTTGTAGTGGGTGTGTGTGTGGGATCCGGTTTTTAGAGAGAAAAAGGAAGAGTTTTGGTGTGAAAATAATGAAAGGGAAGCTCTCTATTTATAGGCAAAGTCTTGGTCTTTCAAATGGAGGTTGAGTGGAGTGTTGGATGAGATGAAAGAAGATGATGAAAATGATTTGATTTTGATGGGTTATGGAAGTGTGTATTATAAAAATGAAGTCAAAACCTACTTGTACCTCCCTATGGGCAGACTTTTAGAAGATATTTTGATGTATTTTCATTTTTTTTTGTATAAATGTATTTAGAATGTATTCTTGTATTTCCCTTTTTATGTAAATTCATAAATAGTTTTGAATGCATTTGTTTAATGACTTGTTTTAGTCTTGCATCATTAATGTTAAGTAAATGTATTAATGCATGATTAGTGTTACTAATCTTAAGTTAATTATGTACTTAGTTGAATTAATCCTTCATATCGTAAATCGATCGGATTAATTGATTTCCCGATTCATCGCACCGATGAACTTGATTCTAATTGAGTTGAATTTCTTCATGAATCTTGTTAATCACTTTGATTAATTTCTAATGACCACTGATTAGGTTATAATTGGCTATTAAATACTGATTAGGTCGTAGTTGCTAACCTGGTTTAATGCCGTATGTTACGGTTCTCATGTCCAAGTTTGTATCCAAAGATTCCTGTAATAATTGCCAAAAACTTAGATGTAGATCTGCTATCCATATCTGAAATGATCATAATAGGCACTCTGTGTCCGGAGACAACTTCTTTGAGGTACGTTTGGACTAGCCTATTCATCCTGTTGTTCTCCTTGATTGGTAGGAATGCATGGATTTTGTTAGGCGGTCGACTATTACTCAGATGGTTTCTGATGTTTGTCTTAACTTTGGAGCATGTTAGGAATTTGTTGACATATGTGGCAATGCCATCCTTCATGATAGGCTACCCGTATAGCTCCTTAAGGTCATGATATATTTTATCGGATCCGGGGTGAACGACATATCTTGATTTGTGTCCGTCATCCGTAACCAGCTTTCTTACTCTATCAAAAACAGGGTAACCAGACTCTATTCATGAAGTATCGATTTTCATTAACCCTTATCCCAAACTATTTATCCATTCCGCGCAGGGCTTCATTTTTCATATTTTCCTCCTTAACAGCTTCTACTTGTGAACCATGAACTAAGGAAGGAAGGTTTGGTTGAATGGTTATAACTAGGGCTGGTACTCTTAACGGCTTAACTCGTTTCTTTTGGCTCTAAGCGTCTGCAACCACATTAGTTTTCCTCAGGTGATAACGAATTTCACAGTTGCAATCACTTATTAGCTCCATCAACGATGTTATGTCATATTCGACTCTTTCTGGTTCAAGATGTGTTGGAGGCTCTTATGGTCTGTGAGTGTAGTACACTTCTTACCGTACAACTAGTGTCTCCAAGTCTTAAGGATAAAGACTACTGCTCCAAGATCTAGATCATGCGTTGTGTAATTCTTAAGTTTTCATAAAGTATAAGCTATGACTCTATCTTTCTATATCAACCCATTGTGTGAAACGTCACAGTAATCTACAAATTTCTTGCTTCTCTCGGGTAGGGACAAAATAAGCGCGCTGCACAGTTTGTGCTTTAATAACTGAAATGATGTCTTCTGATCCTCGCCTCAATCATACTTAATGTCTTTTCGGGTCAGTTTTGTTAGAGCTCCGGTGATCTTTGAGAAATTTTTTATAATTGCCTATAATAAGTGGCAAGTCTTAAGGACTGTCGTATCTCTATGGGGTATCTAAGAGTTGACCAATTCCTGATAGCCTCGATCTTTGCGGGGTCGACTTGGATTCCTTTACTATTGATCACGTGACCGTGAAATTTCACCCATCTTAGCCAAAAGTCAAACATAGAAAGCTGGGCATATAGTTGTTCTTTCTTCAACAGCTCTAAAATTAGTCTTAAATGTTTGCTTGTGTTGCTCCTTGTTTCGTTAGTAGATTAAGATGTCATTCATGAATACAATCACGAATTTGTCTAGATAAGGTTTTCACACCTGATTTATGAGGTCCATGAATACCGTTGGGGCACTGGTGAACGACATTAATAGGAATTTATGATGACCGTAACGAAATCTGAAGGTTGTCTTTGGAATATCTTTCTTGCGAACTCTAACCTGATGAAAACACGACCTTAGGTCGATCCTCGAATAGAAGCTTGATTCTTGAAGTTTGGTCAAACAAGTCATTGATCCTTGTGAGTGGGTATCAGTTCTTTTAGTTTATTTAGCTCTCGGTAATTGATGCACATTCTGAAGGTTCTATCCTTCTTCTTTATGAACAAAGCTGGAGCTCCTCCAAAGCGAGGAACTCGGTTTGATAAACCCTTTATCTAAGAGCTCCTACAGTTGGTTGGATGATTCTTACACTACTGATGAGGCTAATCGGCATGGTGCTCGAGCCACTGGTGCAGCACCTGATAGTAGGCCAATTTTTGAATTTCACTTGCCTTGATGTTGGGAGTTCAGGTAAGTGTTCTGGAAAAACTTTGGGGTAACCATAAATAATAAGAATATTTTGGAGTCGCTTTTCCTTTGGCTCCTTCTCTGTCAACACTTCAGGGTCCTAATGCTGGAGATGATGCTTACTTTGGTATTTCTTGCTTTGCCTTGGACAGTAAGGACCTTCTTATTGACTAAAGGTATATGAACCGTCTTCTTGTTACACAATATTTTCGCACGATTTTTAGATAGTCAATCCATGCCTATGACCACGTCAAAACTTCCCAGTTTGACGGGCATCAAAACTATTTCAAAGAGTTGGCCTACTAATTCTAAGGAGCATCCTCGACTTATATTATTTGTCTTAAGCGTCTTACTGTCATCAACCTCAATAGCATAAGTGACACTTAATGGTGTAAGAATGGAATTTATCGGCTTACTGAACTTAGTGGATATAAAGCTCCTATCAGCACCAGTATCAAATAGTAGAAATGCATAAGTGGTATCTAATGGGGTAAGAGGATAAGCCTATGGGTTTGAAACTTCTTAGGCAGATTGTCATACTACATGTCCTCATGCACATAGTTATAGATAAAACATAGTTCTTCATTAAAATGCTTGATACCTAATCTTTGTACATGATATGGTCGGGATTTTCCGATAAATTTTTAAGCCTTACATACCCTAAGATATATCATATAGTAAAACCTAGAGAAATACTATAAAATGGTAAAAGGGTAAATCTTATTGCGGGCTTTGCGCTCTGCTAGGCGCTGTCATAATTCGTTAGTTCCGTCATGTTGAATTGCCTAGGTATTCTGGTTGGCCCAAGGTATGTTGGTGGTTTGAATTGTCTCCTGCGTAATCCTTGCAGAGTTCTCACCGACCTCCTGGCGGATTTGTCAAATTCAAGGCCGTGTCTGGTGGCCCCCGCCACCAACCGAGGCACTTTTTGTTGCGTAGGTTCCTGGGTAAGTGTTGGCACTTGAGAAAAAGATGGTGTTCCGACTTCAAACGGTCTTGGGATCCCTTCCTCGTTTCTCCACTCTTGGAGAGTGTGAGGCATCCCTCCATACTGTCATACGTTTGCCCATCACTGCTTTGGCGGGCTTGGCTGATGGGCAGGTACCAGGATAGACTCCTGATATGCCAGTCACACCCTTTTCCTAGGGGTGAACTTCCTCAATGGTCCATTGGGATGACTTTTGAATAGGGTTTAGGGTGGAATATGTGGTGGTGATGGTGGAGCAATTTGTGCTGCGGGGCCACAGTTGCCTTCCTCTTGTTCTGACGGGTCCTCTTTTTCGTCATTGATTCGGTCTGGGTGGGTCTCCGATCCAAAGTACATCTTAGGGTCACATTGGCTTCCTTGTTCCATGGGTGGGTATTCATCCTCAGATTCAAAGAGGATAATAACCGTATTGTTTGACATGTCATTGTCATCAGAGTCCATATATATGTTCACAGTTCTTGAAGAAACTTTAGTTTTTGTAGCAGTTATAGTCTAGGTACTAATGCAACCTAGTTCACTATAACTATGGCTCTGATACCAATCTGTCACACCTCGTAACCCCGGTTGGCAACGAAGCATGACGTCGCGGAAGCATAACCATAATCAAATGAACGACCACTATATGGACGTTTTCAAAAATACATCGATTTGAATTCAAACATAAATATTGTTTTACATGACCGACATAACACGTAACTAGTTCGCAAATTACAGAGATTTAAATACATAATTAAATTGACCAAAATAATGCAAATAAATCTCCAAGAGATTGAAAATTAATGCGACGCCATATGTACGGAAGCCTTGAAATTACTTATGGTGCAGTGCACTTGCCTTAATTTCCTGAAAATACATGCTAAAATACGTTAACAAAATTGTTGCTGAGCTCATAGGTTTACATGTAAATATGACTTGTATGGACATCAACAGTTGAGTTTGAATTTATAAAATCATAAATTTCATGTTATGTATTACATAAAACCATCATGCAACCGAAACTTAATTATGAGTTTGCCCTGTGCAGTACTCCCATACGTAATACCGTCATGTTAAATATATATGCATTCCGCCATTAGCCGGTAAGACTAACCCGAATGGGGGACATGAATCCCGATAGATCTATCCACAATATATTCGCGCTTACAAATAAATGTAACTAACGGTTTATGATTTGAGGGCTGATGGAACCACATGTGTAATACATAATAGAAATGAAGTAGTTTCCGTGTCCATATGAAAATGTAGCATCTATTTTAACCCCAAAACATAACAGTGTGAAAATAGGGGATATGAAAACTCACCGAAAGTGCGATGGCAAAAGTATTAGCATAAAATGCAAGTTTGCGTTGATTGATGGGTGATGAACCGGATGTGATTAACCAAGCCCTAAATGATATAAGGGACTTAATAATCTCCCATATATGATAATATGTATATATAAAGGTTTTTAAAGTGAAGAACGGCCATTTTTCAAGGTGTTTAGGTTAGGGAAAAAGTTCGTTAACACCCTATGTTGGCCATTTTTGAGCTGTGAAACTTTCAGGCTCCCAAATAATATGTGGAGGTTCTAAACTCCATAATAAATTAGGAAAACTTCCAAATTTTTAGTTATGATACAGATTTAACTTTTGAGACAAGAATCAACTCATTTTGTTAAGTTATGAATTAGTTATTATTTTTTAAAGTTGACGCACCATTTCTGCCGAAATTCCGTAACTTGTTTATATTTATAAACAAGTTATAGTTATAAATTCAAAAATTACTTGTATAAATAGTTATAAAACACATTTATGTAACTTGTTTTCATAATATTTACACTTACATGATGTGTCTATATATTTATAAACACATTTGAAGAAATTAACTTGAAAACAAAACTAGAGATTTATAAACTTGAGTTTTTATGAAACTTGTTGTTGTTGGTGATTATATATATATATATATATATATATATATATATATATATATATATATATATATATATATATATATATATATATATATATATTATGCAAGACTTATATAAACATAAATACAAGATAGAATAGGTTAGTATTTACTTACTTTGAAGTATTAGAAGAATGAAATCAACTAGAAGTTGAAATCTTGAAAAGTTGCATCAAGAACGCTTGAAGAAAATATGAAAAATAAAGTTGCAATTTCTGTGCCTTGCACTAGGCCCTTTGTCCGATTTTTCTAGACAGAAAGATGGGTTTTTTTTTTTGTGTTTTGATGGTGTGGAAATGAAGAGTGAAATGGGTCTTATTTATAGATGAAAAACTCTTGTAATGATGGTGGATTTTGGAGGTTGAGTGAAGATCTCCAAGGATGGTGAAAGATGGAGACAACTTGATGTAGATGGTGCATGGGATTCTTAACGAAGAATTGAAGGTGTGTACCTCCTATGGTGGCCGGCCATAGGAGGGTAATAATGATGGTTTTTCTTTTTCTTTTTTTTTTTGTATAAATGTATTTAGAAATGTATTCTTGTATTTCCCTTTTTTTGTAATTTCATAAATACTTTTGGATGCATGTTTTGATGAATTGTTTTAGTCTTGCACAATTAATGTTAAGTAAGTGTATTAGTGCATGATTAGTCTCAGTAATCATAATTTAACTATGTACTTAGTTGGATTAATCCATCACATCGCAAATCGATCGGATTAATTGATTTGCCGATTCATCGCACCGATGAAATTGATTTCAATTGAGTTGAATTTCCTTATGAACATTGTTAATAACCTTGATTAATTGCTAATGACCACTGATTAGGTTATAAACTACTAATAAACACTGATTAGGTCATAGTTGCTAACCTGGTTTAGTGTTGGATGTTACATTCTCTCTCAAATTCAAAAAGCAAATTTCTTTGAGTATGATAAAATTGAAGAATAACGTAAGAAACTTGAACTTAAACGAGCTAAATTTAGCAAACTCTTCTTTCTAAAAAACTGTCCGGTGCTATCCTATTTCTGATAATACTTGGTACTTTTCTGTGAAGACGTTTTCTGATAAGAATAACAAGTATTTTCAGAAACTTTTGAAAATTTTGCTTTCGAAGATTCACCAGGGTGAATCTTGACCGGAAGTTTTTCATCTATTTTATCTTTGCCTTTGTTTATCTTTAACAGATATTTAAGTTTAAAATCTGAAGTTGAATCAAACTTAGGGGTTTATTTAGATTCTTATCACTTTCGAAAGATAAATCAGAGTGATTAACTTTAGGTTCAGAACAAACTGAAGGAATCTTAACCTCTGATTCTTTTGAAGAAGGAGAATCATTATATTGTTTAGTAATATGAAATATTTGATCTTTTAAGCCTTTGATAATGACCAAATATGAAATTTTGTCATTATCAAATGATTGGTAATCAGTTTTAAAATATTGTTTTTTAACTAAGAACATAATTCTTTCATCTTCAAACAATTTAGATTTTGCTTTGAAATCTTGTTCTTTAAGTAAGAACTCATTTCTTTTCTTCTCAAGTAAACTTTGGTTAAAGAAAACTCCTTTTCAACAGCAAAAACTCTTAAGAATTGTTTATTACATAACTTTGATTAATATGACTTGTCTAAGAAAGTGTTTCTTCAAGATCTTTAACTTTCTTGTACAGCTTATATCTTTCAGGCAAAAGATATTATAACTTAGTTGCATTCTGAAAATTCTCTTGTTGTTAGTGCATCATGTGTGACGATAGCAGTCTAAGTATAGATGATATTTTGTAATAGTCCAATTGTTCGTAATTGCATATTAATACATGTTTGATATATGTTTTGATATTGATTGGATATATATTTGAACTTGGTTGTAATTGATGTTTTACTTAAGTTCAAAGATAAGTTCAAAGATAAGTTCAAACATAAGTTCAAAGGTAAGTTCAAACATAAGTTCTAGAGCAAGTTCAAAGACAAGTTCTAGAATAACTTCAAATGCCAAGATTCGAACTTATGGTGGACAAGTTCGTGGGCTTGGGCCTTCTCGAACTTGTCCAGGGCAAGTTCGAATCGGAGGCCTATAATTAAGAGTTAATCAGTTTTGATTGAGAATCTTTGCAGACATTAGCAGACGGGTGATTACGAACTTGCAGAGAGATTTCAGACTGTTCTTGGAGAGAATCACGTGTCGGGACGTTCCAGTTTACGTCTATCATCGTGTGCGTCTCCGTGTTTCGTGGGTGTGATCGATCCGTTAAACCGCTAACGAGGATTCCGCACTCGTTGGACAGCGTCGCGTCAAGATTGGATCCGTAGGTAAGTGACCTTACAAGTGGTATCAACGCCATAAGGGTGTTCATCGTGTTCTTCGCGTTCATCTTAAACATTCTTGGTTTCTTGGCGTTTTAGACGGAAAAATCACATTTTTAATAAGTTTTTCGAGTTATACAAACAAAGTAATGGAGAAAAATTCTTATTGGTTCACTTTTTCAGTCGAAATCATTATTTTTGGTCTTAAAAATATTGGTTTAATCTGAAAACTTGAAAAAATTGAATTTTTGGCCGTTTCTCGAACTTGCGGCGCTCGAACATAGGGGGTATTAGGGTTCATTCGAATTTGTCAAAAATCTCAAATTTGTCAGAAATACGCTCCTCTCGAACTTTGTTTAGGGTTTCCTTCGAATTTGGCTGAGGTTCAAACTTGTTACATTCGAATTTGTCAGATTTCGAATTTGTCAGAATTCTCGAACTTGTCAGACCTTCGAACTTGTTGATTTTGAACTTGAACAGTTTTGAATTTAATTTCAAACGAATTTGATTTTAAACTAATTCGAACTTGCCTAAGTTCGAAAGGGTTTATTTTAAATTAATTTTAAATTAAAATTATCTAAGTTCGAATACAAAAAGTTTAGAAAGGATGACCAGTTTGCAAAAGTTCATCGAAATGGATCACGAGGTTGGCAAGACAAATTCTCCGCCAAAACAAATGAGGTTGGAAGACTACTATTGGTGGAAGGATAGGTTTGCCGATTTTGCTCGTTTAAATGACATGCAAATGTGGATTTGTATCGATGAGGGATACATTCCACCTACACAAGAGTTTGAGGGCCGTCAGAGAGTCTTAACATATCAAAAAATGAAAGATGATGAAAAGAAACTGTATGAGGCCGAGAACAGAGCATTTTCAATCATTCGTATGCCATTACCTCAGGATATTCTACACACCTTACGGAATCATCGTACTTCTATAGAGCTATGGGATGCTCTCGAGAAGAGGTGTGAGGGAAATCTGAGGGTTCGCAGACGAAGGACCGAGATGCTAAAACAGCAATTCGCAATCTTCAAAGCATTGAAAACCGAAAAGCTAGATGAGACAATAACAAGATTCTACCATTTACTGAAAGAGCTGGATAGTCACCATGTCGAGTATCGTGAAATTGAGAAGATAGAGAAACTTCTTGATGCTTTACCTGCGAAGTGGGAAATGTACACAGCGCTTATAAAGCATGATGAACAAAAGTTTGAAACTCTTACTCTAGAAGGAGTTATTGGTACGCTGAGGGCTTATAACTTTCAGATACTTAAGAAGGAAAGGGAATATGATCAAGTCCAAGGTCCAGAGATGTATTTTGGAAAGTCAAAACCTTCTATCGCAAGTGAACTGAAAACAGCTACAGCTTTCTTCTCGGGTGAAGCGCATATCCTAGTGGAGGTAGAAGAAACAAGTAGTCGGGCATTCTTAGGGTATTCTAAACCGGAAGATAAACCGACTCACTCAGCATCTACTTCTCAACATTACACAAAGATGCCTATGAGTGCACAATCAGCCGAAACACATCTGAAACTTTTTGCTTCGTTTGTTGCAGCATACAGAAATTGTTTACAAGGAAAAATTAACGATCCTGCATTGTGGGAAGAAGACTACGATCAGGTGGATCCTGATGACTTAGAGGAAATGGACCTTCAATGGAAACTGGCCATGGTGACTCAGAGGATCAAAAGGTTCATGAAACGAACAGGCAAAAATCTGAACGTAGGCAACAGTAAAATTGGGTTCGACAAATCCAAGATTAAGTGTTATAATTGCTAAGGATTAGGACACTTTGCGCGAGAATGTCAACGAACCAAAGTTGAAAACTATCAGAATCAATCTTAGGGAAGATATCAGTCTGGTACTTCGAGTAATCAAGCAAACATCGTTGGTCTGTTAACAAACGTATCATCGGACAGACAGCTTGATGGGACTTACGATTGGAGTACTCATCCTGAGTCGAACGCTTGAGACTTCATGAATGAAGTGACATAGGTAGGGATGACGGAGCAGAGGAAGTGAAAGAGGACAACGAACAGAATGATACAAGTCCTGTGTTGTTGGAGAAGTCAGACAATTAGACCATTCTGGAGTTTGCCGCACAGATGGCTAACGTGGAATCGGATCACAAAAGGTAATTCTGAACTTTTCTACATTTCGTGACTTATGTGTTTTATGTGCTACTTTCAACGATAGATTGAACTTAGTTCTAGAAACACATAATAACTTAACTGCTCAAATAGAATCACTAAAATCAGATAATGCTAGTCTCATAGATATTAAAGAAGATCTTAGGAATAAGCTGAAAGCAGATGCTCAAGATATTATAGTTCTAAAAGACAAATTAAGTGAGCAATGTGTCAGGATAGAACTTATGTATGAGCATGTTGTGGGTTTAACCAAAGAACTTACCATTAAGGAAGTTGAGCTAGCTGAATCAAGAGTTAAAGTTGCAGAGGTAAATAGTAAGTTAGAAAAGTTTAGGAACTTTTCACTAAATCTAGGGAAAATCTTAGATGCTCAACGTCAGTCTAAGAAACCAGTAGGTTAAGGTTATCAAGAGAGACCTCCACCTTTCAACGATAATTATGTGCCTCAACCTCAGGATAAAATTGATAAACCAGTCGAGTCAGAGGTAGCAGCTGAAACTGTATCTGAATATGATAAGGATAAATCAACTAAGGTGTCTAATAATAACTCTACGATTAAGAAAGTCAAGTTTGTGCAGTCTTCTAGTGACAAAATTCTAGGAGAGGCTAAACCAGAAGTTAATAATCAGAAAGGGGAAGTAGTCACGATAGTTGAAAAGAAAGAACATGACACGAGTGACATACCAAAATCAAAGGGCACTCATAAGAAGTCGATTGATAAGATGTCTTGCTTTAGATGTCATGAGAGGGGACATGTTGCGTCTAGCTGTCCATATAAAAAAGTAGAGTCTACACCCTCTAATCCAGAGTCTAGACCTATTGTTGGAAAGCCTGAACAACATAAACCAGTATCTAGTGTTGCTAGCACAAGTGGTTCTCAAAACACTGAGAAAATTATGAATGCCACACCCAAGACCGGTGTTAGACGAATACCTGTCTCGGTTAGACCAAATGAAGTGGTTAGGACTAATTCGCCAAATAGAGTCCCTAATCAATCAAGGTCAAGACCTCAACAAGCTTATAGGAGTACAACACCTAGAAGGACTTACACTCCAGTTAGGTCTCACACTCCTCAAAGACATCAGACACCAGGTAGAGCCCAAGGATATCAATCTGAAATGTCATATAATAGAAACTATTCAAGGGCTCAACAACAAATGCCTACCCAAAGTCCAAGAGTGAATTTAAATCACTCAGCACCACAACAGGTTCTCAATCAAACACCCAAGTCACCTGAAAGGAGAGATGGCTATTTGAAGGAGTTCACGTATGTGGATGAGAATGGTATTACCAAGTCAGTCATGGCTTGGGTTCCACGTGATAGCTAACTTGTTTTCTTTCATGTGCAGGAGTTAACTACAAGTCTAAACAACAAGTGGTTCGTCGACAGTGGTTGCTCTAGGCACATGACTAGGAAAGGAGTCTACTCACAGACTTCAAGGGAGGGAACAAGGGATTCGTATCATTCGCTGGGAATAAGGGAGGACATATCACTGGTACTGGAGTGGTCACTAATGGGACTATCACACTTGATCAAGTTTACCATGTAGATAAACTTGATCATAATCTCATTAGTGTATCTCAAATCTGTGATAAGAAGAACTCAGTAATTTTTACTGATACTGAGGCGTTAGTGCTGAAACCGGGATTTAAAGTACCTGAAGAGTGGATAATAATGAGAGCCCCGAGGAACAATGATTTGTACATGATGGACATGAACAAATCGGATTCATCGATGGGAACAATATGTCTTCTATCCAAAGCTTCAGAGTCAGAATCCATTTTATGGCACAGACGCATGGCACACTTGGACCTAAGAAAAATGAACTACATCACTAAACATGGTCCGGTGCAAGGTGTCCCACTGAAGAGTTTTCAGTTCAATGACAAGTGTGTACACTGCAAGAAAGGCAAACAACACAAAAAGTCACACAAGTCAAAGACTCAGAACTCGATAACTTCCACTTTCGATTTGTTGCATATGGATCTATTCGGACCTATCAACAAAAGGAGCATATGTGGTAGTTGGTATTGTTTAGTTATCACTGATGATTACTCACGTTTTTCATGGGTTTTCTTTTAGGTTCAAAGGACGAAACAGCTGGAAAGTTGATTGGGTTCTTAGACCAAGTCGAAAATTCCTACGGGACGAGAGTAAAATGTATCAGGAGTGATAATGGAATTGAATTTAAAAACACCGTAATTGGTGTATATTTTCTATCCAAAGGCATAGTGCATCCATTTAGTGCACCATATGAGCCACAACAAAATGGGGTGGCAGAACGGAAAAACAAGACTTTAATTGAGGCAGCAAGGACCATTCTCTCAGATTCAAAGCTTCCTACCATGTTTTGGGGGGGAGGCAGTGATACCGTGTGTCATGTTTTAAACCGGGTCCTTACTGTCAAGTCACGGAACAAAACCTGTAATGAAGTTCTGAATAAAAGACAACCAAATTTAACAGGCTTTGAACCGTTTGGGGTACCGTGTACTATATTGAAAACAAAACATCAACCTAAGTTTGGTGAAAAGGGTGACGAAGGATATTTCCTAGGTTATGTGCCTAACTCACCAAACAAAAGGGTTTTTAACAAAACAAACGGTACAGTCAAAATTGTGTTTAACATTGATGTTACAAGTCACATGAGCCCCAAACAGCTCCTGAGTGGTTATTTGATTATGACTTATTGTTTGAATCATTTAACATACTAGTTAGTGGAAATGCAGGTACAATGGAGGATGATTTCTCGTCATTAAGCCTGAATGACGACAATCAAGGTTTTCCAAAGACAAGCATTCCATCAACTTCTGAGCCTACAACGATAGAAGATGGGTCTCCAACAGAGAATGAACCTGAGTTACCTACAAACGAGAATCAGACTACTACTTCTAACTCTGAGGACAGTGATCATGAGGAAGAGAATGTACCGTCTGAAGTCGTACCCCCGTTAGGTGAAATAGGATCAAACTTAGGAGATAATCTTAGGGTCGATGAGATTGAGACATGAAGGATAAACAAAGATCATCCGATTGAGAGCATCATAGGAAATCCATATACCGGTGTGAGAACTAGGAGTAGTGCGAATAACAACACAGTGTTGTTGTCGATGATCAATGACTCCGAGGCGTATAACACATGTTTATATTCATGTTTCATCTCGCAAGTAGAGCCGAAGAATGTGTAAATGGCACTGAAAGACAACTCTTTGGTTGAAGCCATGCAAGAAGAACTGTCACAATTCAGAAAGCAGGAAGTGTGGGAGTTAGTGCCGCTACCTCGAGGAGAAGTTGCGATAGGAACCAAATGGGTTTTTAAGTGCAAGAGAGATGATCGGGGTATTGTTACTCACAACAATGCAAGACTTGTGGTAAAGGGATTCAACCAAGAAGAGGGAATTATTTACAACAAGGTGTTTGCACTAGTGGCAAGGCTCGAGGCAATTCGTCTGTTTCTGGCCTTTGCGCCCTTCAAAGGATTTAAAGTCTATCAACTTGATGTAAAGAGTGCCTTTCTGTATGGAAAGGTGAAGGAACTGGTGTACGTGGAACAACCGCCTGGGTTCACTGATCCAAAGTATCACGACAGAGTGTATCGACACGATAAGGCTCTGTATGGATTACATCAGGCACCAAGGGTATGGTATGAGACGCTGTCAACTCATCTTTTGGACAATAGGTTTGAAAGAGGGAGAATTGAAGTACATTGTTCGTGAATAGAAAGGGAGAAGATTTTATATTGGTACAAGTGTACGTTGATGACATCATTTTTGGGTCATCAAACGAACAGATGTGCAAAGATTTTGAGAAGGTTATGAAGTCAAAGTTTGAGATGAGTGCTATGGGAGAGCTGAACTTCTTTCTGGGTATGCAAGTTGAACAAAGGAAGGAGGGCATGTTTATCTATCAGACGAAGTATGTCTACGATATTCTGGAGCGCTTCGGGATGGAAGGAACAAAGTTGACCGCTCACTTTAGTACTCCGATTCAAGTGAATCACAATCTCGGACCAGGTACAGAAAGTGATACTGATGTGGATCCGACTCTATATCGGGCCATGATCGGGTCACTCATGTATTTAATTGCTTATAGACCTGACATTATGTTTGATGTGTGTATTTATGCTAGGTTTCAATCTAATCCGAAAGAAATGCATATGAAAGCCGTGAAGCGGATTCTGAGATACCTTAAGTCAAAACCGAAGCTGGGACTTTGGTATCACGCTGATGGTGATCTAGAATTGGAAGCATACACGAGTTCTGACTATGGTGGTTGCAGCTTGAACCAAAAATCAACAACTAGAGGTTGTCAGTTCCTAGGAGGGAGACTCGTATCTTGGCAATGCAAGAAACAGACTTCGATAGCCGTGTCAACGTGCGAGGCCGAATATGTAGCTGCTGGTAGTTGCTGTTCACAAGTTTTGTGGATACAACAACAATTGCGGGATTACGGTTTGACATACACTCATACTCCCATTAGGATTAGATATTCAATCTGAATTGCTAAAACTAATAATCCAGTTAAAAATAGTAAGACAAAGCACATAGACATAAGACATCATTTGATACGTGATTGTGCTGAAAAGAACTTAATAAAACTGGTAAAAGTGGCAACTAAAGATAATAATGCAGATTTATTCATTAAAGCTTTTGATAAGTCACGCTTTGAGTTGTTAGTTCAACTAATGATATGCGTAATCCAAAGTAACTTGACCTTAGTATATTTTCTTTCTTTTTATAGTAACTTAGTAGTTTAGTAGACTTTATTTTCTTTTATAGTAAGTTAGTAGGTTAGTTTATTAGCTTATCTTAAAATAAATGAAAAACAAAAGAAAAAAGAGAGAAAACCATAAAAAATTTCAAAAAAAAAAAGAGAATATTGAAAAATGAGTTAAGTCTTAGATACATAGGTTCAAAGTGATGAAAATTAGCACACTCGAAACAATCTCTAAGTGTTAAGCTTTCACACATCATGCACCTTAAATTCTAAGTGATATGCACTTTCTTGTTTGATGTGTTGGTAGGCATGATACACAAAGGAAATCCTAACAGCTAATAAAATAATCAAGAAAAAGTCATATATGTAACTAACTTAGATGTATGACCAAGTGGTCTTAATTTCTATGTTAGAGACATACAGACAATGATTTTAAATGAGGTATGCAAATTTTCTGGGGGATGTACAGCATCATCAAAATACATCTTAAAAGAAAAGAAAAGAAAAATTTTTGATAAAGAAGGGAGAGTCAAAATAAGTCGCTTTGTTGTACGTAAGTACAGTCCTGTCACCGCTGTCTTTCTAACTTAAAATAAACTCCAAGACAAACTAAGACACTCTGTTGTATGTAAATACAGAACTATGTCCGACGTTTGCCTTTTGAAGAAAATTTACAATACCAAAAAGTTATAATCATTGCGTGTATGCCTTGATCATAGAAGTATATCTAAGTATGGGACACGTAAGATAGTTTCTTGATAAATAAAAAGGCCAAGGGAAATTCCAAAGTGTTGAATGTTTAAAGGGAAAATCATACCGACAATTGACTTGGGATGTATATCACGACAAACAATCAAAGGAATAAAAAATTCCTAAGTGTGAAAGTGAAATACTGAAAGTGCGTTTGACACCGCTATCTGATTGAACTTTCTTTGACTTTCTCGCAAAAATACTCCGTTAGTATAGGTTGTAAATTTTTAAAGTACTTTTGAGTAGTTTAAGTTTTATTTTATTTTAGTTCATTTTATTTATTTTATAATATTTTACTTTAAATAAAATAAAGGTCAAAGTTACTAGGATGCATTTTTTGTTGAAGAAACAAATATTGCGTGAAAATGTGTTGCTTAGTGTGAATGATTTTGCAAAGTTTGTAAAATTTCGTTACATGAAAAAGTTGGATTTTATTCAAGAATTTTAAAAATTTTCACTTAAATTCAAAATTCAGACAAATTCGAACTTAACTTCGAATTTGTCAGGAAGTTCGAACTTATGCTAAGTTCGAAGGTAGATGATATAAATAGGTCAACAGTACTTCATTTAAGGCACCTACCCTCGAATTTGAAATCTCGAACCTGTGCTCCGGCGATTTCGAACTTATTCTCGAACTTACCGATTCTCGAATTTCTAACTATTCCTCAAAGTTTTCCCTCTATTTCTCAAACATACACGTATACTTAGGTATAGTACTCATCATAATACTAAGTATGTGTAGTTTAGGACATTATTGTGGCAAAAATCGAACTTATTTGATGTTTAAAATATTTGAAACTAGGTGGTTTGAAATCAAGAGTTTTAAAAGATGAAACCTCAAATAAGTGATATATAACTTCGATTAGAACCCAATAGGACTAGATTATACTGTTGATTAAGTTAAATGGGGTTAAAATCTTAGTTTTTAAGTTGAATATGACCGACTTCAAACTTGTTCGTCAGGTTCGAACTTGTCAGAAACTTCAACCTTGTTGAAATATCTATAAGTTCGAAGTCAGTCAAGTTCGAATATATACCTCGAATTTATTTAAATTCGAATGGTTTTTAAATAATTTTGATTTTGTCTAAGTTCGAATGTGTTGGACTTTGAACTTATGCAAGTTCGAAGTTATGCAAATTCAAAAATAACAAATTTCATTTTATTTTTAATTACTAATTTTGTTTGTTGATTCTGTGTGCAGATATGGGTGATCGGGCTTTTTATAATAAGCATAACATGGTCATGGTCGTGGATCTTCAATTGCCTGAAGCACAGCCTTATCGTCAGATGATAGAATTCTTGACCCAGTCTCGCGTATCGTATGCACTCACCCACAATCTCTAAATTACCCTGACGTACGTGCGACAATTCTGGGAGCATCTCCAAGTAGACTGCTCGGTTACGCCTACAGTGCTAAGAACAAGAGTAGGCGGACAGCCAATAGTGTTTTCGGCTAACATGTTGAGGCAGATCCTACAGCTGGGCTCTGAGGAACAAGAAGCAGGCCCGATAGATTTTTCACTACCTATTAGGCAAGCTGCATTTTTGAGGATGGGGTATGCCCAAGATATAACAAAGGCGTCGTATGATAAAAGTGGGCTGATTGGACAACAGAGATATCTTGTCCACGTGATTTTGGTGTGTTTTGCACCAAAGAAGGCGGGCTTTGACACGATGGTGTCTAAATTGCAATCTGTGTTGATTGTGTTGGTGTACAACAAGAAATTTAGTTTTTTCGAGATGTTTTTCAGGGAGTTCGTGCACCAGATCACAGCTCCGATCAGGGAAATATTTTGATGTATCCCCGCTTTGCCATGATGACCATACGTCATTTCTTGCCGAATATGCCACCACTTCCTGATCAAAGTGGCGTGGCTTTGATTGATAAGCGAATTTTTGCTGACTACATGACCCATAACGTGAGAAGGGCTGAGCAGGTCAGGCCCCAAGCGGCACCATTGTTTGGGGCAGTTATAGATCCTGATTTTGATGTCCCGGAGGGTGACGATTGGATTGGTGAAGCCCCACAGCAACAACAGCAGTAGCAACAGCAACAGCAACAGCCACAACAACAACAAAGGCAAAGAGCACCGGTTAGAAGAGCTCCGGTTGCTAGAACCTCTTCTCGTCCGCAAACAGCAACTACTGCTGCTGGACCATCATCTGAGGCTGCTGGCTCATCGAGTTCGGCTCCTCAAAACGATCAAAGGGCGCAAACTCTTGAGGAAATATGGGCTCAAGGAACAGCTGCGGAGCAAAATATTGCTGAACAACTGGTTCAAGATGTGTTAGAGCCTCCAGCTGATTTCCATGATATTTTTAGACAGATTGATGAATATCACCCCTCTGATGCTGAGTTTATGGACACAGAGGTCCAGGCTGAAGAACAAGGGGCAAGGGAACATAGTAAGCTAGAAGGTCACGTAGAGACCGCCTCCGAGTTTGTTTCCGAATCTAGTTCTGAAGCTGAGGATCCAGAGGTAACAATTGGAAGATATGGATCGAGGTTAGTTGTTAGTAGAAGGAGATCGACAAGACCGACTCTAATTGATGAAGAGACCGAAGAATCTGAATTTGAAGAAGAAGAAGAAGTTCCTCTCGTTCCTAGGCATAGGGCGAGAAGGCATAGGTTTATGCAGGGAGCTCCATCCACTTCAGCTTCTCCAACTGTGTTACCGGCTGCTCCACCATCATCAACCACAACTCCATCTACATCCGCCTCCATTCCATCTACCTCGACTTCGTTCATACAGAATCGATGGTTCACTGAGTTGAAAGGAAAAGTGGACTTCCAAACAGTCCAAATTTACCAACTATCAACAGTTGTGAAAGAGTTGCAGCAGCCTAATGCTCGATTAGATCAAGAGAATGCCGAGTTAAGGACAACTGTGGTTGATCAACAAGGACAAATCAAGACGATGCAGACTCCCATTGAGCAAATTTTGAAAGATCTACGAGCTCAGGGGGAGAGTAGCTGCATGGATGATCAGTTGAGAAATGCTAGGAGAGACGATGACGAATGCAATGATCCAGATGCACAAAAAGAAGGTGAGCTAGCAGATCTTTCCCAAAAGACTGCTCAGCAAGTAATCATTCAGAGGGAGCCTAGTTCGTCAAGTATGGAAGGAGGTGAAGGTTCAAAGAATGTTGAGCATGAGATGATTGAAGCATTAATGGATCTTGATGATGAAGAGGAGTTAGGTTTGGATCAATAAGATCTTGAGGAAGGAGAATTCATTCCAGAGGAAGTTGTGGACTGGAAATCAGATGTCAAAGTTATTGAAGATGAGGATGATGATGTTGATGAAGTGTTGATCCGAAAGCAGCCTATCACTGAACAATATGTAAGTAATGATCAGAATGTGATAGATTTAGATGAGCTTAACTTGACATCTATAGATGAATCAGAATCTGATCCAGCTGAAAGGGAACAAACGAAAGAAGAGATGATGAGGCTATGGTTTAGAAAGGAAGAGAAAAAGGCTGAGATTGCTATCAAGAAGAAAATGAGATTGCCAAATTGAGGGAAGCTGTCAGGAGGTATCCCAGCTGGTTCTTCGACAGGGAATTACAGCTTTTTGTGCTTAAAAGAAGAGAGGGGCTTCAGTATCTGAGGATACCCTTAAAGGTTTTTAATACATTGCCTAAATGTGAGGTGAAGGAATTGGACTGGAAGGAGCTTATTAACTTGGGAGATGACCCCTACGCTGAAGTAATTGCAAAAATTATCAGAAGGGAGGGTAGATCTAGGAAGTTTGAAAGACTAAAGCCAAGATCATGCAAAAGAGTAGAGTATGAGACGAGAATAGATCCTCACACTGGTAAACCTTGGGCTAAGATGGTTTACAAGCCAGTCTGATGTTTGAAGAAAGTTCCATTGAAGTCTATGCCACAGGATGTACTTGCAAACATGAAGTGGTGGTATGTAGACAATGAAACAGCTGAAGCAGTGATGGAGGATCTTAGAGAAAAGGCAATTTTGAAAGTATACGATCCGCTGCATCTAATTAACCTATCCAAGGATGACCTGAAAAAGCTTCATGATCACCCGATTTTCTTCCACAAAGGCTGGAGAGCTGAAGGCAGGAAGTTCCAAAAAGTGGTAAGGGTTTGTATAGAGCAGGGATTATATGCAGGTAGTAATTTGAATAGACCTAGTACTTAGACAAAATATATATAGTTAGAAGCTATCGTCAAGGGGGAGTCTGTTAGTGCATCCTATGTGACGATAGCAGTCTAAGTATAGATGATATTTTGTAATAGTCCAATTGTTCGTAATTGCATATTAATACATGTTTGATATATGTTTGATATATGTTTTGATATTGATTGGATATATGTTTGAATTTGGTTGTAATTGATGTTTTACTTAAGTTCAAACATAAGTTCAATGATAAGTTCAAACATAAGTTCAAAGGTAAGTTCAAACATAAGTTCTAGAACAAGTTGAAAGACAAGTTCTAGAATAAGTTCAAAGGCTTAGATTCGAACTTATGGTGGACAAGTTCGTGGGCTTGGGCCTTCTCGAACTTGTCCAGGACAAGTTCGAATCTGAGGCCTATAATTAAGAGTTAATCAGTTTTGATTAAGAATTTTGGCAGACATTAGCAGACGGGCGATTACGAACTTGCAGAGAGATTTCAGAGTGTTCTTGGAGAGAATCACGTGTCGGGACGTTCCAGTTTACGTCTATCATCGTGTGTGTCTCCGTGTTTCGTGGGTGTGATCGATCCGTTAATCCGCTGAGGATTCCGCACTCGTTGGACGGCATCGCGTCAAGATTGGATCCGTAGGTAGGTGACCTTACACTTATTTAGAATCGTCAAGTTCTTTTGATGATTCAGATATTCTCAATTTAAGCATATGAATCTCAGAATTCAGTACTTCTTGGTTTTCTTCAAAATTTAAAACTTGTTCTTTCAATATTTTGACATCATGTAAAACAAAAGCTTTATCTTTATGTAATTGAACAAAAACATCATAATTTCTCTTACGAATCTGTTAAGATTCAGTAAGTTTTGCAATCAACTCACACTATGTAAAATTCAAAAGCTGATTATGATCATTTGCCATTTTGAATTGTCGATATTGAACTTCCAACATCTTTTATGGAAAAATGAGTGATTTACTGATTAAAGCTCTGAAAGATGTATCTGTGAATAATAACTTGTTGAAAATCAGCTCTGAATTGACTTTATGACGTTGAAATTTCAGCTTTTCTAAAGAAAAATGCTCGTAACTTTTTTCTGGAGTCGAATTAGGCCTCGAAAATTGCCTGAACCGGTTGTACCGGTTCTGGAAATCGTAGATCTCTGTCAAGCTTCGATTTAACGTAAGGTAGGCATCGTAACGATGTTCCAGTGAAAAGTTATGGCCAATTTAAGCAGCAAATGTCATAGAGTCAAAAGTTAGAATGAAACTCGAATGATTAATGATGAAACTCAAATGAATAAGTATCAAACTCGGATGATTAAGAATGAAACTCGGATGATTAAGTATCAAACTCGGTATAAGAATGAACAAACTCGATGAAAGAATCAACAAACTCGGATGATTAAGGACCAAACTCGATTGACTCTATATTAAACTCGGTTGATAAAGGGTCAAACTCGATAGTTAAGTATCAAACATGATTTAATGCTATATCAAAACCGAAGGGTGAATGATGAAACTCGATCAATGCATGATGAAAATCGGTCAATACATGATTAAACTCGATCGAAGGTTTATAAAACTCGGTCAACACTATATTAAACTCGACAAAAAATAATGAATTGAATATTCTCAATATTTTCGATCAAAGGTTTCTAAGTTCAGAATTCAATATTTTCAACAAAAAATAACGAATTGAACTCAGATTGACAATAAAAAAAAAACACTTTTTGTGAAGTGTTTTTGGCTAATTTCAGATTAAACACCCTAATTTTGACAAAAATATTAAGAACACGATATAAGACCTCGCTTTCTAATTTACGCGTTTTATGATGTAATTTGTGAATTTAATGAAATTAATTGCTAAATAATGCAATTTAGTAATTAAAAAGAAAAAAAAATTTATTAGTTTAAACCTAATTAAGTGTTAAGAATTATTATGAAGAACCAAAATTAAATGAAAACAACTTTTGTAGTTAAAATAGAATTAAAACTAGTTAGTGGGATTAATATGAGAGAAATGAAATAAAAAACAAGTTAGCGGTTAAATTGTATATTTAACAAACTTGAGAAAATATAAAATGCCCAAATTGGGATAAATTGCTCATTCCACCCAATGTTTCTCTGCTCTCTTTCTTTTACTTCTGATACATGGCTTCATATTCTTCGCCACCATTCTTCATCGCATTTGCAACAAAATCGAAGATTCTACCTATTCTTTGATTTTATTCTTTGTTCTTGTATGAGGTTGTGCTGCTGTTCTTTTATTTCTTTTCTCTCGTTTCTGTCTACCGAAAAGAAGTAAGGCCAAGAGGCCATTTGGCCTTCGACCAATCGAATCAATGAAGTTGCCGACACCATTTGCAATTACCGAAACCTTGAAGGTTTCGGTAAACTCATTATACAGTAGAAACCGACAACCCCTTTTATTCACTTTATATATATAGAATGCATGGGTATATGTGTGCAACTTACCTTCTTCCTCTTTTATTCTTGGACCTAAGAAGTTTATTTATGAGTATGTAAGTGTGGTGTGTGGGTTGCCATGCATAAATAGAAATGCCAACTAACAATTGAAAAGCATGTGTATGTGCAGTGTATATATATGTGTGTGTGTACACATTTATATATGTGTGTATATATATATATATAACAACATACTTTCTAATTTAAACTAATACAAATATATATATATATTTATATATATATATATATATATATATATATATATATATATATATATATATATATATATATATATATATATATATATGTGTGTGTGTGTGTGTGTGTGTGTGTGTGTGTGTGTGTGTGTGTGTGAAAGAGCACAATTAAATGACCCTTGGTCAAACTTAATTATATTTAAAATCTACAAAACATTTCACATGAAATTACAGTTCAAGGTACTTTAAATTTTTGAGCAAGATAATTACTTTATTATGTAATCTGTAATATTGATTACAGACACATCGTTGCAAGCTCGTTATTAAATTAAAGCGTATAGTTGAGTTATGAGTTAAAGTCAGTGCCAGAATGTATTAAAGTCTATTTAAAAGTGTCAAAGCCCAGATAGCAGACTTTCAAGTCAGTTAGCAAAGTCAAAGCCAAAAGCAATATTAAAGCCTAGATAAGCAAGTGCAAGCATTTCAAAGCAATATAAAGCATAGAAAAGCCAGTGAGTAAGCATAGCAGTACTGTGAGTAACAGTTATTCTTGTTTACATGTTTTATATGAAATTGAGACATAATTTGCTTCTATATGACTTCTTTGGAATTCAATAGACTTTTGTGAGTGAAGGCGAACACTGTGGTACAGGTGGTGCCCAGCTTAGCCGGATCTTACATCTGATCTATTAATGTGCATATTTATTTGCTATCTGCATATTATTCTGCATACTATACAGCAAGCTTTGTTTGAGCGTTTCTTTGTGCATATTCATAAGCATTATACTTAGCAGCAAGCAATTCTGATGCTCACCACTATCCCAAGCATTATGCGGGTAGCTAGCCCCGTATCACCGACTGATCATCGGAAGCGGTAACCCCTAGTGGTGGCATCTCCTTTCTGCGTGAAATGTCTCAATTGTGCAAGCATTCTTTCTGGGTATTAAGCAAGCAAGCAAGCATAACAGGCGTTGATAGGCACTTTTGCCACATATTTTACATGCATTCATGAATATCTGTTAACTCACTAAGCAATTTGCTTACAGTTGCTACTCACAATTTTTACAGGAAAAGGTAAAGAGCAAGCTGGACCATCTGCTTAGGTCTATTTTCTGATCAACCCAGAGGACTTAGCTCACTATTCATCTTGTGGTATAGCTTTATGATGCCTTGGGATCTGGGTAGCTGCTTTTATTTATATTGTGGTGTTTTAGCAACTTAGTACTATAACCATTGTAGCACGTGTAGTGCATGACTTATTGTAATATTTTATTTATCTTTATGCAAACAATATTTATTCCTAGCATTAAGCAAGCGTGATTAAAGCAAGGATGTGACAGGATGGTATCTGAGCGTTAGTTTGAGGGATTCAAGTGTTAGCAAATACACTTGGACTCAAACTCTTAAGCAAAGACATTTACTTTTAATATCTAGGCATTGACTTGAACTGAGATAAGTTATGATATCACTTCAGGATTTGGGCATATGGGGTAGAATAGGAATGCTACATGTTCCTACATTCTATACTATTTACTATATATCTAAACATGCTTAAAATTTAATAAGAGAGCTAGAGATGCTCTCACTCCCTAACGACTAAAAGCAAATAATGTACGCCATCTTCATTGAAAACAAGAAATGTCAGGTAAGCTTATGTAATACTAGTTTTGGTGCTAGTGTTGAAGTCAAGACTAAGTATGGGAAAGAGCATAGGGAGAAACCACATGAGGACGTGAGAGACTTGTTCTAGCACTTTGTTCTTTTGATTGTCAAGTAAAATTGAATTCCGCTAGTGAGACTTATGAAGTCATATTTAAAGAAGAGTCTTGAAAATATTTAAATTTGTTCTCATTAAAGATGAAGAGCTAGGCCGAAAAGAGAAGTACATGCTTAAACATATAGTGAATACGACAAATAAGAAATTAAACCGACCTGAATTTATATTGAAACTTGTTTAGGAAAAAGTAGAAAAATATTTTTGGATAATTATAAGAATGAGATTATCAAATGCCTATGGATCTTTCATACAAATTCATAGGAAAGAAGCCAAGTCCTATAATGTATATCTGAGATGTAAAAGGATACACACAGGAAAATATGATCCGTAAATGTAAGATGCTATGGTTTGAGAGATAAAGATCTAATAAAAATGGAAATCCTAAGAGATTTCAAGTGTGTTGTCATTATGGAAATATAGATCCTTATATTGATAGCAAATATTCTATAAGATTGTGTATTGTGAGTATTGTGACAAAGTGGATCAAGTAGATTAAGTTTGCACCGGAAAGGTCACCATTGCATGTTGCAACAAGAAGGACGTTTAATATCCTACAGTACTAGGAATTTGTACCAAGTGACAATGAAAATGATTATGTCTTAAAGTCATGCCCTTGATAAGCCTTATGAGAGTTTATTAAATTGCTAGCAGTACGATGCGAATAATACGTAGTTAAACTAAAAGATATGTTGATTACTATTGAATATATGCCTATATATGCTAACACATTCAGAAGTAAGTTGGACGAATCGAAAACCTTAAAGGAAGAGCAAGCAAGAAATTTGAAATAAAACAGTGCAGCTATAACACCGCTACAAGCATTAAATATAATACTCGTAAGATAGCTAATGCAAGCCAGAATCTATGCAAAAACCTTTAATTATAGCATATGCAGGCTAAACAAAAATGCTTAATGCCAACAAGACAATAACTATTAGGCATCGACATATGGATTCGTACATGCAAAGATAGACTAAGAACCATTAATAATATGATAAAGTCGGAAAGACCAATGACATTTGAGAAGCTTTATTAACCCTGTATGTTAAATTGGGTCTATGAAAGTTTGTATAATGAAATGCATGTGAATTTTAGAAGCAAGCTGTGATCATATCATCGATATCGATATAAGAACTACCTAAGTAATGCCTATGCGTGATTGAATATTGCAAGCTCTTTTTGTGTATGATCTCGGAGAAATGATTAGAATTGAATCAAGATGAGACAAAGTTATGTTTAATTGCATGATAATTATACAAATAAGAATTTGAGACCAAGAGGAACACATATAGAATCATACTCAAGTTGCAAAGGATCTGTTAGACGAGCCAATTTTGATTTCCTTAATAAGAGATAAAACTAATCATAATGAAATAAGCAACAACTCCATGGTATGTAGCTTGTAACAAAAGTAAGCATTTGTGGAAAGCAATGAAACATGATAGATGAAGCTTAAGTCACCCGATTAGCTTTAAAGCTTATAACTTAAACAAAATTTATGAATAAGCAGAGTTAAGTGTTTGGAGTGCTATAATGTGTTTGCTAAAATTTAACAAAATTTGTTGCTTGGTGATATGAATACTTAAAGTGCTAGAGTTTGATTCTAATGCACAAAAGATAGATTTTTCTATGACTGGTGGTTAGATCTTGAATTATAAAACTTGGGATTTCTAAGTTTTCAGGGTTTAGAATTCAGTTACATCTATTCTGGAAGCATCGAAAGCATTAAATAGAATGTAAGCTACATAAAGCTTGATATTGGATAACTTATACTATGAGTGGTATATGATAAAGATGAGGACTAGACTGATCTAGAGATACTGGAACTTGCATGAATGTAATAAGCATCGATGGTTATTTCAATTAAGCTCCGCATCAGCTATTTGATTTATATTGCAGTAAGCTGGAATAAGTACCTATGAGGAAACCAAAGTTTCAAAAGTCAGTTATGGAATGCTAGCATCTTAATGTAGCAAGTGGTTGAGAAGGTTGCGAACACCAACTGAAGTAAAATTAGCAAGGAAATTACTTAATTCTAAAATAACATGAAAAAAAAGAGCAAAACATATGAAACAAATGAATCATTCCGTTGTAAGCATACATAATATAATATTATAGTCTTATGCAAAATTTAACTGAAGCACAGCCAAATAGGTGACGAGTTCATATAAGTCACCTATGATATAAGTTAGACCATAAACCAAACTATGAGATAATAAATATTTGATGCATAGAACTGTAATCTGCATGCGCTATATGATGCATTAAATAAGTTACAAGTGAAGTATGGACTTTGTGACAAAGTTTCAAACTACACTAAGACAGCACTATGCAATATGTGTCATATCAGATCTTCTAACCAAAATTGCGCATTACATTCCGATTCGCGAGAACAATTCACTGAAAAAGCTGGCTAGAATCTATATCAAAGAAAACGTTATGCGACCCGGTGTACTTACGTCTAATAGTATTTGATCGCGACAACAGATACATTTCTAGATCCTAGACTGCGTTACAAGAAAGCTTAGGCACTAAGATCAAAATGAGCACGATGTATCATCCAAAGCCTGATGGCCAGAGCGAGCACATGATTCTTGTGCTAGAAAATATGTTGCGGGCATGCTTCTCGAGTTTAGTGGAAATTGGGACAACTACTTCCCTCCAGCGGAGTTTTCTTATAACAATAGCTATCACTTATCCATTGAGGACGCAAGTGCAGTATTTCAAACTTGATGGCACGAAGCAGGTGAAACACCGATCGCTGGTCCTGCACTACTTCAGCAGACAAGTGACAAGATCTGCATCATTCGACAGAAAACTACTCAATCTTATCTGTTGGACTTGCCTAGCGAACTATCCAACATACACTCTGTATTTCATGTTTCGCAATTGAGAAAGTGTAAGGAAAATGAAAACGAAAAGTGGGCTGATCATCTGAGCTACAAGATCAACGAGAAGCTGTAACTTGATGAGCCTGAGTCGATTCTAGAGACGAACATAAAGAAGTTAAGAAACCGAGAAGTGGCAATGGTGTTGGTGCAGTGTCGAACTTCTCATGGAACTTCCCAAACCAGGGAATCAGAGCAAGGCATAAGGGTTCGCTATCAGCATCTGTTCGAGCCTTAAGTACTTCGAGGACGAAGTGCAAGCATGGTGGGCTCATACTATAACACCTTGCTTTCTAATTTATGTGTTTATGTGACAACTTGTCTTTGATTATGTAATTTTCAAAATTAATGAATTAATTCTAAATAATGCAATTAAGTAATTAAAATTATTAGTTGATCAAGTTTAAAGAAATGAAATAGAAACAAGTTTAGGGGTTAAATTGTATATTTAACAAACTTGAGAAAATATAAAATGCCCAAATTGGCATTAATTTCTCATTTCACCCAACGTTTCTCTGCTCTCTCTCTCTCTCTCTCTCTCTCTTCTACTTCTCATCCATGGCTTCATCTTCTTCGCCTCCATTCTTCATCACATTTGCAACAAAATCCAAGATTCAAGGTAAACCTATTCTTTGATTTTATTCTTTGTTCTTGTATGAGGTTGTGCTGCCGTTCTTTTGTTTCTTTTCTCTCGTTTCTGTCTACCGAAAAGAAGAAAGGCCAAGAGGCCATTTGGCCTTCGGCCATGTAGCGACGTATACATGTATGTTTTGGTTTGGAAGTTTAAAGCCTTCAACCTTCTTTAAAACTCCCTAGTTGTTGCTGAAATTAAAAAAGAACAAAAGGAAAAGATGCAGTGTGTGTGGGTCATGTTTTGTGTGTTTGCATGGGGGTTATAGCACCGAAACCATGAAGGTCTCGGTATATATACCGAAACCCATTTAGGCTACCGAAACCAAAGAATATACTGAAACTACTAAAAACTACCGAGACCCACATGCAGTTTCGGTAATACCGAAACCAAGGAGAAGCATTTGGCCTTCGGCCATGAATCGAAGCATACACGAGTTTTTGGTTCTTCATTTTAGGCTTTAAACCACTTCCAACCTCCCTAATATGGTTGCTGAAACAAAATAAAACAGAAAACAGAAGTTGAGTGTGTTTGTCTGAAGATAATACCGAAACCATCAGGTTTCGGTAATGCTAAATACCGAAACCCACTTGATGATACTGAAACCTATAGAGACTAAGTGAGGGTACCGAAGCCATGCAAGGTTTCGGTAAGAACAAAAAGATATCGAGACCCAGTAAGTACCGAAATCTTGTGTAAGTGCCGAGACCTATCAAAAGCTACCGAAACCTTTGGAAGGTTTCGGTACTCCCTATTGAAACAGAAATATGAAACATTTATGTGCATGTATATATGTGTGTGTCAGGTGACTTTAACATTTATGTGCATGTATATATGTTTCTGTCAGGTGAGTTTAGTGTGTGTGGGAACAAAACACTATATACATATATATATATATATATATATATATATATATATATATATATATATATATATATATATATATATATATATATATATATATATATATATATATATATATATATATATAATATACATGCATGTGTGTGTGTGAACAAGCAATCAAAATGTATATATATTTATACATTGTTTGTATGCAAGTGAGTGTGTGAGTGCATGTAAAATGCACACACATAATTAAAAAGTTGGGAAAATCATATTATATTTGTTAACTGGATATGTTATATATATATATATATATATATATATATATATATATATATATATATATATATATATATATATATATATATATATATATATATATATATATATATATATATATATATGTATATATATATATATATATGTATATGAAAGAGCACAATGAAATGACCCTTGACCAAACTTAATTATATTTAAAATCTACAAAACATTTCGCAAGAAATTACAGTTCAAAGTACTTTAAATTTTTAAGCAAGTTTATTAATTTATTATGTAATCTGTAATATTGATTAAAGACACATCGTTGCAAGCTCGTTATTACATTAAAGCGTATAGTTGAGTGACGAGTTAAAGCCAGTGCCAGAATGCATTAAAGTCTATTTAAAGGTGTCAAAGCCCAGATAGCAAACTTTCAAGTCAGTTAAGCAAAGCCAAAGCCAAAAGCAATATTAAAGCCTAGATAAGCAAGTGCAAGCATTTCAGAGCAATATAAAGCATAGAAAATCCAGTGCAAGCATAGCAGTACAGTGAGTAACAGTTATTCTTGTTTACATGTATTATATGTAATTGAGACATAATTTGCTTTTATATTCCTTCTCTGTACTTCAATAGACTTTGGTGAGTGAAGGCGAACACTGTGGTACAGGCGGTGCCCAGCTTAGCCGGATCTTACATCTGATCTATTAATCTGCATATTTTATTGCTATCTGTTTATTATTCTGCATATTATACAGCAAGCCTTGTTTGAGCATTTCATTGTGCATTTCATAAGCATTTTACATTTGAGCAACCAATTCTGATGCTCACCACTATCCCAACCATTATGCGGGTAGGTAGCCCCGCATCACAGATTGATCATCTGTCAGCGGTAACCCCTAGTGGTGGCATTTCCTTTCAGCGTGAAATGTCTCAATTGTGCAAGCATTCATTCTGGGTATTAAGCAAGCAAGCAAGCATTACAGCCTTTATAGGCATTTTCGCCACATATCTTTCATGCATCATGAATATCTGTTAACTCACTTAGCAATTAGCTTACAGTTGCTACTCACAATTTTTACTGGAAAAGGTAAAGAGCAAGCTGGACCATCTGCTTAGGTCTATTTTCTGATGAACCCAGAGGACTTAGCTCACTATTCAGCTTGTGGTATAGCTTTATGATGCCTTGGGATCTGGGTAGCTGCTTTTATTTATATTGTGATATTTTAGCAACTCAGTACTATAACCATTGTAGCACGTATAGTGCATTACTTATTGTAATATTTTATTTAGCTTTATGCAAGCATTATTTATTCTTGGGATTAAGCAAGCGTGATTAAAGCAAGGATGTGACAGTATGAGACGCTGTCAACTCATCTTTTTGACAATAGGTTTGAAAGAGGGAGAATTGATAGCACATTGTTCGTGAAGAGAAAGAGAGACATCATTTTCGGTCATCAAACGAACAGATTTGTAATGATTTCGAGAAGGTTATGAAGTCAAAGTTTGAGATGAGTGCTATGGGAGAGTTGAACTTCTTTCTGGGTTTGGAAGTTGAAAAGAGGAACGAGGGGATGTTTATCCATCAGACGAAGTATGTCTACGATATTCTGGAGTGCTTCGGGATGGAAGGAACAAAGCCGACTTCTCATTTAAGTACTCCGATTCAAGTGAATCACAATCTCGGACCAGGTACAGAAAGTGATACTGATGTGGATCCGACTCTATATCGGGCCATGATCGGGTCACTCATGTATTTAACTGCTTCTAGACCTGACATTATGTTTGCTGTGTGTATTTGTGCTAGGTTTCAAGCTAATCCGAAAGAAATCCATATGAAAGCCGTGAAGCGGATTCTGAGAAACCTCAACTCGAAACCGAAGCTGGGACTTTGGTATCATGTCGATGGAGATCTATAATAGGAAGCATACATGGATTCAAACTATGGAGGTTGCAGCTTTAACCGCAAATCAACAACTGGAGGTTGTCAGTTCCTTGGAGGGAGGCTCGTATCTTGGAAATGCAAGAAACAGACTTCAGTAGTCGTGTCAACGTGCGTGGCCGAATATGTAGCTGCGGGTAGTTGCTGTTCACAGGTTTTGTCAACAACAATTGCGGGATTACGGTTTGACTTATACTCATACTCCCATTAGGATAGATAATCAATCTACAATTTCTATAACTAATAATCCAGTTAAACACAGTAAAACAAAGCACATAGACATAAGACATTATTTCATACGTGATTATGCTGAAAAGAACTTAATTAAACTGATAAAAGTGGCAACGGAAGATAATAATGCAGATTTATTCACTAAAGCTTTTGATAAGTCACGCTTTGAGTTGTTAGTTCAAGTAAATGGTATGCGTAATCCAGAGTAACTTGACCCTAGTATATTTTCTTTCTTTTTATAGTAAGTTAGTGGTTAAGTAGAATTTATTTTTCTTAGTAAGTTAGTAGGTTCGTTTATTTGCTTATCTGAAAAATGAAAAACAAAAAAAAGAGAAAACTATAAAAAGTTCAATACCGAAAAGTTATAATCATTGTGTAAATAAAGAACTGTGTTCGACGTTTGCCTTTTAAATAAAATTTGCAATACCGAAAGGTTATAATCATTGTGTGTCTGACTTGATCATAGAAATATATCTAAGTATGGGACACGTAAGGTAGTTTCTTGTTAAATAAAAAGGCCAAGGGAAATTCCAAAGGGTTAAATGTTTAAAGTGAAAATCATACCGACAATCAACTGGGAATGTATATCATGAAAAACAATCAAAAGTATCAAAAATTCCTAAGTGTGAAAGTGTAGTACTGAAAGTGCGTTTGACATCGCAATCTAATTGAACCTTCTTTGACTTTCTCGCAAAAATATTTTGTCAGTATAGATCTTAAATTTTCAAAAGTATTTTTGAGTAGTTTAATTTTAAGTCTTATTCTAATTTGATTTTATTTTATTTTATTTTATTCTAAGTAGAAAAAAGGTCAAAGTTACTAGGATGCATTTTTGGTTGAATAAACAAATATTGCAAAGTTTGTAAACTTCAGTCATATGAAAAAGTTGAAAAAGTTGAATTTTATTCAAGTATTTTCAAAATTTTCATTTAAGTTCGAAATTCAGACAAATTCGAACATAACTTCACATTTGTCAGGCACCCACCCTAAATTTTCACTTAGGTCAACAGTACTTCATTTAAGGCACCCACCCTAAATTTTCTTTTCTCAAACTTGTGCTCCGGCGACTTCGAACTTATCCTCGAACTTGCCGTTTCTCGAATCTCCTTCAAAACCTCGAAGTTTTCACTATATTTCTCGAACATACAAGTATACTTAGGTATAGTACTAATCATTATACATAGTATGTGTAGTTTAGGACATTATTGTGACAAACAAATTCGAGTTTATTTGATGTTTATAAGAGTTGAAAAGGATAAAAGTTCAAATGAATCATAAATAACTTCGATTCGAACCCAATAGGAGTAGATTATACTTTTTATTAAGTCAAATGGGGTTAAAATCTTTGTTTTTAGTTTGAAAGTGACTGACTTAGAACTTGTTCTTCAGGTTCGAACTTGTCAAAAAGTTCGAACTTGTTGAAATATCTACAAGTTGGAAGTCAGTCAAGTTCGAACATGTATTTCGAATTTATTTAAATTCGAATGATTTTCAACTGATTTCGAACTTGTGTATGTTCGAATGTGTTGAACTTCGAACTTATGCAAGTTCGAAGTTATACAAATTTTAAATAAACAAGTTTCATTTTATTTTTAATCACTAATTTTGTTTGTTGATTTTGGGTGCAGATATGGGTGAGCGTGCTTTTTATAATAAGAATGGTATGGTAATGGTAGTGTATCTTCAATTCCCAGAGGCGCAACCGTATTGTTAGATGATTGAATTTCTGACTCAATCCCGCGTTTCCTATGCACTTACACACAATCTGCAAATAACCCTGACGTATGTGCGACAGTTCTTGGAGCATCTTCAAGTAGATTTCTCGGTCACCCCTACTATACT
This sequence comes from Centrapalus pauciflorus, assembly GCA_020465985.1. Taxonomy (NCBI): domain Eukaryota; kingdom Viridiplantae; phylum Streptophyta; class Magnoliopsida; order Asterales; family Asteraceae; genus Centrapalus; species Centrapalus pauciflorus. The sequence goes on from JAANYP010008197.1 coordinate 64,730, forward strand.
GCGATCAAGAGTAGGCGGTCAACCAATAGTGTTTTCAGCCGACATGTTAAGGCAGATTCTGCAGCTGGGCTCTGAGGAACAAGAAGCAGGCCTGATAGATTTTCCATTATTTATTTGGCAAGCTGCATTTTTGAGGATAGGGTATGCCCAGGATATAACAAAGGCATCATATGTTAAGAGTGGGCTGATTGGGCAATGGAGATACCTTGTCCATGTTATTATGGTGTGTTTGGCACCAAAGAAGGCGGGCTTCGACACAATGGTGTCTAAATTGCAATCGGTGTTGATTGCGTTGGTATACAACAAAGAATTCAGTTTTTCCGAGATGTTTTTCGGGGAGTTTGTGCACCAGATCACAGCTCCAGTCAGGAAAGAATTTTGATGTATCCACGTTTCGCAATGATGATAATACGCCACTTCTTGCCAAATTTGCCACCACTTCCTGATCAAAGCGCCGTGGCTTTAATTGATAAGAGGATTTTTGCTGACTGCCACACCCATAATGCGAGAAGGGCTTAGAAGGTCAAGCCCCAAGTGGCACCATTGTTTGGGGCAGTCATAGATCCGGATTTCGTTGCCCCAAAGGGTGATGATTGGATTGGTGAAGCACCGCCGCAATAGCAACAGCAACAGCAACAACAACAGCCACAACAGCAGCAAAGGCAAAGACCACCTGCTAGAAGAGCTCCGATTGCCAGATCCACTCCTCGGCCACAGCCAGCTACTGAAGCTGCTGGGCCATCTAGTTGAGCTTCACAGTATGATGAACGGGAGCAAACTCTGGAAGAGATTTGGGCTCAAGGAACTGCTGTCGAGCAAGATATTGCTGCAGAATTAGTTCAATACATTTTGGAGCCTCCGGCTGAATTCCAGGATATTTTTCGACAGATTGATGAATATTAGCCATATGATGCTGAGTTTATGGACACAGTGGTCCAGCATGAAGAAGAAGGTGTTGGTGATAGGGTACAGACTCCGGCTGAAGGTCACATTGAGACAGCCTCCGAGTCTAGTTCTGAGGCTGAGGATCTAGATATCACGACTGGAAGATATGGATCGAGGTTGGTTGTTAACAGAAGGAGATCGACAAGACCGGCTCTAATTGATGAAGAGACCGAAGAATCTGAATATGAAGAAGAAGAAGAAGTTCCACTCGTTCCTAGGCATAGGGCGAGAAGGAATAGGTTTACGCAGGGAGATTCATCCACCTCAACTTCCGCAACTGTGATACCAGCTGCTTCACCATCATCAACCACAGCTCCATCAACATCCGCCTCCATTCCATCAACTTCGACTTCGTTCACTAAAAATCAGCGGTTCACTGAGTTGAAAGGAAAGGTGGACTTCCAAAAAGTCCAGATTTACGAACTTTCAACAGCTGTGAAAGAGCTGCAGCAGCATAATGCTCGACTAGATCAAGAAAATGCCAAGTTGAAGACAACTATAGCTGACCAACAATCTGAGCTGAGGACAATGAAGAATCTCCTTGAGCAAATATTGAAAGATCTACAAGCTCAGGGGAAGAGTAGATGTAAGGAGGATCAGTTGAAAGTGAGGAGAGACGATGATGAAGACAATGATCCAAATGCCCAAAGAGAAGGTGAGCTAGCAGATCTTTCTAAAAAGACTGCTCAGCAAGCACTCATTCATGGGGAGCCTAGTCAGTCTAGTATGGGAGAAGGAGGTGAAGCTGAAGCTTCAAAGAATGTTGAGCATTAGATGATTGAAGCATTAATGGATCTTATTGATGAAGATGAAATTGGGTTTGATCAAGTAGATTTGGAAGAAGGAGAATTCATTCCAAAAGATGTCGTGGACTGGAAATCAGATGATGAGGTTGTACAAGATGAGGATGATGATGTCGAGGAAGTAATTATCCTGAACCAGCCTATCACTGAACATTATGTACATAATGATCAGAATGTGATAGATCTAGATGAGCTTAACTTTGCATCTATGGATGAATCAGAATCTGATATAGCTGAAAAGGAACAAACAAGAGAAGAAATGATAAGGTTGTGGTTCACGAAGGAGGAGAAGAAGACTGACCTAGCAGTAATGAAAAGAATGAGGCTGCCTAGTCCAGGAAAGCTCTCAGGGGGGATTCTGAGCTGGTTCTTTGATAGGGAACTGCAGCTTTTCGTGCTTAAAAGAAGAGATGGGCTTCAGTATTTGAGGAGAACCTTAAAGGTTTTTAATACATTGCTGAAATACGAAGTGAAGGAACTGGCCAGGAAGGAGCTTATTAACATGGGAGACGACCCCTACGCTGAAGTAATAGCAAAAATCATCAGAAGGGAGGGGAGGTCTGTAAAGTTTGAAAGGATAAAGCTAAGGTCAGGCAAGAGAGTTGAAGATGAGTCGAGAATAGATCCCCACACTAGCAAACCTTGGGCTAGGATGGTTTACAAGCCAGTCCGGTGTTTGAAGAAAGTTCCATTGAAGTCTATGCCACAGGATGTAGACAATGAAACGGCTGAAGCAGTGATGGAGGATCTAGATGAGAAGACAATTTTTAAAGTATACGATCCACTGCATCTGATTAACTTATCCAAGGATGACCTAAAGAAAAGCTTCATGATCAGCCGATTTTCTTCCATGAAGGCTGGAGATCTGAAGGCAGGAAGTTCCAGAAAGTGGTAAGAGTTTGAATAGAGCAGGGATTATATGCAGGTAGTAGTATGTATAGATCTAATACTTAGACAAAATATATATAGTTAGAAGCTATCGTCAAGGGGGAGTCTGTTAGTGCATCCTGTGTGACAATAGCAGTCTTATTATAGATGAAATTTTGTAATAGTCAAATGGTCCTTAATTGCATATTAATACATGTTTGATATATGTTTGATATATGTTTGATATTGATTGTATATATGTTTAAACTTGGTTGTAATTGATGTTTTACAATAAGTTCAAACACAAGTTCAAAGATAAGTTCAAACACAAGTTCTAGAACAAGTTCAATGACAAGTTCTAGAATAAGTTCAAAGGTCTAGATTCAAACTTATGGTTGACAAGTTCGTGGGCTTGGCAGCAAGTTCGATTCCGAGGCCTATAATTAAGAGTTAATCAGTTTTGATTAACAATCTTTGCAGAAATAATCATCCGGGCGATTACGAACTTGCAGAGATTTCAAAGTGTGTTCTTGGAGAGAATCACGTGTCGGGACGTTTGAGTTTGCGTCTATCATCGTGTGTGTCTCCGTGTTTCGTGTCTGTGATCGGTCTGTCAAACCGCTAACGAGGATTCCGCACTTGTTGGACGGCGTCGCTTCAAGATCGGATCCGTAGGTAGGTGACCTTACAGTCCTAAATGATATGAGGGACTTAATAATTCCCATAAATGATAATATGCATGTATGGGAGTTTTTATGTTTTAAATCACCCAACTGAACAAGTCCATTAATAAAACCTATTTAAAAAGGTCAACTTTATATATATTGATTTTCCAGGTTTTATCGATGTTTTTCGGCCTACTTTGTGGCTGTTTTTGACCAAGCTCCAAAACGATTTGTGCTATGGATTTCATAATCATAAAACTAATATATACAAGGAATTTTTCAAAATAAAAACTGTCATTTTTCGAGGTGTTTAGGTTAGGTAAAAAAGGCTCGTTAAAAACCCTATGTTGGCCATAATTGAGATGTTAGACCTTTTGGTTCCCAAACAGTATTTGGGGTCTCAAAACTCTAAATTAAATTATGAAAATCTCTAGATATTTAGTTAAAACGTAGATCTAAATTCTGGAATAAGAATCAACTCATTTCGTTAAGTTTTGAATTAGTTATGATTTTTCAAAGTTGATGTAATATTTCTTCCGAAAAATCCGATTTTCACAACCTTGTAACAACTTGTGATTTTTGTTGTTTATTCAAAACCACATGTATAAAAGGTGATGAAACACATTTATATCACTTGTTTTCATAATATTTGTGCTTACATTATGTGTTTATATATTTATAAATACATTTGAAGAAACAAACTTTAAAACAAAACTAGTTGTTTATAAACTTGACTTTTAATGAAACTTGTTGTTGTTGGTAATTATATATATTATGCAAGACTTACATTAACATAAATAGGGGAAATTGCGCAAAAAACCTCTAAGTTGGACCATTTTTGCGATTAAAACCCTCAACCATTTTTCATTGCACAAAAAACCTCCAACTGGTTAAAACTTTGTAAATTTGGGTTTTTTTCAAAAAATCTGACTTGCAACCGGTTTAGCCGGTTGCAACTTGATGACGTGTAAAACTTTTAAATAGATTTTTGCGTAAAAAACCTCCAACTTGATTAGTTTTTTCAATTAAAACCCCAAATCATTTTTAATTTGATAAAAAACCTCCAACCAACAAAGATAATTAAAATTGAGTCTTCACTGATTGCATTTTGATAACATGGATGTTTATTAAACTTTTATTGATCAAACAAAGAATTCGTTTCCCAATGAAACCTCCACCTTCTAGGCTAACGAACCTTACTGATCTGACTGATCATATTCAGATGCTAAAATGAAATATAAATAAATGAAATTGAACATAAAGCTGAACCTAAAAATGCAACTCGTGAACACAAAATGAAATCGATTCCATCGGCACAATTGAAGTTAAAATTTAAGATTAAACGCCAAAAGTTAATCGAACATACATACATAAAATAAACATAACTGAACATAAAGAGGAGATAGAGTAATCGGAGTTGCGGGCGGTAGAGAAAAAGAGAAAAGGTATATATTATTGTTGGTTAGAGGTGAGAAAACTATAGTTAAAGGTTTTAATCGAAAAAATCACCAATTTCGGGGTTTTTTATGCAAAAATTCAGTTTATGAAATTATACATGTAGTGCCACGTAGGCGCCACGTAAGTCAGGTTTGCCATGTGGACGCCACGTGTGTGCCATGTAAGCATAACAACCTATTATAACCGGTCAAGTCCTAATTTCAAAATATTTTACCGGTTAGAGGTTTTATGTGCAATAAAAAATGGTTAGGTGTTTTAATCACAAAAATAGTCCAACTTTAGGGTTTTTTACGCAATTATCCCACATAAATATAAGAAGTAATAAGGTAGTATTACTTACTTTGATGTATTAGAAGTATGGAAATGTGTAGAAGATTTGTTCTTGAATTGTTGCACAACAAAACATCCTTGAAAAACTTGAAGAACAAAAGTTGCAAACTTGAGTTTTGGTGGTGCTTTGTGCCGGATTTTACAAGAATGAAAGAGAGAGCTTTTTGGTGTTTTGGAGATGTGAATGAAATGAGAAGTGAGCCCTCTATTTATAGAGGAGATTTGGTCTTGAAAAGATTAAAGGAAGTGGAGGTTGAGTGAAATCTTAGCCGGTTGAAATGAAAGAGGATGGTGAAGAAGATGTGATGTAGATGGTGTATGGAGTTTTGTAATAAAAAAATTAAAGTCAAAAGCTACTTTGATACCTAGCAATGGCCGGACATAGGTTGAAATTATGAGGTATTTTCAATATTTTTATTATAAAAGCATTTCGAAATGTATTCATGTATTTTCCTTTTTATGTAATTTTTATAAATACTTATGAAATACACTAGTTTTGGGTAATTATTTTTGTCTTGCATAATTAAAGTTATGTAAGTTTGTTAATGCATGATTAGTGTTTCTAATCTTAATTTAATTATGCACTTAGTTGAATTAATCCATCATATCGTAAATTGATCGGATTAATTACTTTGTCGTTTCATCGAATCTCACTGATGAAATTGTATTTAATTGCAACGAATTTCCTTAGTTTGTCGACACCCCGTGGAGGAGGAGCACCGAGGGCCAGAGGCTAAGTTTTCCAGGCAACGGCCGAGGAGGCGAGGGAGTCTCTGGATGTTGTATCTAGTATGTTCATACTTAATGGAATGCGATCCTTTATTTTGTTTGATTCTGGATCCGATCGTTCATATGTATCTGCCTCCTTATGTGGTTATTTTTCTGTGCTTCCATCTGAGCTATCTGTTCCTGTTATTGTTGAGCGAATAGATGGTAGTACCATATTAGTTAGTCGTGTTATAGAGATTGTGTATTAGATATAGACAGCCATCGATTTTCTATAGATCTGATGAAGATGGAGATTAACATTTTCGATGCGATTGTAGGCATGGATTGGTAGACAGCGCGTCAGGCGGATATCTTCTGCTCTTAGGAGATGATTCAGATCCCTGTTTCAGATTCAGAGTTAGCAACTGTGTATGGTGAGAGGCGTAGAAAAGAGATGAGCATAGCGTCTATGGCGAGAGCGCAGAGATATGTGGCGAAGGGATGTGCCACTTATTTAGCTTATGTGGTGGATGCAAAGAAGGAGAAGAGGGAAGTCGGTGACGTGACAGTAGTTAGAGATTTCCCAGATGTGTTCCCGGATGAGTTGTCCGGGCTACCGCCAGAGCGCCAGGTCGAGTTTTAGATCAATCTAGTTCCAGGAGTTGTGCCTATTGTGCGCATGGTTCATTGCGTAGCACCGACAGAGATGCGTGAGATGATGACTCGGCTACAGGATCTGTTAGATCGTGGGTTTATTCACCCTACCTCTTCTCTGTGGGGAGCCCAAGTGCTGTTTGTGGAGAAGAAGGATAAGACGATGCGTATGTGTATAGACTATAGAGAGCTTAATAGCGTAACAGCGAAGAACCGTTACCCATTGCCAAGGATTGATGATATGTTCGATCAGCCTCACGGGGCGAGCTACTTTTCTAAGATCGACCTGCGTTCCGAGTATCATCAACTCCGGGTTAGAGATGAGGATGTACCAAAGATGGTGTTTAGGACCATATATGGTCATAATGAGTTCTTAGTCATGCCGTTCGGGCTGACTAATGCCCCAGCAGCGTTCATGGACTTGATGAATAGGTTTTCTAGGTCGATGCTCGACCGATTTGTGATAGTGTTTATCGATTACATTCTCTATTCGAGGAGCGGTGAGGAGCACAACTAGCATTTGAGAGAGGTGTTGAGTGCCTTACAGCGAGAGAGGCTATACGCCAAGTTTTCGAAATGTGAGTTCTGGCTTCGATAAGTGCAATTCTTGGGGCACGTTGTGACGAGCGAAGGAGCGCAGGTGGATCCGACGAAGATTGAGGCCATTATGAGTTTGGGTCAGTCCAAATATGTGTCAGAGGTTCGCAGTTTCTTGGGTCTGGTCGGGTATTATCGGGGTTTTATTGCGAACTTTTCGTGGATTGCGGTGCCGTTGACGATGTTGATGCGACTAGAGTTGAGGAATCGACTATGTAAGGCTCCGATTTTAGCATTGCCAGAGGGTTCCGAGGACTTCGCCATATATTGTGATGCCTAGTTTACAGGGTTGGGTTGTGTACAGATGCAGAGAGGTAAGGTGATTGTGTAAGCCTCGAGATAGCTGCGGAGCTATGAGTTGAGTCGTCCGGTGCATGATCTAGAGATGGACGCCATTTCCTTTGTCTTGAAGATATGGCGGCATTATCTTTATGGGATGCGATTCACAGTGTATACCGATCATAAGAGCCTGTAGTATTTGTTCAGCCAGAAGTAGCTGAACATGAGACAGAGGCGTAGTATGGAACTCCTGAAGTATTATGATTGTGATATCCAGTACCACCCAGGGAAGGCCAATGTGGTGGAAGACGCTTTGAGCCGGAGGTCCTACGAGCAGACGGTTACGTCCAGAGCTTCTAGATTGGAGGTCACATCGACCTTGATAGATAGTCTGCGGTTAGCTCAGGATGAGCGATTGAGAGAGGGGAATGTGCAGAGAGAAAGGTTAGCTGGGCAACTCGAGTTTGCTGAGTTGAGATGACAGGGGACATATGACGCTCTGTGACCGAGTATGGGTTCCCAGAGAAGGGAACTTAAGACAGCTGATTCTAGACGATTCCCATAAGTCTAGATTATTGATCCATCCAGGCAGCACAAAGATGTATAGAGATCTGCGAGTTCATTACTAGTGGCCGGGGATGAAGAGAGATGTAGGGAAATATGTTGAGGCATGCATGATGTGTTTTAGGGTCAAGAGCGAGCATCAGAAGCCGTATGGCAAGCTTCAGTAGTTGTAGATTACAGAATGGAAATGGTATGATATCACCATGGACTTCATAGTGAACCTTCTGCGGACTGTGAGGGGGAATGACATGATTTGGGTCATCGTTGATTAGCTCACAAGGAGCGCTCATTTCCTGGCTGTTCACGGGACCATATCGATGGATCAGTTAGCACGCCTCTACATCAAGGAGATAGTAGCGAGAGATGGAGTTCCAAGGTCGATCACGTCTGATAGAGATAGTCAGTTTGGGTCGCGGTACTTGTAGAGAATCGAGAGAGATTTGGGCACCCGAGTCTAGTTGAGTACTGCATATCATCCTCAAATAGGGGGTCAGACAGAGTGGACCAATCAGACGTTAGAGGAAATCTTGCGAGCTTCTGTTATTGGTTTTGGTGGTAGTTGGGATCTTCAATTTCTGCTTATCAAGTTTGCTTATTATAACAGCTACCATACGACTATCGACATGCCTCCGTTTGAGGCACTTTATGGGCGGAGGTGCTTGACTCCGGTGTGTTGGGGTGAGGTTAGGGAGCGTCCTATCAGCGGGCCTGAGGTTATTCAAGAGACTAGCAACAAGGTCCCTATGATTCAGTAGCGAATTAAGACAGCTCAGAGCCGACAGAAGAGCAATGTTGATCGCCAGATGTCAAAGTTAGAGTTCCAGGTCGGGGACTCCGTGATGCTGAATGTCTCTCCCTGGAAGGGGACTATTCGATTTCGGAAATGGGATAAGCTTGTTCCACGCTATATTGCACCGTTCGAGGTAGTTGAGAGAATTGGAGATCAGGCTTATCGCCTGAATTTTCCTTTAGAGTTATCGGGAGTTCATAATGAGTTCTGAGCGATTACCGTTATCAGAGATTGAGATTGATGACATGCACCAGTATGCGGAGCAGCCTGAGGCATTGACGGATCGGAAGGTGAAGAAGCTACACAACAAGGAGGTGACATTAGTGTTAGTGCAGTGGAAGCACCATAAGGGTACCAGCGCCACCTGGGAGCCAGAGTCAGAAATGCATGGCCGCTACCCTCATTTATTTGCCCATAATAAGATTCTGAGGACAGAATCTTCATAAGGAGGGAGGACTTGTAACATCCCAATTTTGGGACAGGTACGCGAAATTATTTTATTGGGTTGAGTATATTATTATTATTAAGTTGGGCGAATTATTAATTAATTTGGACCCAGTGATAAAAAATTGTGTTTTATGATAACGGGATCGGATATTGGATATTGGACCGAGTTTTAACCAAAACATATATATTGATCACCTATGTGCTTGCTTGACTCATTCTTTTCTTTCCCAAAATAGAAAGTAAAATGTTTGTGTGTGAATCTGAGTTTCAGCAAGAACAGCAAGAAGAAATCGAATTCCAGGCTGTGATTCAAGCAAATAATTCCTCACCATCTCCTTCCTTGAGTTTAGGTAAGATTTGAGCTCGAATTCGTGGGTTAATCAATGTAAATTGTTAGTAGATAATTGAATTAAATTTTTGTAAGTTCCTGAGCAAATTCGAAGTGTTTTGTTGGGTTATATAAATTTGATTTCGAGTTGATGATTTCCCCTGGTTTAAAATGAAACTGAGCATTCTGGGTTCTGTTCAACCGTGAGCGCGACAACGATCCCTTATCGCGGGCTGCATTTTTCTTAAAGAGAGTACGACTGTGTGAGTGCGACTGCGATCCGGCTAGGGGTCACAATTAGGGTTTTGAGTTTTGTAAGTTTAGTGATTAGGAATCTGGGTTCGTGCGAATTATCTAAGTATTGTGTATAGAGTTATTGAGTAGTTGTAAGGTCCGTGTCTCCTGGATCCAGCAAGGCGTAACGTCATCAAACGAGTGCGGAATCCTAGTTTAACGATAATGAATCAATCACAAACAATCACACCCGGGAACACAGAGCCAAACACGGTGCTAGCCGATAGAATATCAAACTCACAAGATGTATCACTCCTTCGATTGCTCTAATTCTCTCTAAATTGTCTGAAAATTGGATTCTCTATAGTAAATTGTTTAAATTAAGTTCATGATATAACCGTGAAGATCGTGCGTGACCCTAGCCCACGAACTTATAAGTTCAAGTTCGTGCAGCTAAGTTCGTATGAACTTATCAGCCATAAGTCATACGAACTTATCATGCATAAGTTCATACCTCATGAACTTATCAGCCATAACTTCATGCCTCATGAACTTGAAGCTTCTGCAGGTCACCCGGAGATATGTTTACGAGATGCAAGAGATCATACACCTTCAAAATAATTTTATCTTCTTCAACTTCCATTATTGCTTCAATTGTTTCGTTGTCGACGTACTACCACTTGATGTTTCCAAGAACGTCCTGTGGCATGGTCATCAACGGAACCTCCGTCAAGTATCGTACCATCTTGTAGACTATCTTAGTCCATGGTCTCCCAGTAAAAGGATCTATTCTTGATTCATCTACTACTCTCTTACCAATTCTTGGTTTAATCCTTTCAAACCTACCAGACCGACCCTCTCTTCTGATAATTTTTGCAACTATTTCAGCATAGGGCTCGTCTCCTAGGTTGATGAGATCCTTCCAGGCTAACTCTTTCACTTCACACTTGGGCAATGAGCTGAAGTCCTTCAGTCTTCTGCTCAGATATTATAGCCCATCTCTTCTTTTTAAGATACATAGTTGGAATTTTCTGTCAAAGAACCAGCTTAAGATTCCACCTGTCAGATTTTCTGGACTTGGAAATTTCATATTCTTCTTCGAGGCCAAGTCCGTCTTCTTCTCTTCTCTCCTAAACCACCATCTCTTCTACTGTTCCTTTGAGAGCTCCCTGTCAGGCATTACAGGATCTGATTCATCAATTAATGCAGATCTTAGCGTATCTAAATCTATCAGACTCTGATCTTCATTTACATATTCTCCAATGACAGGTTGCTTGTGTACAAAAACTTCATCAACATTATCATCTTCGTCTAAGATCACTTCATCATCAAAATTGCAGTCATATACATCTTCAGGAACAAACTCTCCTTCATCAAGATCCTCCTGTTCTAGCTCATCTTCGAAGTGAAACCTTATCTCTTCTTCATCCAACCCTGACAAGGCTCCGATCAGATCTACTTCAGTAACTTCAATTGTCTCTGAAACTTTGTCTTTGCCCTTGTCAGCGGCTGAAGGACCAGACTCCCCCTGAGTATCAGCAAGCTAAGCAGATTGTTGTTTTGAAAGATCTTCCAGCTCACTGTCTTTTCGTACACTCGGGTCATCTCCTTCATCTTCTCTCTGTATATGCCTCAAGGCATCATCCCTGCAACTCTCCCCCTAAGATGGACGATCTTTCGGTAATTTTTCCTGCATAGCCTCCAGATTTACAATCTTTTGTTGTTGATCAGCAAGTATCTTATCCAACTGGGCATTATGCTATAGAAGTTCAAGAACCGCTCTTGTCAGCTGAAGAATTTGTAAAGTTTGACCATCAATTCGAGCTTTAAGTTGAAGAAGACCCTGGCTGTCAGATGAGATGGATGTTGATGGTGTCGTTGTCGTGGTAGCTGGTGGTACTGTTGCTGAGGAGGAGGGCATTGATTGATCTGTTCTTTGTCGCTTTGCCCGCTGATGCTTCTCAACAAAAGTTTCTTCTTCCGGCTCGTATTCTTCGTCTCGAAGACGCAATGATTGCTATGGTCGTTGTTCCTGAGTTTGTGGCACTATCAATCGTTAACTATAGCGTTGATAGGTCGTCGAGGGATTTGCCGCCTCCCTGATATCTCTGGCAACGTATGAATCAGTCTCCGAATCAGTCTCAACGGCCGCAGTAAATTCTTCCGGTTGATAATTATCGATATCCTAAAAAACGTTTTTTAGAGCTTCATGGGAGTGAAGGATATCTTGAATCACTTCTTCAGCAATGTCTGCCTGAGCTGCTCCCCTGTGAGAAAAAATATCTTCCAACGCTTCTTGTCTTGGGTCAGCTTGAACTACCGGTGAAGTAGCCACTACTGCTGATGTTGGAATCGGGTGACGTTGGGCGGGCACTGCTGCTTCTGGAGCCGCTAAAGGGCCCTGTTGCTCGTAATCCAAGCAGCCATCTCCAGCTGGAGCAACGTATTCCTCATTAATCAGAGCACTAAACAGCGAGGTAAGTTGTAGGCGCACATTTTCAGCCCGTCGTTTACTGTGGCTCTGACAATCTGCAAAAATTCTTTTGTCTATGCCTATTACAACTACCACCTCTAGTGAGAGTGGCAAATTCAGAAAGCAGTGTCGAATGTTCATCATAACAAAACGAGGGTATAACAAAAATCTATCGCAACTGGGAGTTGTAATTTGATGAATGAACTCTGCAAAAAGGAATCCCGAAAAACCATACGACTTGTTGTAGACCAGTGAGATCATCCGTGATTGAAACTTGGATGTCATCACACCGAATCTGGCTTTTTTCGGTGCTAGACACACTAGAAGAACGTGCATCAAGTACCTCCACTGCCCTATTAGGCGACTCTTGACATACGAAGCCTTGACGAAATCTTGTGAATAACCCATTCTTGAAAACCCCTTGGCGAAGTGGAGCAGGGTAATCTGTTGCGCCATTTTCTTATGCTTTAGACCCCAGATTTAGGATTACCCTCAAATCAACTGCCGAAAATGCAATCTGCTGTCAATAACAGTTGTACCACTTGACCTTTGATTTGTCAAATCCTACATTTTTCACACTTAGATTTCTTACTGTTCTTTTTACGAACCTTTTGACTCTCTAAGTGACCATGGCCAGTTGCCATTGTAGGTTCATCTGTTCCAGATCATCAGGATCAACCTGATCGTAGTCTTCTTCCCAGAGTGCTGGATCGTTGATCTTCACCTAGATACAGTTCCCATATCCTACTACAAACGATGCCAGAAGCTTGAGTTGTTCCTCAGCAGTCTTAACACCCATAGGCATCTTCGTGTACCCTTGAGTTGATGATCCCGATGTAAAATTTAGTGGCTGATCATCTGGTTTTGAGAAACCTAGAAGTGCCCTACCAATAGATTCTTCTGGTTCTCCTAGTATGCCCTCTTGTTCCCCAATAAAGAAACTTGTAGCTCAAGACTTAGTTGCATTTGAAACTGATGGTTTAGTTTTACCAAAGTACATCTCAGGATCTTGTACCTGATCATATTCCATCTCTTTCTTCTGCATCTTGAAGTTTTGAGCTCTAAGCATCCCAGTAACTTCCTCAAGAAAAAGAGTATCTAACTCTTCTTGATCATGCTTCAGCAAAGTAGTGTACATCTCCCACTTTGACGGCAAAGCATCTAGAAGTTTTAAATCTTTTCTAATTCTTTATAATCAACTCTATGATTATCTAGTTTAGTCAGAAATGATAAAAATTGGGTGATCACTTCATCTAGACTTTCATTCTTCATACACTTAAAGATAGCAAACTGTTGCTTCAGCAAATCAGTTCTTCCCTTCCATACATGTGGATTTCCATCATACCATCTTTCCAAAGCCTCCCAAAGTTCTTTCGAGGTACGGTGATGTTTTAAGGTATGTAGAATTTCCAGCGGCAGAGACATCTTAATTGAAGATAAAGCCCGATTCTCAGCTTCATAAATTTTCTTATCCTCATACTTCATCTGTTGATAGGTAACAACTTTCATCCTACCCTCAAGCTCCTGTGTTGGGGGTACATACTGTAAGGTCACCATGTCTACGGATTGGATCAAGGTGCGACGTCGTCCAACGAATGCGGAATCCTTTCTAGACGCTTTACATATCGATCACGCGCGGAATACGGAGCCGAACACGAAGCTAGCCGATATAACAACCACCCCAACATGGTGTATTGCTCCTATAACTCTTTGAAAATCTTTCGAGCTCGTACGTGCACGAATACTCGCTCTGAAAATCATATTTTCCAAAAGTTATTGAAATTATCTGATTAAGTTCATATTATAACACCTAAGTTCGTTCAGGCCCAAGCCCACGAACTTATAAGTTCAAGCCCAAGAACCTACGAAGTTAGGCTAGCTAAGTTCGTATGGTGTGACTTCAGTTCATGGCTTTATGCCTTAAGAACTTATCTTCACAATCAAGAACTTAACATGCAAAGGTAGACATCATACACAATCAAACACACATGACTTGTATTAATAAAGTCTCATCTGTTACATATGACTATCTATTACATATCTATACTGCTATTGTCACACAGGGTGTACCAACAGACCCCCCTAACGATAACTTCTAGTAGATATTCATTACTCTATAGAACTAGGCTTATTTAAGTTAATACCTGCATGGAGTCCCTGCTCAACACAAACTTTGACAACTTTCTGATATTTCCTGCCTTCAGATCTCAAATTCTCACCAAAAGAGATTCCCTGACCATGAAGTTTATGCAGGTCAAACTTTGATAGGTTGACAAGGTCCAAGGGATCGTAGACTCTAAACTTACTTTTTCTTCGTTGTTTTGCATAACTGCCTCTCCAGTCTCACTGTCCACATACCACCACATAAGGTCACCTAGGACATCTTGTGGCATTAGTTTCAATGGGACCCTCTTCAGACATCTAACTGGTTTGTAGTGAATCTACATCCAAGGCCTGCATGTTAATGGATCTATTCATGTGTTGTCCATGACCCGCTTGCCTATTCTCGGATTCAGCCTTTCAAACCTTCTAGACCGACCTTCCCTTTTAATGATCTTTGCAATGACTTCAGCATAGGGGCCGTCTCCAATGTTGATTAGCTCCTTCCAGGCTAAGGCTTTAATTTCAAACTTTGGCAAAGAATTGAAGTCCTTCAGCCTTCTTCTTAGATACTGTAGCCCATCTTTTCTCTTTAGAATGAAAAGCTGCAGATCTATTGAAGAACCAGCTAAGTATGCTTACAGACAGTTTCCCTGGACTCGGCATCTTCATCTTTATTCATAGCCAAGTCCTTTCTTTTCTTTTCTGCCCTAAACCATAACTTCCTTTTTTCCTTCCTTTGTAATCTCCCTGTCTGATTTCTCAGTATCTGATTCTTCATTCAAAACGGAGTTAATCATTTTTATGTCTATTGGACTCTTGTCCTCGTTCAAATATGTCGTGATTGGCTGCTTACTTATTACCAACTCATCAACCTCATCTTCTTCATCCATGACAATCTCATGATCTGATTTCCAGTCAACTATACTATCGGGGATGAAATCACCTTCTTCAAGCTCTTCTTGATCTATAGTCCTCAAAATCAAATCTTACATCCTCATCATCCAACCCGGCCAAGGCTCCAATCATTTCGTGTTGAACAGATTCTGAAGCTTCAGGAGCCTTTCCTTTACCTCTGTCCGAGCCTGATGATCCAGGCTCCCCCTGCAGATCAACTTGCTGAGCAGTCTGTTGAGAAAGATCTGCCAGCTCACTGTCTTTTTGTTGTGCATCAGGGTCGCCTCCTGCATCTTATCTATGGCACCCCCTCAACTCATCTCCTCTACAACTACTCTTCCCCTTAGCAGCACGATCCTTAAAAATCTGCTCTAGAAGGGCCTGTAGTGTAGCTATCGGATCTTGTTGAGCCGCCACAGTTTTATGTAACTCTGCATTGTTTTGATCTAACTGGCATAGTGTTGCTGAAGCTCACTGACGGCCTTTGATAGCTTGAAAATTTGGACTGTTTGGTGATCCCCATTTGCTTATAGTTGATTGAAGGCCTGGGCGTCTTTCGTTGTTGATGTTGATGTTGACGGAATGGTGGCGGTGGATGAGGACGGAGCGGCGGTTGATGATTATGGAACGGCGGTTGAGGTTGACGGCCCTTCTTGAGCTAGGCGTTGGCGCTTAGCCCTTTGTTGCCTTGCAACCAACACCTCTTCTTCAATTACAAAATCTTCGTCACTATCATCCTCATCTTGAAGTGTGAACGCTGACCGACGAACTTTTTGATGTCATACTACGATCAGAGTACCATGAGTAGCAAATGAAGTGGAGGGATTTGCAGCTTCTGTGACACCCTTGCCACAACAACCACCATTTACAATACTCCCAGGATTAATCATCAACATGCAATAACATAATGTTCTGATAACCTAAATTAAGTGCGGAAGCATTTAAAACATAAATACGTAGTGCAACAAGTGTTAAACACCCTACGGTGCTATCAGGTACCAAGTCTAGGTCTACACACCCATACATTTATTACAATCATCCAGAATATATTACAACATTTGTCCCACAATATAATTACCGATTAAATAGCAGATATCTTCCAAATCTTCCAAATCGACCTAACTAGAAGGTCCAGCAGTAGATTTTCCTTTGCCTGTAAAAAAATACAACAACTAAAACGTAAGCGAATGCTTAGTGAATACAAAGATTGCGCATTTTATAAGTCTTTATGAAGCCCAAGAGTATCCCGACGACAAACGTCGTATACTCTCTTCGTACACCAAGTACGGACCAGAGCCGCAGCCCCTTCGAGCTCACAGCTCGGCATTTAGACATACCATCTGAGACAAACGTACGATCGGGGATGACATACTGCCTACCGGGCCTAGGAGGGATCAGCTCCAGGTCATATAGCACAGTAACATCAGAGTAATCGATGCGACCCACCGGTCCATCACTAGATGCACAACAACCGAAAGGACATGCAACAAGTAAGAATGTGCATCTAAATCTACGCAAGTTAGTAGAATTCCAATCAATCAAGTGAAACAACAGGTCTCAGCAGGCAAAGCTTACATAAAACAAATATAAACATGCGAAATCTACTGTACTCACAGTGGGTGCGTAATTATCTTTAACCAATTTTATTTCTCTTCGGGCTTTCAACCGGATTCCACCAAGTACCCCACTGTGGGTTAAACAACACCACAAGGGACCTGTTATATCAATTACAACAAATTCCTCATATCATTATCCGTTTAACTCATAAAAATCAAGTCTCGTAAGTTTTGCAACGTTTTCCCCCATTTCGGGTTTACATTCAAATTTAAACCATAACTAAGTTTGAAACCCATTTCAAGTTCACAACTTGTCCTTTGAATAATTCTTGCCATTTTATGTGTTGTTTATAAGTTCCATTCAAAATACTCAAGTTTAGAGAGTATATTTCTCAATTTTAGGCATTAAACTCGAATTTAATGGGTTAGATTCGAAACCATGCATCAGATTCGAATCATATGCATCAGATTCGAACCCTTAGCATCAGATTCGAACCCCTTATCAACAGATTCGAACTACCCTTCGAATCTAGGGTAGATTCGAACCTCACTTCGAGTCTATGCCTAGATTCGAAGCCCTCCCCTTAGAATCTAATGGTACACCTTCGAATCTAGCACCAAACTCGAGTTTATTCTTGCATTTCGACTCTGTTCTTGACCCATTCGAGTCTGTTCATCATTTCAAGTTAAATCCTTCATTTCTAAGGCAAAAATCACTAATATATCATGTATAATACCTAGATTCGATTCGACTATGCATATACTTTCATATTCCAGCAATATTTCAATCAAAAACAAGCTTAAATATGCATAAAATGATAGATTCGAGATTCTTGTTCTTCAAAACCGAAACCATAACTTAAAAAGGATCGATTCTTACCTCAATTCGCACGAAATCTGAAATCCGTTTGTAGATTACTGTTGTACTCCTCGATACCTTTCCGATGACGTATAATTCTCGAAAATCCGACGGTCGGTTTGTGATTTTTCTTAGAGAGATGTAGAGAGAAAATTTCTAGAGAGATAGAGTAGAGAGAGAGTGTAAACTAGAAAATGAAGCCTATTGCCCTTTATATACTACTTTCGTCATTTTGCACATTTCACCACCCGACTTAACCGGTTCCATAAAATACCGATTTAATCTTAAATTTATCATAAATAACTTTTAAATTCATAATAATCCACAAAATTGATTCTGAGTTCAATTTTCTTAAAAATAACAACAAACTTTGCTAAATATCCAAATACATAATAATCACCCAAATTCAACTTTAAATATAAATTTTCCACTTAATTAGTCAAAATACATCAAATTGAATCCGTGGATGTTACAACATGGGCTCCACCACGCTCAACTTCGTCCTCGAAGTTACTCGGACTCAAACAGTTTCGGATATTTTCTTAACATTTCTGACTTAGTTTCCCATGTATGATTTGCTCCTTTATGATGCTTCCAACGTACAAGCACCATTTCTATCTCCTTACTTCTCAATTTCTTCATTTTAGTATCTAACACACACTCCGGCTCTTCAACATATCGGAGCCTTTCATCAACTTGCAGTTCAGTATGGTCGGCCCAATCCTCGTTACTAGAAGTAAATGACTTTCGAAGATTTCCAACGTGAAACACCGGATGTATGCCCGACATCTCTTCAGGCAATTCCAAACGGTATGACTGATTCCCCACTTTTTCGGTTATCTTAAATGGTCCGACGAATCTCGGAGCCAACTTTCCCCTTTTTACAAAACGAGTAACACCCCTCATGGGTGATACTTTCAAGTAGACCCAGTCATTCACTTCAAAATTGATCGGTTTGTGCCTCCGATCATAGTAACTTTTCTGACGATCCTGGGCCGCTTTCATGTTCTGCCTAATCAACTGTATCTTCTCGTTTGTTTCTTGAAGCAAGGCCGGCCCAGCGATTGGTGTTTCACCCGTTTCTCTCCAACATGTAGGAGTCCTACATTTCCTTCCATACAAAGCCTCGAACGGAGCTTTCTTGATCGTAGCGTGGTAACTGTTGTTATACGAAAACTCTATGAGTGGCAGATGATCGTCCCAATTGCCACCGAGATCTAACACACACGATCTCATCATGTCTTCAAGCGTTAAGATGGTCCGCTCACTCTGACCATCAGTTTGCGGGCGGTAAGCTGTACTCATTGCTATATGTGTGTTTAATCCCACAAACCAAGAGTTGAAAATGAAACAATTCTTCTATTCTGACATAATCGAGTCTAGAATACTAAAACAATATTAATAACCTATCCCACGTACATCTTGTGCAAAATCTTTCTAATAATAAACTTCTTGAGTCTGTATATAAAATATACTGAATAATCAAGTTGTCTACAATCTACCAATCGTAGAAAACTTCTTAAATCTGTAATTACTGCGAGACAGATTCCAAATTCTCAATCATTCCTCTTTTAACAGAATCCTCCGAGATCCAATTCCAGAAATCACATACCACAAATTATAATCTATTGTAATCAAAATTCACGTTTTGACATATTCAACTTAAAACTTATACCCGAATGTCATCGATAATTACAATTACCGATTCCCCCATCATTGATATACAAATCTCTATTCATGATGTCCATAAAACGGTTGGGGTGTTACTTAATCAAAATATCGTGACCAGAGACTCGTAGTGCTCATAAATATTCCTGAAAGCCAATTTCAGTACATTTCCTCTTCGGACCTCAACTAATCATATCCCATTCGTAGATTAATCTTAGAAAAATAATTAGCTCTCATGCAGCTAATTGAATAATCATCATTTCTCGGCAGCGGATATTTATTTATTATAGTCAATTTGTTCAAACCACTTTAATCTATGCACATTCAGTAGATACAAAACAGTACGAATAACAAACTTTTGGAGAAGCTCCAGGAATCAAGTCAATACCAACTTTTCACTTGTCTTTCAGGTGCCACACCAGACAAGTCTTCCATACACATTTATGGAAACATTTGGGACAACAGGCGCATCGGCCACAGTTCTCTCTTCAATCTTGGTATCAATAGCATATACCATACAAGACTCACGACCCTAAGCAATCAGCTTTCGGGACCTAACAATCATCATTAGACATTGATCCCCACTTCTCCAATACTCATATATACAATTTTTCTCGCCTCCTTTCAGCGAAGTTATCTTTATTATTCCTTCATTGCAAACTACATGCGTCTTGTCACATATATTTAATAAATTCTTTCTAATTATCGTATCAAATCACCGATCTCTATTGAAATCAAGTCAGGATTGAGTACTACCTCCTCAATCACTAAAGTACAATCATGATACACATGATCTACGTTAACTAATGTGTTACTTAACAATTTCAACATCAATCACAACTATCAACTTAGTCCAAAAGACTAACATTGATTGCACAAATGCAGTAGTTACGATTTAATTAATTGGCACCAGAATTTAAACAAAACTCATGACCACCTCCGAATCTCTTTTAGATTCCGAATCGTAGTATTAGACCTTTCTTTATGGTATAAGCAAATTTCATTACTGTCCAAAGTCTCTTTAACTTTCTCATTGATCAATTATCATATCAATAAGTATACTATCCTCAAGTAGCATTATATTTCCTTTTTTGACATTGTCATTCTTATTTATAACGTCGACATCTTCTATATTTATCACGTTACATTCACTAAATGATATCGGAGTAAGATCCAAATTTGAAGACTACATCTTTAATTTTCTAAGGTACGACTATGATATAGGTATTCTAACTCGGCTAATGTGTTACTAGTAACTTCTATGTCAAATCTAGCCAGTAACTTAAACAGCGTCATGACTAGTCGTTTGTTCAAAACAGTAGACACAAAAACGCTTGTTGATATCAGAATTAAACATCATTATTGCAAGCATAAATTTAACTTATAAACGTACCCGCATCCACCTCCGGGTTTTCCCTAGCTTCCTCTGCAGTTATCTGGAAAGCACGAGCAGGTGCCCTTTGAGACTGACCCCGGCCTCGGTTAACTGATCCACCGCTTGAACCTCCCGAAGACAGTGTTGTAGATGGAGCAGCAGCAGCTGGATCGTACTTTCTGCAATTCCTACTGTAGTGTCCCAGTACCCCACACTTATGGCAAGCATCTCCCTTCCTGGGGCAATCACTCTGATAATGGCCCAACTCACCACAACAAAAACAAGCACGTCCATTGGTGCATTTGCCGAAGTGTTCTAAGTGACACCTATTACAATATCGCGGCTCGGTGTTGATGGAGTAGGCACGAGCACGACCACGATCGGAAAAACCAGATGGTCGACGATACGACTGCTGAGGTGAGTACTGTGAAGACCGGGAAGAACCAGAATATCCTCCCTCGCGCTGGCGCTTTGGCGGTGACGGCTGTGTTGGGTTGGTGGAAACAGCAGTAGACCCAGTAGAATAGCCCGACATGATCAGAATCTGCTCTACATTTCTGGCAGCCTCAAGTAAGTCAGCAAATGTAGGGTAGCGGTCATTGCTCATAACCCGCCTTATTTCAATATCGAGACCAGCCTCGAACCTGGTCACCTTCCTTTCCTCAGTATCGACTTGATGAGGCGCAAACAGACTCAGCCTCGTGAATTCTACAGCATATTGGGACACAGTCTTAGTCCCCTGTACCAGTGCCATAAACTTTGCTTCCAACCTCCGGCGCTCATCAACCGGACTGTACTGCTGAGTGAATAGGTCCTTGAACTCAGCCCAAGTCATATCAGAAACCTTCTCTAACGTCAACGCATTCACCATTGCGTTCCACCACATGATGGCATCATTCGTGAACATAGCAGTTGCATAACGAACCATATCCTTCTCAGCACAATCGCTGATTCGGAATGTTCTTTCAGTAGCTGTTATCCATTCCAGTGCGGCAACAGCATCCCCTAAACCATTAAACTCTACAGCTCCGTTTCCTTTGAAATCCTTAAAACGACAACCTCGGGGTTTGTTAGATGACCCAGTGTTGTCATCTTGTTCCTCATTATTTCCTCCTTCCTTCTCCTTATTCTTTCTTTTATCCTCTCTTCTCTTAGCATCGGCCTCATCTCGAGCCCGAAACTGATCTTGTATCATTTTATTCTGCTCAGCCATCATGGCTAGCATCATCTCTCTGGCTTCTTCAGGTGTCATTCCTCCTCCAGACATGTTCTGTAATATAGACATATAATCTGTTTAGCAACATGTCATAAACATAAAGACACCATTCATTTGTCCCGTATGATAGTCAATCTCTTATAATTACTAGATCGTAACCTATCTTAGTTCAGATGATTACTTAAACCACTACATATCATTACCTAATGTTTGAGATCAAGACCTCACGGACTCTTGAATCTCAAACAACTGCTCTGATACCATCTCGTGTGACACCCTTGCCACAACAACCACCATTTACAATACTCCCAGGATTAATCATCAACATGCAATAACATAATGATCTGATAACCTAAATTAAGTGCGGAAGCATTTAAAACATAAATACGTAGTGCAACAAGTGTTAAACACCCTACGGTGCTATCAGGTACCAAGTCTAGGTCTACACACCCATACATTTATTACAATCATCCAGAATATATTACAACATTTGTCCCACAATATAATTACCGATTAAATAGCAGATATCTTCCAAATCTTCCAAATCGACCTAACTAGAAGGTCCAGCAGTAGATTTTCCTTTGCCTGTAAAAATACAACAACTAAAACGTAAGCGAATGCTTAGTGAATACAAAGATTGCGCATTTTATAAGTCTTTATGAAGCCCAAGAGTATCCCGACGACAAACGTCGTATACTCTCTTCGTACACCAAGTACGGACCAGAGCCGCAGCCCCTTCGAGCTCACAGCTCGGCATTTAGACATACCATCTGAGACAAACGTACGATCGGGGATGACATACTGCCTACCGGACCTGGAGGGATCAGCTCCAGCGTCATATAGCGCAGTAACATCAGAGTAATGGATGCGACCCACCGGTCCATCACTAGATGCACAACAACCGAAAGGACATGCAACAAGTAAGAATGTGCATCTAAATCTACGCAAGTTAGTAGAATTCCAATCAATCAAGTGAAACAACAGGTCTCAGCAGGCAAAGCTTACATAAAACAAATATAAACATGCGAAATCTACTGTACTCACAGTGGGTGCGTAATTATCTTTAACCAATTTTATTTCTCTTCGGGCTTTCAACCGGATTCCACCAAGTACCCCACTGTGGGTTAAACAACACCACAAGGGACCTGTTATATCAGTTACAACAAATTCCTCATATCATTATCCGTTTAACTCATAAAAATCAAGTCTCGTAAGTTTTGCAACGTTTTTCCCCATTTCGGGTCTACATTCAAATTTAAACCATAACTAAGTTTGAAACCCATTTCAAGTTCACAACTTGTCCTTTGAATAATTCTTGCCATTTTATGTGTTGTTTATAAGTTCCATTCAAAATACTCAAGTTTAGAGAGTATATTTCTCAATTTTAGGCATTAAACTCGAATTTAATGGGTTAGATTCGAAACCATGCATCAGATTCGAATCATATGCATCAGATTCGAACCCTTAGCATCAGATTCGAACCCCTTATCAACAGATTCGAACTACCCTTCGAATCTAGGGTAGATTCGAACCTCACTTCGAGTCTATGCCTAGATTCGAAGCCCTCCCCTTAGAATCTAATGGTACACCTTCGAATCTAGCACCAAACTCGAGTTTGTTCTTGCATTTCGACTCTGTTCTTGACCCATTCGAGTCTGTTCATCATTTCAACTTAAATCCTTCATTTCTAAGGCAAAAATCACTAATATATCATGTATAATACCTAGATTCGATTCGACTATGCATATACTTTCATATTCCAGCAATATTTCAATCAAAAACAAGCTTAAATATGCATAAAATGATAGATTCGAGATTCTTGTTCTTCAAAACCGAAACCATAACTTAAAAAGGATCGATTCTTACCTCAATTCGCACGAAATCTGAAATCCGTTTGTAGATTACTGTTGTACTCCTCGATACCTTTCCGATGACGTATAATTCTCGAAAATCCGACGGTCGGTTTGTGATTTTTCTTAGAGAGATGTAGAGAGAAAATTTCTAGAGAGATAGAGTAGAGAGAGAGTGTAAACTAGAAAATGAAGCCTATTGCCCTTTATATACTACTTTCGTCATTTTGCACATTTCACCACCCGACTTAACCGGTTCCATAAAATACCGATTTAATCTTAAATTTATCATAAAGAACTTTTAAATTCATAATAATCCACAAAATTGATTCTGAGTTCAATTTTCTTAAAAATAACAACAAACTTTGCTAAATATCCAAATACATAATAATCACCCAAATTCAACTTTAAATATAAATTTTCCACTTAATTAGTCAAAATACATCAAATTGAATCCGTGGATGTTACAGCTTCCCTTATATCTCGCTTAATGTCTGAGTCTGTATCAGACGCAGTCTCTACAGCCACTTATGATGATTCGGGCTAGAAATTCTCTATATCTTTGAAAATATCGTCCATTGCCGCAGGCGGTTGCATAATATCATTGATCAGCTCCTCAGTAATTGATTCTTGAGCAAAGATCTACTCCAACGTCTCTTGAATCGGATCAGCCTGGGGTCCCGACGTAGATGCCTCAGATTCAGCTGTCGTTCTTGGAAAAAGTTTTGCCTGTGCAACCGGTGCTTCTACCGGTGCCTGCGGTTGAGGCTCATTTACTACCCAGTCTTATGCATTCGGTGCAATGAACTCTGGATCTAGAATGGCGCCGAAATGAGGAGTCATCTGGGGCCTAAATTACTCCGCCCTCCTTGAGTTATCTGACTGGCAGTCAGCGAAAATATGGTTATCAATTGCTGCTACAGCAACCACTTCTGGCAATGGTGGTAGATTCGGTAGAAAGTGCCTGATGATCATCATCCCAAATAGTGGGTAAAGAAAATATCTTTCACGGGCGGGAGCTGTTATTTGGTGTACAAACTCTCCAAAGAAAAAGCCCGAGAAGCTTGGATATCATCGTATCAAAACCGGCTTTCTTTGGCAAGAAACAGACCAGCATAACGTGCATCAAATATCTCCATTTTCCTATTAGACCACTTTTCACATAAGATGCTTTGGTCAAATCTTGAGCATAGCCCATTCGTTGGAAGGCTGATTGCCTTATAACTGCAGGAAAATCTATCATACCATCTTCTTGGTCTGCTGACCCTAATTGAAGAATTTCTCTCAGATTTGCTGCCGAAAATGAAATCAATTGACCATTGACAGTAGCCCTCAAAACTGGAGGTACTTAGGAACTATCAACGTGCAGAGTTCCCCAAAACTATCGGATGTATTGAATAATGAGAGTCAGGTTGTGAGTCAACGCATATGTAACCCTTGAGGGGGTCAAAAATTCAAAAACTTGTCTGTATGGCTATGCCTCCGCCACTTGGAGGTCTATGTTAATGATCATATTGTGCTTATTGAAGAAAGCACGATCTGCGAATCCTGCCAACACAGCAAACAATTAAAAACTGAAAAATTAAATTTCGGAAAATTTCTAGAATCATTTGAACTTGATTAAGTTCCAATGATCTTAATGACCTTCGAACATAGCTGTAAGTTCGAGAATTTCAAAGGATCCCTTCGAACTTACTTAAGTTCGAACAATCTTTTGACCTTCGAACTTATTAGAAAATTTGAGAAATACCTTCGAACTTGTCAGTCTACGAACTTAGTGATATTTTTAGACTTAAATGACTAATGAATCTAGTCATAATAGGTTCTAATCAGGTTTATTCATGATAAATTTTATGTTAATTTTAAGTTATATAACCTAAAAGTTCGTGATTAAACCACCTAGTTTTCGATTACTTTAAACTCAAAATATTCGAAATTAAACCAGTACATCAGTCCAAAACATCACTTACTTAGTGATTTGTGATAAAAAACAACTAAAGCCAAGTGTATGTTTGACGGAATGTGTGGATCTCCGAGGAACAGTTACCAAAATCGAGAATACGACAAGTTCGAAATCGCCATAATAAGTTCGAGATCGCCGATTTTATGTTCGTGAGGTATAAATTCAAGAGTAGGTGAATGAAATGAATACTGTTGACCTATTTATATTGTCACTGTGTCTCGAACTTATCTGAGATAAGTTCGAACCATGGTTAAGTTTGAGTGAAGCTGAGATTCGAACTTTGGAATTTTTCGAACTTAACTGAAAATTTTTAAAACTTTTGAAAAATTCAACTTTTTCAGTTTTACGAAACTTTATCAACTTTACGAAACATGTCACACTAAGCAAACAGATTATCACGCAAGTTTAATGACCTCGATCCTATTTATTTAAAAATAAATGAACCAAATTAAATTTAAACTATGTTAAAATTAGAATAAATTAAATGAAAATAAATTAAAATTAAATAAAGTAAAATTAAATTGTAGAATTTTAATGATAAAAACACACTAAACAAATCTTTTTGCGAGAGTGTCATAGAAGATTCAATCTGATAGCGGTGTCAACGCACTTTCAGTGTTGCACTTTCACACTTTGGATTTATTATTTCATTGGTTGTTTGTTGTAACATACACTCCAAGTCGATTTTGAGTACGTTTGTCCACTTAAACACTCAATACTTAGGATTTTCCTTTGACCTTTTTATTTATCAAGAAACTACCTTACGTGTCCCATAGTTAGACATACTTCTATGATCAAGGCAGACACACAATGAATATGAGTTTTTGGTATTTGCAAATTATCTTTAAAAGGCAAACGTCGGACACAGTTTCCGTATTTACATACCACAGAGTGTCTTTGTTTGTCTTAGAGTTCCTCTTATTTTAGCAACACAGCGGTGACAGGTCTGTACTCACGTACAACAAAGCAGCATGTTTTGACTTTCTTTGCTTTTCAAAACTTTTTTTTTTGTTTAATATGTATTTAGATGAAGCCATACATCCCCCAGCTTAATTTGCATACCTCATTCTTAAATATTGTTTGTATGCCTGTAACATATAAATTAAGACCATTTGGTCATATATTTAAGTTAGTTACACATATGACTTTTCCTTGATTATTTTATTAGCTTTTAGGAAGTCCTTCATGTTTTATGCCTACCAACATATCAGACAAGAACAAGTATATCACTTAGAGTTTATAGTGCATTTCGTGTGAAAGTTTAACATTTAGAGTTTGTTAGACTGTGCAAAATTTCGTCACACTGAACCTAAGACCCTAAGACTTCTCTCTTGTTTTCAATATTCTCTTTTTTTAAAAAAAATATTGTTTATGGTTTTATCTCTTTTCTGTTTTGTTTTTCTCTTTTACGGATAGAAACTAATAAGATAAGCCAAAAACTATTTAAAAGGAAAGAAAATCTACTGAGGTCGGATGCTTTTGTGAAGAGGTCCGCATTGTTGTCTTCCGTTGGAACTTTTACCAATTTAATCATGTTTTTCTCGGCACAGTCACGAATAAAGTGATGTCTTATGTCTATGTGCTTAGTCTTACTGTGCTTAACGGGATTATTTGTTATGGCAACTGTGGACTTTTTGTCTATTCTAATGGGAGTATGAGTATAAGTCAAACCGTAATCCCGCAATTGTTGTTGAATCCACAGAACCTGTGAACAGCAACTACCAGCACCTGCATACTCGGCCTCGCATGTTGATACGGCTACCGAAGTCTGTTTCTTGCATTGCCAGGACACTAGTCTCCCTCCAAGGAACTGACAACCACCCGTTGTTGACTTTCTATTCAGGCTACACCCTACATAGTCTGAATTCGTGTAAGCTTCCAATTCCAGATCTCCATCAGTATGATACCAAAGTCCTTGCTTGGGTTTCAACTTCAGGTATCTCAGAATCCGTTTCACCGCTTTCATGTGCATTTCCTTTGGAATAGCTTGAAATCTGGCACAAATACAAACAGCAAACATTATATCAGGTCTTGAAGCAGTTAAACATATGAGTGACCTGATCATGGCCCGATATAACAGTGTACTATCTATTCTCCCTCTTCCAAACCCATTGTCTAGGAGGTGAGTAGACAGTGTCTTGTACCATGCCCTAGGTGCCTGATGCAACCCATACAGAGCCTTTTCCAATCTATATACTTTGTCTGGATGCTTGGGATCAGTATACCCTGGAGGTTGCTCGACATTCACCAACTCCTTCACTTGACCGTATAAGAGGGCACTCTTGACGTCTAGCTGATATACTTTGAAGCCTTTGAAGGACGCGAACGCTAGAAACAATCGAATAGCCTCAAGCCTCGCTACTGGTGCAAACACTTCTTTATTATCAATCCCTTCTTCTTGGTTGAACCCTTTGACTACGAGTCTTGCCTTGTAACGAGTAACTATACCCCGATGATCCCGTTTGCACTTAAAGACCCAATTGGTCCCTATAGCAACTTCTCCACGAGGTAAAGGAACTAACTTCTAGATTTCTAGCTTTCTGAACTGTGAAAGTTCCTTTTGCATTGCTTCAACCCAAGAATTGTCCTTCAGAGCCATTTGTACATTCTTTGGCTCGACTTGGGAAATGAAACACGAGTATAAACAAGTGTGAAATTCCTCAGAGTCTTTGATCATTGATAACAACATTGTGTTACTATTTACACTACTCCTAGTTCACACACTGGCATTTGGAGTCCTTATGATATCTTCAATCGGATGACCCTTATTTACCCTCGATGTCTAAATTTCATCGACCTGAATATTATCTATCAAATTTGATCCTATTTCTCCCAATATGGGTGTGACTTCAGACGGAACATTCTCCTTGTGATCACTGTCTTCTGATGCTGTATTGTTTGTCTGATTCTCAATCTTAGGCAACACAGGTTCAACATTTGTTGGAAACCCATCTTCTGTCGATACATTATCAGATGTTGTGGGAATGCTTGAATTTGGAAAGAGTAAGGTCACCTACCTACGGATCCAATCTTGACGCGACATCGTCCAACAAGTGTGGAATCATCGTTAGGGGTTTAACGGATTGATCACACACACTAAACACGGAGACCTACACGATGATAGACGTAAACACGAACGTCCCGACACGTGATTCTCTCCAAGAACACTCTGAAAACACACTACAAACGCTCAGAAGTTCGTAATCGCCTCGAACAAAGATTTCGGCGAAGATTAGTTCACCCGGATGCTCTGTTTCCTCTCAAGTTCGACAGAACCTCTAAGCCATCAAAGATCACTGAATTCACAAAGATAAGTTCATTATATAGTCGATAAGTTCGTGAAGACGCTCCTCACGAACTTGTAGACGCTCCTCTTAAACTTATCTTTGAACTTATTCTAGAACTTATGCTAGAACTTAATCTAGAACTTATTCTAGAACTTATTCTAAAACTTATTTCTAGAACTTATTCTAGAACTTAAACTAGAACTTATTTCTATAACTTATTCAAGAACTTAATCTAGAACTTATTCTAGAACTAAATCTAGATCTTATTCTAGACTTATTTCTATAACTTATTCTAGAACTTAATATAGAACTTATTTCTAGATATTATTCTAGAACTTATTATGATAGTCTAGAACTTACCATGCAAATGTAAACATCATACACAATCATGATATCAAAAACAAAACTAGACTGCTGTCGTCACACCGGATATACCAACAGATCACCCTTGACGATAGCTTCTAGTTGTTGTTCATTTATCGTAATAGACTATCAGATTCAGAGACTATGAAGACCGAAACTAGACAACTATTGTGACATCGGGTGTATCAACAGACTCCCCCTTGATGATAGCTTCTAGTAGATATTCATTACTCTGTGAATACTGAAATCGCCTTTTCTTCTTTGTTATCCATGACTGCCTCTCCGGTTTGTCGTCCTCACCGGTTTGTAGACTAACTTAGTCCATGTCCTACCAGTCAGAGGATTTATTATTATTTGAACCACAGCTCTTCTACCAACTCTTAGATTAACTTCTCAAATATTCCAGAACGACCCTCCCTTCTGATAGTTTTTGCGAACACCTCAGCATAAGAATTTTCTTCCTAGATTTATAAGGTCCTTCAAGCTAAATCAATCAATTCACACTTCAGAATCTGATTCATCATTTAGTGCAGATTTCAACATATCTAGATCTATCACATTCTGATCTTCATTCATAACACCTTCATCGAGTGACTTCCAATTAGGTATATCTTTAGGATTAAACGCTCATTCCTCAAGATCCTCATGTTCTAAGTCATCTTCGAAGACGAACCTCATTTCATCTTCATCCAACCCTGAAAATGCACCGATCAGACCTTATCTTCAGTTACTTTAGTCGTATCTGAATCCTTGTCTTTTCCCTTGTCAGTGGCTATGCACACCGGCTCCCCCTGAGGATCAGCAAGCTTAGCAAATTGTTGTCTTGAAAGATCTGCCAGCTCACTATTCGGGCCATCTTCTTTGACTTCTCTACAAATTTCTCGCATTAAGATGGATGATATTTCAACTATTCCTCCAGTATAGCCTCCAGATTTGCAATCTGCTGCTGCTGATCAGTCTCTGTTTGATCCAACTTGGCATTAAGATGTTGAAGTTCACGAATCGCCTTTGTCAGTTGAAGAATCTGTACTTCTGTTAAAACTCCAATTCTAGCACTGTATAGACTTAATCAACACATGAAACAAGTCATAAAATGTTATCCGGACATCCAAATCCATCATTCAACGATAAAAATGCAATGAAACTCTCCTTACTTACATTCTTTGATGGTTTCGAAGGTAAACCAACCACTAGAATTAAGTTGGAGAGAAACAGTCGATATCTTCGATAAATAGTCATAAAATCGTAAGTTTCGAAAAACTTTGAACAAATTTCAACTTTTTCAACTAATCCCGGAAGCATTCACTTTTTAGCAACAACAATTTTTCAACTTTTTCAATCACACAAATTTTGTTTTTCCAAGTAGAATGCATCCTACTAACTTTGACCTTTATCCTACTTAAAATAAAATAAAATAAAATAAAATAAACCAAAATTAAAAATACTCAAAAGTACTTTTAAAATTACCACTTATTTTAACAGAATATTTTTACGAGATAGTCAAAGAAGGTTCAATCAGATAGCGGTGTCAAACAAACTTTCAGTATTTCACTCTCACACTTAGGAATTTTTTATTCCTTTGATTGTTTGTCGTGGTATACCTTCAAAGACGATTGTCTCTATGTTTTTCTATTTAAACATTCAACACTTGGGAATTTCCTTTGGCCTTTTTATGTATCCAGAAACTACCTTACGTGTCTCATACTTAGACATAAATCTATGATCAAGGCAGACACACAATGATTATGACTTTTTGGTATTTGCAAATTATCTTTAAAAGGCAAACGGCAAACACAGTTCTGTATTTACATACAACGGAGTGTCTTAGTTTGTCTTAGAGTTCCTCTTATGTTAGCAAGACAGTGGTGACAGGTCTTTACTGACGTACAACAAAGCGACATATCTTGCTAGTTTAAGTCAAAATAGCGGTGACAGGTCTGTACTTACGTAGAACAAAGCGACTTGCTTTGACTCTCTTTATTTTTTAAAACCTTTTCTTTGTTTGTTTAAGATGTATTTTGATGTTGCTATACATCCCCCAGATAGATTTGCGTACCTCATTCATAATCATTGTCTGTATGTCTCTAACATAGAAATTAAAAGCTTTTGGTCATACATCTATGTTAGTTACACATATGACATTTTCTTGATTATTTTATTAGTTGTTAGGATTTCCTTTATGTATTATGCCTACCAACATATCAGACAAGAATGTGTATATCACTAAGATTTTAAGGTACATTATGTGAGAAAGCTTAACACTTAGAGTTTGTTAGACTGCGCTAATTTTCGTCACTTTGAACCTATGATTCAAAGACTTAACTCATTTTTTGATATTCTCCTTTTTTTTGGATTTTCATGATTTTCTCTCTTTTTTATTTTGTTTTTCATTTATAAGAAAGATAAGGTGATAAACTGAACTAATAACTTACTATAAAAAGAAAATCTACTAAGGTCAAGTTACTCTAGATTACGCATGCCATTTAGTTGAACTAACAATTCAAAGCGTGATTTGTGAAATGATTCGCATAGTTGTTATTACCAACATTGTTATATCAATTACCACATTTTACCCTTTTCCCGTAAGAGTCCTCCATTTGGTCTAAGGACCCAAACAACATGCTTGCTGTTTAACCCTTTGTACCCTTGTCCTGTGTCAAGAGCCACCAATAACCTAAAACCATTTGTTGTCTGACCTGTAGCTAACTCCTGCACACTAAACAAGACAAGTTAGTTAACTCGGGGAACCCAAGCCATGACTGACTTGTTAATACCGTTCTCATCCACAAACGTGAATTCTTTCAAATTTCCAACTCTCCTTTCATGTGACTTGGACTTTTGATCAAGAATATGTTGTGGATTCAAGTTAATAACATCCACTCTCGGCCTTTGGGTAGGTCTTTGCTGTTCAGCCCTTGAATAAATTCTGTATAATACATCTCAGTTTGATAATTTTGGGCTCTACCTAATGTCTTATGTCTATTAGGAGAATTAGACCTAACTAGAGTGTGACTCCTCTTAGGTGTATTATTCCTAATGATGGATTGGGGGCCAGACATTGATTGGCTAGGGGATCTATTCGGTGAATTATTCCTAAGTTCGTCATTTTGTCTAAGAGACACCGGTGGTTGTCGACTACCTAGACGTGACATCACAATTGAGTTCTTTGTTGGTACACCCTGTGTGACGATAGCAGTCTAAGTGATCGAACATTTTGGTTTAAGTAATATTCAAAGTATTGAGTTTTAACGAGTGGTTGATATATATGTTGATATATATGTTTGATAGTTATTGATTGTATGTTTGAACTTAATGTAACGTATTACAAGAAGTTCAAACATAAAGAAGTTCGACAGAGAACTGCAACTTTTTATTTTAAAGAGAAGAGATGGTCTCCAATACCTGAGGCGCAAGCTTAAAGTATTCAATACATTGCCAAAGGTAGAGGTGAAGGAGCTAGCATGGAAAGAGTTGATCAATATTGGAAATGATCCCTATGCTGAAGTGATCGCCAAGATAATCAGACGAGAAGGGAGATCCGGAAGGTTTGAGAGACTCCAACCGAGGTCTGGAAAAAGAGTAGAGGATACTTCAAGAATAGATCATCATAAAGGACGACCATGGGCGAAAATAGTCTACAAACGTGTCAAATGCTTAAGAAGGGTGCCAATGAAGAAGATGCCTCAAGATATTTTGAGCAACATGAAGTGGTGGTACCTGGATTATGAAACTGCTGAAGCTATCATGGAGGATCAAGACGACAAAGTCATTTTGAGAGTGTATGATCCATTGCAACTGATGAATCTGTCAAAGGACGATCTGAAGAAGCTTCATGGTCAACATATCTTCTTTCATGAAGGATGGAGATCTGAAGCCAGAAAGTTCCAAAAAGTTGTCAGAGTGTGTATAGATGCAAGTATATACGCAGGTAGTAGTATATATAGATCTAGTACTTAATCAAGATGTAAATAGTTATAAGCTATCGTCAAGGGGGAGTCTGTTAGTACACCATGTGTGACGATAGCAGTCTAAGTGATCGAACATTTTGGTTTAAGTAATATTCAAAGTATTAAGTTTTAACGAGTGGTTGATATATATGTTGATATATATGTTTGATAGTTATTGATTGTATGTTTGAACTTAATGTAACGTATTACAATAAGTTCAAACATAAAGATCAAAGATAAAATCAAACATAAGTTAAAAACATAAGTTTCAAATACAAGTTAGTCAGATGCGAATTCTATAAGGATTGGCATTCGAATCTATGACAGATTCGAATGTGATCCTAGGTAGATTCGAATGTGCTCACTTAGGCAGATTCGAGAGTGTCAGTGGGGACAAACTCGAATGGGCCTTAGGCCTGATTCGAGTTTGGCCCATGGCAGACTCGAATTAGCCTCTATAATTAGGGATAAACTCGAATAATTATGAGACTTTTTGCAGAATTCGAGAGAGATTAAGCAAAGAGCGATTTCGAGTTTATCATCAGTGTTAGCATTGTTTCCGAGAGAATCTTCTAGTAGGTGCGTTCTTGTGTAGTTTGTACTGCTCGTTGATAGTCTCCGTGTTGCTGGTGAGAGTTGTTACCGTCTACCCGTTAACGAGGATTCCGCACTCGTTGACGGTTTCGCGTCTAGATAGATCTGTGTTAGGGAGACCTTACAAGTGGTATCAGAGACTACGGGGTGTTCTTGGTGTTCTTCATGTTCATCTAGATACATTCTAGGTTTCTTGACGCTTTTGGACGGTTTTTCTCTCAAATTCGTGTTTTTCGTGTTTTTCGAGCTTAGCAAATTGTCATCTGGGAAATACTTCGTGTTTTTCACGTTTTTGATCGAAATCAATATTTTTCGTTGTAAAAATATTGATTTAATCTGCAAAACGTAAAGAAATCGAAGTGTTAGCAGTGTTTCGAGTTTGCGGCGCTCGAATCTATTAGGAGTAATTAGGGTTTCACTTAGTCTCGAGTCTAACCACATCCGCTCCTTTCGAGTTTTATACAGAGTGTTTCGAATCTAATTCGAGTTTGTGCTAAAGTTTATTAGGCTCTCGAGTCTGC
Organism: Centrapalus pauciflorus; assembly: GCA_020465985.1. Classification (NCBI taxonomy): domain Eukaryota; kingdom Viridiplantae; phylum Streptophyta; class Magnoliopsida; order Asterales; family Asteraceae; genus Centrapalus; species Centrapalus pauciflorus. The sequence continues at coordinate 99,068 of JAANYP010008197.1, forward strand.
TGTCATTCGAGTTTGCTTCGAGTTTAGTCTTTATTCGAATAGGACTTCGAATCTACTGAGTCTTCGAGTTTGCCTTGACCTTCGAGTTTGGAGACTTTCGAATCTGTCATCAATTTCGAACCTAATTGAATTTCAGAACTTAATCGAATTTAATCCCAAATAATTTTAAACTAAATTATATTCGAATCTACCTAGATTCGAAAGAATTAATTTAACTTCGTTTCGAATTAAATTTATTAACTTCAATTCAATTACTTTTGAAACAATGTCAAATCTTCAAAAGTTTCTAGAAATGGATCATGAGGTCGGGAAGGCAAACACTCCGCCTAAGCTGATGAAACTCGAGGATTATTATTGGTGGAAAGATCGGTTTGCTGCTTTTGTGCGTTTCAATGACATGCGCATGTGGGTATGTATTGACGAAGGATACATTCCACCTATTTCTGAAGTTGAAGGCCGTCAGAGAGTGTTATCATATCAGATGATGAAGGAGGATGATAAGAAACTGTATGAAGCCGAGAACAGAGCTTTCTCGATTATTCGAATGGCTTTGCCTCAGGATATATTACACACATTTCGGACTCAAAAGACATCTAAGGAACTTTGGGAGTCACTAGAAAAGAGGTGTGAGGGTAATCCTAGGGTTCGAAGGAAGCGCATGGAGTTATTGAAACAACAGTTTGCTATTTTCAAGGCGTTGAAGGATGAACAGCTGGATGACACTATCACTCGCTTTTATCATCTGTTGACGGAGCTTGAAAGTCATGGGATTGAGTATAATGACACCGAAAAGAACAATAAGCTTCTAGATGCCTTACCAGCCAAATGGGCAATGTATGTGGCAATGATTAAGCTTAATGAAGACAAGTATTATACCCAATCATTGGAGGATATCGTGGGAACGTTGCGGGCATATCATTTCGAGCTACTGAAGGCCGAAACGGATTACGAACAAGTCCAAAATCCAACCATGTATTTTGGAAAATCAACAAAACTTTCAGCCGCAGCTGATCTGATGACTGCTACAGCGTTTTTCACCGGAGAAACGTCGTCACCAGCGGAGACTGATGACACACTAAACAGAGCGTTCTTAGGGTTGGGAAGATCGGAAGAACAACAACCTCAAGCAGGACAGGCATCAACATCTCAGGGATACTCTAAGATGCCCATGAGCGCTAAATCGGCCGAAGAACATTTGAACTTGCTTGCATCATTTGTGGCCGCATACGGGAACTGCGTTCAGGGGAAGATAAATGATCCTGCTCTCTGGGATGAAGATTATGATCAGGTAGACCCTGATGATCTTGAGGAAATGGATCTTAAATGGCAACTGGCCATGGTAACCCAACGGGTTAAAAGATTCATCAAACGGACTGGGAGGAATCTGACGATGAATAATAAGGGGATTGGCTTTGATAAGTCCAAAGTCAAATGCTACAATTGTCAAGGTCTGGGACACTTCGCCAGAGAATGTCAGCGACCGAAGGTAGATACTTACCAAGGGCAGCAACAGCATCATGGACAGTTTCAGAATCAGTCGCAACAGAGATACCTTCCAAGTTCATTTGCCAGTCAAGCCAATCTAGCTGGTCTATTATCAAACGTCACATCAGACAGACAGCTGGATGGTACATACGACTGGAGCTCACATCCGGAATCAAATGCTAGAGCCTTCATGGCTGAAGTCACGGAGAATGGATGTGAAGGGGAAGAGTAGACCACAAGGGACAGCAGTCCAATGTGGGTGGAGAAAACGAATGATCAGACACTTCTGGAGTTTGCCGCTCAAATGGCCAACATGGAATTCGACCACACAAAGGTTAGTCTGACTTACTCTCTTTTTCATGAATTATGTATGTTATGTGTTACTTCTAACGATAGATTAAATCTAGTATTAGAATCACATAAGAACATATCTGCTCAAAATGAGTCCTTAAAATCTGATAATGCTAGCCTGAATGACATTAAGCAAGATCTTAAGGAAAAACTTAAGGCTGACGCTCAAGATGTAATAGTTCTGAAAGACAAACTGAGCGAGCAATGTGTTAGGTTAGAGCTTATGTATGAGCATGTAGAGGCCTTGACCAAAGATCTTAAGAACAAAGACATAGAGCTAGCTGAAACTAAGGTGAAGGTAGCAGAGGCTAATAGTAAGCTAGAAAAGTTTAGGAACCCAAGTCTGAACCTAGGGAAAGTTTTAGATGCTCAACGCCAATCTAAAAAGCCTGTAGGTCTAGGATTTCATGAGATTCCTCCTCCTTTTAACGCAAACTATGTGCCTCAACCTCAGGAGAAAACTGAAAAATCAGTAGACTTAGAGGACATACCTGCACCTATATCTGAGCCTATAAAAGAAAATACACCTAAGGTGACTGATTCAACCGTCAAGGTTAAGAAAGTCAACTTTGTGTCTTCCTCCAGTGAAACACCTGCTGGAAAACATAAATATGATTTTAATTATCAGGACGATGAACCAGTCACAATAGATGTTCAAAAAGACCAGGACTCAAATGAGACACCTAAGTCTAAGGGCACACATAAGAAGTCCATTGACAAGATGTCTTGTTTTAGATGTCATGAAAAGGGGCATGTTGCTTCTAACTGTCCGCTTAGGAAAACCGAAGTTACACCTAAGACAGGGAAGCCAACACCAGTTAAGCCCTCAACAAATGTGGCAAGCACTAGTAGTTCTCAGAGTACCGAGAAAACTGTGCAGGTTGCACCAAAACAAGTTGTGAAACAACTACCGGTAAAGGTTGGACCAAAGGAAGTGGTTAGGACTAATTCACCGAATCGAGTCTTAAATCAATCTAGGTCTGGACCTCAACAACAATATAGGAGCACAACACCTAGCAGAGCATACACTCCGGTTAGGTCACACACTCCTATTAGGCATCACACACCGGTAAGAGCTCAGGGATCACAATCTGAAATGCAATATAATCAGAATTATTCAAGAGCTCCACAACAAATGCCTACTCAAAGGCAAAGAGTGAATTTACATCACTCGGCACCACAACAAACTCCTGTTCAACGACCCAAGGCATATGAAAGGCGAGATGGGTATTTGAAAGAGTTTAAGTATGTGGACGAGAATGGTATAACCAAGTCAGTTATGGCTTGGGTTCCCCATGATAACTAACCTATTTTCTTTCATGTGCAGTAGATTACCACAGGTCCAAACAACAAATGGTTCGTCGACAGTGGATGCTCCAGGCACATGACAGGGGAAAGAAGTCTCCTTACAAACTTCAAGGGTGGGAATCGGGGATTTGTATCATTCGCGGGAAATAAAGGAGGAAACATCACGGGTACCGGAGTGGTCACTAATGGGACAATCAAGTTGGATCAGGTTTATCATGTTGATAAACTGGTCCACAATCTCATTAGTGTATCTCAAATCTGTGACAAGAAGAATTCAGTGTTGTTCACTGACACTTAGGCGTTAGTGCTAAAACCGGGTTTCAAAATTCCTGAAGAGTGGATATTGATGCGGGCACCAAGGAAGAATGACTTGTACATGCTTGATATGAACAAGCCGGAGACTTCGATGGGGCCAATCTGTTTGTTATCAAAAGCTTCAGAGACGGAATCAGTGTTGTGGCACAGACGCATGGCAAATTTGCACCTAAGGAAAATGAATTATATAACGAAAAATGGGTTGGTGCAAGGTGTGCCTATGAAGAGCTTTCAGTTCGAGGACAAGTGTCTACCATGCAAGAAGGGCAAACAACATAAGAAGACACACAAGTCCAAGACTCAGAATTCCATAACCTCTACATTCGATTTGTTGCATATGGATCTCTTCGGACCAATCAACAAAAGGAGTATAGGAGGTAGTTGGTATTGTTTGGTTATCACTGACGATTACTCACGGTTTTCTTGGGTTTTCTTTCTAGGTACAAAGGACGAGACGACTTCCAAGCTCATCGGGTTCTTAGACCAAGTGGAGAATTTCTATGGAACACGGGTTAAAAGGCTTCGTAGTGATAACGGAACTGAGTTCAAAAACACTGTAATTGGTGTATATTGCCTCTCAAAGGGCATAGTGCATCAATTTAGTGCACCATATGAGCCTCAACAAAATGGGGTGGCCGAACATAAAAACAGGACATTGATTGAGGCGGCTAGGACTATGCTTTCGGATTCAAAGCTTCCTGCCATGTTTTGGGGGGAGGCAGTGAATACCGCATGTCATATTTTAAACCGGGTCCTAACTGTCAAATCTTTGAACAAAACCTGTTATGAAATTTTGAATAAACGGCCACCTAATTTAACTCGCTTCGAACCGTTTGGGGTACCATGCACTCTATTGCGAACAAAACATCAACCTAAGTTTGGTGAAAAGGCTGACGAAGGATACTTCCTAGGTTATGTGCCGAACTCACCAAACAAACGGGTTTTTAACAAAACAAATGGTACAGTGGAAATTGTGCATAACATTGAAGTCACAAGTTACATGAACCCCAAACAGGTCCAGAATGGATATTTGACTATGGTAAATTATTTGAGTCATTTAACATTCCTTTGGATGAATATGCAGGTACAATCGAAAAGGACATGGCGACGTTGCATCTGAATGACGAAGGTCATACCTTTCCGAGGACTACATTTCAATCCACATCCGAGCCTACTGCGACTGAAGATGGATCTCCAGAAGTTACTAATCCAGAGGCACCTTCAACTGAGAATCAGACTCAGGCAACAAATTCCAACTCTGAGGAAAATGTCCGCGAAGAGGAAAATGTAGAATCTGAGGCTGTTCCCCCATTAGGTGAAATAGGATCTAACTTAGGAGATAATCTGAGAGTTGACGAGATAGAGACCTCTAGGATCAACAAGAACCATCCTATAGAAAGCATCATAGGAAATCCTAACGAGGGTGTGAGGACTAGGAGTAGTTTAAATAACAACACTGTGTTGTTGTCGATGATAAACGACTCCGAGGCATATTATACCTGCCTCTATTCTTGTTTCATCTCGCAAGTAGAGCCTAAGAATGTGCAAATGGCACTAAACGATAACTCCTGGGTTGAAGCGATGCAGGAAGAACTCTCTCAGTTTAGGAAACTAGAAGTGTGGGACTTAGTTCCATTACCTCGAGGGGAAATTGCAATAGGAACCAAATAGGTTTTTAAGTGCAAAAGAGACGATCGGGGTATAGTCACTCGCAACAAAGCTAGGTTAGTTGTAAAGGGTTTCAACCAAGAGGAGGGAATCGATTACAATGAGGTGTTTGCACCAGTAGCTAGGCTAGAAGCCATTAGGTTGTTTCTGGCTTTTGCTTCCTTGAAGGGCTTTAAGGTATTGCAACTAGATGTTAAGAGTGCTTTCCTATATGGAAAAGTGAAGGAGCTGGTGTACGTAGAACAGCCGCCCGGATTTACAGATCCAAAATATCCTGATAGAGTATATCGTTTAGATAAGGCTCTATATGGATTGCATCAAGCACCAAGGGCGTGGTACGAGACTTTATCCAACCATTTATTAGAGAACGGGTTTGAAAGGGGTAGGATAGATAGTATGCTGTTCGTTAAAAGAAAGGGAGAACACTTCATCTTACTACAAGTGTACGTCGATGATATCATTTTTGGATCATCAGACGAACAAATGTGCAAAGATTTCGAGAAGGTGATGAAGTCGAAATTCGAGATGAGTGCAATGGGAGAGTTAAATTTCTTTTTGGGGTTACAAGTTGACCAGAAGAAGGATGGTATGTTTATCCATCAGACGAAGTATGTCTATGACATATTTGAACGCTTCGGGATGGAAGGAACGAAACTAACTGCCCATTTCAGCATGCCGATTCAAGTGAATCACAATCTCGGACCGGGTACTGAAAGTGATACCGACGTGGATCCGACGTTATATCGGGCCATGATTGGATCACTTATGTATTTAACTGCTTCAAGACCTGACATCATGTTTGCTGTGTGTATTTGTGCTAGGTTTCAAGCTAATCCGAAGGAAATGCATATGAAAGCTGTGAAGCGGATTCTACGATACCTCAAGTCGAAAACGAAGCTGGGACTTTGGTATCACGCGGAGGGAGATCTAGAGTTGGAGGCGTTCACGGATTCTGACTACCGAGGATGCAGCTTGACGCGCAAATCTACGACTGGAGGTTGTCAATTCCTAGGAGGGAGACTGGTATCCTGGCAATGCAAGAAACAGATGTCGGTAGCCGTGTCAACGTGCGAGGCCGAGTATGTTGCTGCTGGTAGTTGCTGCTCACAGGTTCTGTGGATACAACAACAATTGCGGGATTACGGTTTGGCTTACACTCAAACTCCTATTAGGATAGATAACCAATCTACAAATGCTATAACAAATAATCCAGTTAAACACAACAAAACAAAGCACATAGACATTAGGCATCATTTTATTCGTGATTGTGCTGAAAAGAACTTAATCAAGTTGGTAAAAGTGGCAACGGAGGATAATAATGCTGATTTATTTACCAAAGCTTTTGATAAGTCACGGTTTGAATATTTAATTCAACTAAATGGAATGCGCAACCCAGAGTAATTTGACATTAGTAGTAGTTTATTTCCTTTTATAGTTGTAGTATTTCTTTCTTTTTATAGTAAGTCTGCTAAATTAGGATAGTTTCTATTTTTAGTAAGTTAGTAGGTTATCTGCTTTTATTGCTATTTCTTATGAAAAACAAAAGAAAAAAGATAGAAAACCATAAAAATTCAAAAAAACGAGAATATCAGAAAAAGGGTTAAGTCTTAGATGCATAGGTTCAAAGTGACGAAAATTAGCACAGTCGTTACAAATCTAAGTGTTTAGGCTTTCACACATAATGCACCTAAAATTCTAAGTGTTATACTTTATTTAAGTTTGATGTGTTGGTAGGCATAATACATATAGGGAGTCCCAAGGCTAATAAAATATTCAAGAAAAAGTCATACGTGTCACTAACTTAGATGTATGAACAATCGGTCTTAATTTCTATGTACGAGACATACAAACTTTGAGTCTAAATGAGGTATGCAAACTTTCTGGGGATGTATAGCAATATCAAATACATCTAAAAATGGAAAGCATAGAAAAATCATAAAGAATTGAGAGTCAAAAACATGTAACTCTGTTGTACGTAAGTACAGACCTGTTGCCTCTGTTTTGATTCGGGTTAGAAAGATAAGTCGCTTTGTTGTACGGCGGTACAGACCTGTCACCACTGTCTTGTTAGCTTTTAAAATAAACCTTAAGTCAAACTAAGACACTTTGTTGTATGAAAATACAGACCTGTGTCCGATGTTTGTCTTTTAAAGAAAGTTTGCACATACCAACAAGTTAGAATCATTGTCTGTATGCCTTGATCATAAAAGTATGTCTATGTCTGAGTCACGTAAGATAATTTCATGATAAATAAAAATGCCAAGGGATATTCCGAAATGTAGTATGTCTATAGAACTCGGAAGTTTTGATGTAGTAGTTGGTATGGATTGGTTGTCACACAATCATGCCGAGATTTTGTGTTGTAAGAAAGTGGTACGGATACCACTCCACAAGAAGAAGTTCCTAACAGTCCAAGGAGAAAGAAAGAACCGACAGTTGAATGTCATATTCGACCTAAGAACATTAAAGTGCCTTAGGAAAGGTTGTCATGCAGTACTGGTGCAAATTGTAGAAAAAGAGTAGGAGCAGAAGCGACTCGAGGATATTCCAGTGGTTTGTGACTATCCGAAGGTCTTCCCGGAAGATTTTCCTGGACTTCCGCCAACTAGGCAAGTAGAGTTTCAAATCGATTTGGTGCCGGGAGCTGCACCGGTCGCAAGAGCCCCATATAGACTTGCCCCTTCTGAGATGCAAGAGCTATCCAATCAATTACAAGAGTTGATGGATAAAGGATTCATTCGACCAAGTTCCTCACCTTGGGGAGCTCCGGTCTTGTTCGTGAAAAAGAAAGACGGATCCTTTAGAATGTGCATAGACTACCGAGAGCTAAACAAGTTAACGGTAAAGAACCGCTACCCTCTCCCAAGAATTGATGACCTGTTTGACCAACTACAGGGATCTAGCTTCTACTCTAAGATTGATCTGCGATCCGGTTATCATCAAGTAAAGGTTCGGGAAGAAGACATTCCCAAGACAGCATTCAGAACTCGATATGGACATTACGAATTCCAGGTAATGCCATTCGGTTTGACCAACGCACCAGCCGTATTCATGGACCTCATGAATCGAGTGTGTAAACCGTATCTGGACAAATTTGTAATAGTGTTCATAGACGATATTCTCATCTATTCCAGAAATAAGGAGGAGCATGAACAACATCTCAAGCTGATCTTGGAGTTGTTTGAGAAGGAACAGTTATACGCCAAATTTTCAAAATGTGAATTTTGGTTGCGAGAAGTTAAATTCCTTGGACATGTGATCAACAGCCAGGGAATCCAAGTTGATCCATCAAAAATCGAGGCCATAAAGAACTGGGCGACTCCTAGAACCCCCACGGAAATCCGCCAATTTCTAGGATTTGCCGGTTATTATAGGCGATTTATCGAAAACTTCACAAAGATAGCAGGTTCCTTAATAGAATTGACTCGGAAGGATGTGAAGTATATCTGGGGTGAAGAGCAAGAAAAGGCATTTCAGCAGTTAAAGCAAAGGTTGTGTAGTGCACCAATTCTGTCCTTACCCGAAGGGACTGAAAATTTCGTGGTCTACTGTGATGCCTCACACAATGGATTAGGTTGTGTGCTCATGCAAAGGGATAAAGTCATTGCTTACGCATCACGACAGCTCAAAATTCACGAGGTGAATTATACGACTCACGACTTAGAGCTTGGAGCAGTGTTGTTTGCTCTCAAAATATGGAGGCACTACCTGTATGGAACTAAGTGCACGGTGTTCACAGACCATAAAAGCCTTCAGCATATTCTGAATCAGAAAGAGCTAAATATGAGACAGCGTCGTTGGGTTGAACTACTTAGCGACTATGACTGCGAAATTCGTTATCATCCGGGGAAGGTAAACGTCGTAGCCGATGCCCTGAGCCGAAAGGAACGGGTTAAACCCTTGAGAGTCCGAGCTTTGGTCATGACTATACAGTCAAACCTAAACTCTCAAGTCCGCAAGGCACAAGAAGAAGCAGTCAAAGAGGGTAATCTACTGGACGAAGCCTTGAGAGGTATGGATAAGTAGTTTGAAATTAAGCCAGATGGATGTCGATACTTCATGGGCAGAATTTGGGTACCAAAACTCGGAGGAGTAACAAAGCTGGTCATGGATGAAGGGCATAAGACAAGATATGCTATCCATCCAGGGTCAGATAAAATGTATCACGACTTGAAAGGAATGTATTGGTGGCCAAACATGAAGGCTGACATTGCTACCTATGTCAGCAAGTGCTTAATATGTTTGAAGGTTAAGGCTGAGCACCAAAAACCATCAGGATTGCTAGTTCAACCAGAAATACCCCAGTGGAAGTGGGAAAACATCACCATGGATTTCATCACCAAGTTGCCAAAAAGTTCTGGAGGTTATGACACTATTTGGGTGATTGTGGATCGACTTACCAAAACCGCACATTTCCTGTCAATCAAGGAGACTGATAAGATGGATAAGTTAACACGAATCTATCTTAAGAAAGTCGTCTCAAGACATGGATTACCTGTATCAATTATATCAGACAGGGACAGCCGGTTCACATCAAGATTTTGGCAGTCATTGCAAGAAGCACTGGGTACACGCTTAGATATGAGCACAGCCTATCACCCGCAAACGGATGGTCAGAGTGAAAGGACGATTCAGACTTTGGAAGACATGTTAAGGGCATGTGTCATCGATTTTGGCAAAAGTTGGGACAGGCACCTGCCATTAGTCGAGTTTTCCTATAACAACAGCTATCACTCGAGCATTAAGACCGCCTCATTCGAGGCACTCTACGGGCGAAAGTGTCGATCACCTCTTTGTTGGGCTGAAGTAGGAGATAGTCAGATTACTGGACCTGAGATCATCCAGGAGACTACAGAGAAGATAGCCCAGATTCGTAACCGATTAAAGATCGCACGGGATCGACAGAAAAGTTATGCAGACATTCGACGGAAGGATTTGGAATTCCAAGAGGGAGATCAAGTAATGTTGAAAGTCTCGCCTTGGAAAGGCGTAATCCGTTTCGGGAAATGGGGAACACTGAATCCTCGTTATATCGGACCATTCAAGATCACCAAAAGAATTGGCCCGGTAGCTTACCGACTCGATCTGCCCCCAGAGCTTAGTAACGTTCATAATACCTTCCACGTGTCCAATCTTAAGAAGTGTCTGGCTGATGAATCACTCGTTATACCCATGGACGAGCTGGAGTTAGACGATAAGTTGAACTTCATTGAGCAACCTGTAGAAATAATGGACCGAGAAGTCAAGAAACTCAAGCACAGTCGGATCCCGATAATAAAAGTCAGATGGAACTCTAAGCGAGGTCCTGAATTTACGTGGGAACGTGAAGATCAGTTCCGGGAAAAATACCCTCACTTGTTCTCAGATATTCAAGCAGTGGAGAACACAAGCTAATTTCGGGACGAAATTCCCTTAACAGGGGGAGACTGTAACATCCGGCACTAAACCAGGTTAGCAACAAAGCCCTAATCTACATTTAATAGTCAATTATAGCCTAATCAATGGTCATTAGAAATTAATCAAGTGATTAACAAGGTTTATTAGAAAATTCAACTCAATTAGAATCAAATTCATCGGTGCGATGAATCGGGAAATCAATTAATCCGATCAATTTACGATATGAGGGATTAATTCAACTAAGTACATAATTAAATTATGATTTGTGACATTAATCATACACTAATACAATTACTTAACATTAATTATGCAAGACTAAAACAATTCATTAAAACAATACATTCAAAAGTATTTATGAATTTACAAGAAAAGGGAAATACAAGAATACATTCTAAATACTTTTATACAAAAAAAAATATACATAAATACATGAAAATAATCCATAAAACTACGGATTTTCGGTAGAAAATTTATATCGACTTTGAAAAATCATAACTAATTCATAACTCAACGAAATGAGTTGATTCTTGTCTCAAAAGTTAGATCTATGTCTTAACTATAGATCTGTAATTTTTCATAATTTATTTTGAAGTTTAAGACCTCCAGAAATTATTTGGGAAACCGAAAGTTTGACAGCTCAAAAATGGCCAACATAGCGTTTTTAACGAGCTTTTTCACCAACCTAAAGAACTCGAAAAATGGCTGTTCTTGATTCTAAAAATCCTTTGTATATAGTAGTTTAATGTCCTAGATAACCAAAGTCTAAAACATTTTGGAGCTTGGTCAAAAACAGCCTCAAAGTAGGCCGAAAAACCTCCGAAATAGCTGGAAAATGATATATATATATATATATATATATATATATATATATATATATATATATATATATATATATATATATATATATATATATATAAACTTGACGTTTTAAGCGAATTTTATTTATAAACTTGTAATGTTGGGTGACTTAAGACATAAAAATCTATAAATATGTATATATCACTATATATTAGAGATATTAAGTCCTTATTATCATTTAGGACCCGTTTAATCTCGCTCGGTGCATCATCCGTCACTTTACGCTAAAAGCTTTTCACATTAGATTTTTGCCATCGCAATTCCAGTGAGTTCTCATAGCCCCTATTTTCACACTGTTATGTTTTGGGGATGAAATACATGCTTCGTTTTTATATGGACACGGAAATATTTTCATTTCTATTATGTATTACACATTGGGTTCCATTAGCTCTGATATCATGACCGTTAATTGCATTTATTTGTAAGCGCAAATATATTGTGGATAGATCTATTGGGAGTCATGTCCCCCACTCGGGTTAGTTGGATTGGCTAACAACGGGTGCATATATGTTCAACAACGGTATTACGTATGGGAATACTGCACAGAGCAAACTCATTTTAAATTAAGCTTCGGTTGCATGATGGTTTATATGTAATACATAACAAGGAATTTATGATTTTATAAATTCAACCTCTATTATTATTGTCCATACAAGTCAAATTTACGTGTAAAACTATGAGCTCACCAACAATTTTTGTTGACGTATTTTAGCGTGTATTTTTAGGAAATTAAGGCAGGTAGGCCTCGGAGATTTAGCTGCATTATTTTGGATATTTTAATTATGTAATTAAATCTCTGTAATTGTGCGAACTTCATTTCTCATATCAGACTATGTAAACAGTACTATGCTTTAAAGCTTTAACGATGTATTTTAAAAACGTCCATATAGTGGTCGTTAATTATGATTATGGTTATGCTTCCGCACTCGTCACGCCTCGCTGCCAACCGGGGTGGCAGGGTGTGACAGATTGGTATCAGAGCCATAGTTATAGTGAACTAGGTTGCATTAGTACCCTAGACTATAACTGCACTTAAATTTTACTGATTTTGAAAATATCTTGTAACTAACTAAAAGATTATGAATGGACCCTGATAGCAGAAATCATGTCCCATCCGGAAACCATCATCTTATCAGATTCAGAGGAGGAGTACACTCCTGCGAGCCCCACGGCCACTGAGATTTTCCACGAAGAAGAAACATTGGAAGAAGAGGACCCCTCGGAAGATCCAATGGAGGAGACGGAAGAGGAGCCGATGGAGGAAGAAGATCCATTGCCCCCAACGGTCCCTGCTCGCGTTCCATACCACCCAGCCGAGCCGTCATATAAGCCGTATAGGCCTTACCCTAACGGCCCCAAAATGTTGTACACACCCGGAAAGCGGGTGAACCCACCAAGAAGGGAGTCTATTCATGTCCCGACTCCCCAGCCCAATCCCCCACCACCACACCGACGGGTAGACACCCAGCGATGGGGCTGGATACCGGAGACCCTCCGCGAATGGAGGCAGATGGAGGGAATTCCTCCCAACTTCGAGATAGGAGGACCATCCTCCGCACATGTCCCGTCACTCACCCAAGAGCCTACCGAACAAACCATACCACTCTTGGTAGCACGGTCTACCAGGCATGATCACCAGATTCGGTCCCTTAACCAAGATATCGGGGGGATGATCGCTCGTTTAGAGCGGGAGGAGTTACAAAACTCCAACATCTACTGGGCTAACCAGCATGCTCTCACCATCCAACAGGATGGCCTGAATGAGCTTCGACAGCAACTAGCCGAAAGCCAAGCTCGGATCGAGGAGCTGACTTAGCGCCTCAACGCGATGGAAAAGGGAGAGACCCCTGATCACTCCCACACTTAGTGCACTTCTATCTATCTTTGTAATAGTAGGAAAAATATCATGTAATAGTATAGGACAAAAATTTTCGGGTAATAACCCGCCCCTAATGTAAGAAAATTTCGAATGATTAATGAAAAATTGCAAGTTATTTATGAAATTGTGTTTGATGATTATAGTATTGTGCTTTAAGGAAAATTTACCTCTTTAAGATTCAACTTCTTACACTATGCTTTTTCTTTAAAATTTTAAGATAATGCCGCCGAAACGAGCAATGAACGCTGCTGACATTGAAGAGCTAGTCGCACAAAGAGTGGCTGCCGCTATAGCCACGTATGAGGCAAATAGGAATAGCTCAGCTAATGGAGATGGTGGTGCTAGCCGCACCACGGGAGGAACTGAAATCCACGCAAAAGGTTGTGGAATTAAAGGATTTTTAAGTTGCAAACCCCGATACTTCAACGGAACCGATGGAGTCGTTGGCTTGATACGGTGGTTTGAGAAGTTAGAATCTGTCTTTCGTGTCAGCGGATGTGCTGAAGGAGATAAGGTGAAGTTCGCTACTCACACTCTACAAGATAGCGCCCTCACATGGTGGAATTCCTATGTCCAGTCTGTAAGTATTGATGAAGCCTACCAGCTCACATGGTCCGCGTTGAAGCAAATGATGACAGACGAGTACTGTCCGAGAAACGAACTCCAGAAGATGGAATCGGAGTTCTGGAGCCTGTCAATGAAGGGAACGGATGTAGCGGGGTACACCAACCGATTTCATGAACTGAGTACTCTATGCCCTCAGATGGTGACCCCGGAGTACAAGAAAATCGAACGTTACATTTGGGGACTCGCTCCTCAAATTCAAGGTAATGTCACTGCCTCCAACCCATCCACCATACAGGATGCCATCTGGATGGCCAACAATCTGATGGATCAAGTGTCCCGGAGGAATGAAGCCAAAGCCAGGGAAAACAAGAGAAAGTGGGAAGACAAGTGTGGAAAGAACACAGGTTCACAATCCAAGAAGCCCGAGACCATCAGGGCTTATGTAGCAGGAACTGAGTCAAGAAAAGGCTACACGGGTACCAATCCTTACTGCACCCAATGCACCTTTCATCACAACAAGGGTCCCTGCCCAACTTGTGGAAAATGCAAGCGTATTGGCCATACGACCAAAGCCTGTAAGTTTGGAACCACGGGCGTCAATGGCGGCAATCAAAGAGGCTGCTTTGAATGTGGAGTTACTGGGCACTACAAGAGTGAGTGCCCGAAATTGAGAAACAGTGGAGGAGCTCAGGGGAGAGCTTTTGTGTTAGGAGCAGGTGACGCTCGTCAAGATCCCCACGTAGTATCAGGTACGTTTCTTTTAAATGACATTTATGCTTACGTACTCTTCGATACTGGGGCTGATAGGAGCTTTATATCTGAAAAGTTTAGTAAGCAATTGAATGCCACTCCTTTTCCCTTAGACAAATCTTATACTATAGAACTGGCTGATGATAAAATAATAGAGGCAAGTAGTATCATTAAGGAATGCACACTGAAGCTGGCAGATCATCCCTTTAAGATAGACTTAATGCCTATAGAACTCGGAAGTTTTGATGTAGTAGTTGGTATGGATTGGTTGTCACACAATCATGCCGAGATTTTGTGTGGTAAGAAAGTGGTACGGATACCACTCCACAAGAAGAAGTTCCTAACAGTCCAAGGAGAAAGAAAGAACCGACAGTTGAATGTCATATCCGACCTAAGAACATTAAAGTGCCTTAGGAAAGGTTGTCATGCAGTACTGGTGCAAATTGTAGAAAAAGAGTCGGAGGAGAAGCGACTCGAGGATATTCCAGTGGTTTGTGACTATCCGAAGGTCTTCCCGGAAGATTTTCCTGGACTTCCGCCAACTAGGCAAGTAGAGTTTCAAATCGATTTGGTGCCGGGAGCTGCACCGGTCGCAAGAGCCCCATATAGACTTGCCCCTTCTGAGATGCAAGAGCTATCCAATCAATTACAAGAGTTGATGGATAAAGGATTCATTCGACCAAGTTCCTCACCTTGGGGAGCTCCGGTCTTGTTCGTGAAAAAGAAAGACGGATCCTTTAGAATGTGCATAGACTACCGAGAGCTAAACAAGTTAACGGTAAAGAACCGCTTCCCCAGAATTGATGACCTGTTTGACCAACTACAGGGATCTAGCTTCTACTCTAAGATTGATCTGCGATCCGGTTATCATCAAGTAAAGGTTCGGGAAGAAGACATTCCCAAGACAGCATTCAGAACTCGATATGGACATTACGAATTCCAGGTAATGCCATTCCTTTTGTGGTAAGCCTCTTACCAAGTTCTTTTTGACTAAAACATTCATAGATTTGAAGTTCATGTGACACATTCTTCTGTGCCAAAGAGCAGACTCATTGGATGCTGCTTTGGATATCAAACAGCTTAAAGTAATTGACTTGGATAAAAGTTCTGTGTCCAAACATTATACATTTTCCTTTCTAGGTGTTCTTAGTAAAACAAGATTTTCAGGAATTTTAAAATCTTTTGAAAGGACAATGCACTCAGAATCTGTAAACAAAACAATATTTTGTTTGTCACAGATTTGAGGCACACTCAATAAGTTATACTTAAGCTGTTCAACATACAAAACATCATTGAAAATCATGTTGCCTGCATTAACAGTACCTTTACCTGTAACCTTATCTCCTTTGGAGTTGCCTCTAAATGCAACAAATCCTCCTTCAAAGCCTTTGAAATTTGACAAGCACTCAGAATTGGCTGTCATGTGCCTAGAGCATCCACTGTCCAAATGCCATCTTGTTTTATGTGGTGACCTGTGGTTGCTCTGCACAAATAAAAGCTTAGTTTGTAGTGGAGTAAACCCAAACCAAGTTGGTTTTGGGTTGTCCTTGTGCGTTAACTTAACTAAACACTGTCTTTGATTTCTTATACTTAGTGAGATCCACTGATGGATTTTGTGGAGAGTACTTAGTTATCACATGACGTATCCAGGTATTTTGTCCATCCTTTTCATCAACGGTCTTAGATGATCCATTACCAGTCCCAATTTTTAGCTTAACAGTCTGAACTGAGTCTGTAGTGCTAACAGCTTGAGAATTTGCACTAGCAGTCTCAACTTTAGACTTGGCAGTTTCAACATTTGTATCAACAGGTTCACCTGAGTTTTTACCTTTAACACACCATATTTGTTTAAAATTTAATTTTGGTTTAGCTAAAACTTGTTTTTGGTGTGTGGACTGTTTCTTATTTACTTTTGAGAACCTATGATCAACTGTTTTCTTAGGAACTGATGCAGTAGGAGGTTTGGCCTTTGAATTTTGAGAGTTTGTCTTTTTATGAATCACAGACTGTTTTGCAACAGATGGTTTATAAAAGCAATCCCTGGCCAAGTGATTTTTCCTGCCATAATGGAAGCATTTTTTGACTGTTTGAATTGGAGAACCAGCTGTATTGGACAATTTCTGGTTCTTGTTCCTCTGATTTCCCTTACCTGCGGTTGTTTGGGAAACTTTTGAACACCATGCTTTTGGCATGTGCAGACTGGAACAGTTTTACCCTTTTTATTATTCTTTGAAGAAGATGCAGTGTGACAGTTAGAAGGTACAGAAACCTGTGGAGCAGCATTGTATACACTCATCTTCTCTTTTCCTTTCTTATTGGGGAGTTGAATTCCTATAGGTGCACTCATTGTTTTGTGTTGTTTCTCAACTTCAGTGCACTCACAGTCTCTATTTTGAATCAGATCTTCTTTAGATTCAGGACTGTTGTCAAGGATAGGATCTCTACAGTGGTCATACACTCATCTAATGGTTCATTGACAAGCCTAACATCAACTTCACTCATTGGATGAATGTATTTGTTGTTGTATGAAGGTGGAGTAGCTCTGTATCCTACACCTTCTTTGGGATTTAGCTGAGATTTTCCCCTATCTTTAAATTGGACTTCCATTAGATGTTCCAGCTTTTGATTTGCCAATTTGAAGTTTCCTAGATCTATATTGACAGATTCTAGTTTCTTATTAGCCTCTAACACCTTTTGTTCAGTCTCTTCTAATTTTTTATTTACGGATTCTATTTTCTTATTCAGCTCCTTTTTCTCCCATTCATGATATGTTCTATCATGTCCCATTTGAATCTCATTATCCTTATAGTCATTGATCTGTTTTTCAAGATCTTCTATGGCCTGCATGTATTCTTATCTCCTTTCTTCCATCTTAGCTAGAGTTTTACACATGCTCTCATTATGATCTCTGTACTTTTAACCATATTTTTACATGCTTGAGAGCAGAGTTTAGAGTTTACCTCAGATGGTAGTTCAGTGGAGGTGACATTTGATGTTTCTGCCATTAGAGCTTGATTTTGAAACTCTTCCTCTGTCTGATCACTCCAGTCAAACACATTGTCTTCTTGAGAAACAAGTGCTTGTGATGATGAAGCCTGATTAGTCTGCTGAGGTCTTGATGGCTGTTGACCTTGAGATCTGCATTCTCTAGCAAAGTGGCCAAGTTTGTGACATTTAAAACACTCAACTTTTGACTTATCAAAAGCTGGTTTGCCTTCTGCTCTGGCTTGAAAGTTGGTTCTGCCAGTTCTTTTCAGAAACCTTTTGGCCCTCATGGTCAGCATTGCATGTTGCCATTTCAGATCCATCTCTTCTAGGTCATCTGGATGAATCTGTTCTAGATCTTCAGCATTTAGAGCAAACAGTCCATCATTGGCAACAAAAGCTTCATAGTGAGCTTCAGTAGAGTTACCATCACCACCTGAAAAGGAATCACTGCAATTAGATTTTTCAGATGACAGTAGAGCAGTGTTGTGATTATAAGAAAAAGATTTCTTTTTAGTGTCAATTTCAGTTTCAAACACTCTCAGACTGTTGTACAGATCATCCAGTTCTATTTCATCAAGAGTGTCTTTTGTTGTCCATTGAACAGCATAGACTGTCCACTCTTCTCCAAGAGATCTAAGGAACTTTCTGTTGACCTCATCTTGATCCAAGCTGACTTTTGCACTTTCAATTCACTTATTAGTTTGTTGAACCTGTCAAAGATTTGAGTAAGGTTTTCATTCTTGCCACCAGAAAAGTTCTCATACTGCTGTTTCAAAAGATCCTTTTGATTTCTCTTGATACTGGCATTCCCAGCAAATCTTTTCTCTAAAGAAATCCAAAGAGAATGAGCAGTATAAAACTTTTTAAACTGATGTTGATAAGCATTAGGAATGGCTATTTGTAAAAGTGTAAGAGCTTTCACTTCATTCATTCTAGACTTTCTTTCAAGTTCAGTTTTTGGAGGAGTTTTGATGGGTTTTCCCTCAGCATCAAGTTCAGGATCAACAGCAGGAGGAAATTCAACAGCTTCTCATATGGCATAATCAATGAATTGAATATGCTGTTGAATCCTGAGTTTCCACATCTCAAAATCATTGGGCTTGAGCATAGGCACTTTGAGTCCTTGCCTAGATCCACTACTACTATTATCAAATTCCATTGCAGAAAATTAAAATTTTAAAAAGAAAGCTTTCGACTTTGAAAAACAAACAACGACCTGTGGCTCTGATACCAGTTGTCAGGATCTAAATGTAACTACCAAAGATTAACTGATTTGAATTGATCAGAGTATAAATCAATAATCTTGAACTGAATCAAAGTCTAATTAAGAAGTTTGCGGAATAACACTTAATTATTTTAATAAAAAGCTTTTAGAATAGATAATTATAAATGAGTAAACAGAATTGCTTGTAATGCTAAACTGAATGATTACAATCACCTCTAATCTGTTTGATTAGACGAAGAACACAAATTGTTCTTAGGGTTTTACAACCTTAGAGGCTTATGAAAACTTAAACAAAAAGCAATTACAGACTTGAACGTGCAGACACTTGATACAATAGAAAAACCTATTCTATGTATTAATAATGCTTTCTGATTTGTTTCCTTGAAGGACTCTGACTTCTCTGATAGTAGATATGCTGAAATCTTCGTGTATATATCTTTTCCTGAATATCAGCACTTTCTGTTTATGAAACTGTTGAGCAGCTTGAATCACTTAGCAGCTTGAGCAGAGCAGCTTGAGTTAATTTACTCTGGCAGCTTGAACTTTTGTACTAGCAGCTCGAACTTTTTCAACTAACAGCATGAACTTTGTATTTACATAGAAAATCTACTACAGTATGAGAAATCTAACTAACAGTTTGAACTACTTAGAATATTTCCCAACACGACTCACTCAGCATCTACTTCTCAACAGTACACAAAGATGCCTATGAGTGCACAATCAGCCAAAACTCATCTGAGTCTTTTGGCTTCGTTTGTTGCAGCAGATGGAGAAGTCAAACAATCAGACCATTCAGTAGTTTGCTGCACAAATGGCTAACGTGGAATCGGATCACAAAAAGGTAATTCTGAACTTTTCTACATTCCGTGCTTTATGTGTTTTAGGTGCTACTTCCAATGATAGACTGAATTTAGTTCTAGAAACACATAACAATCTAACTGCTCAAATAGAATCCTTAAAATCAGATAATGCTAGTCTCCTAGATATTAAAGAAGATCTTAGGAATAAGCTAAAAGCAGATGCTCAAGATGTTATAGTTCTAAAAGACAAATTAAGTGAACAATGTGTGAGGATAGAACTTATGTATGAGCATGTTTAGGCTTTAACCAAAGAACTTACGATTAAGGAGGTAGAGCTAGCTGAATCAAGAGTTAAAGTTGCAGAGGTAAATAGTAAGTTAGAAAAGTTTCTGAACTCTTCACTAAATGTAGGGAAAATCTTGGATGCTCAGCGTCAGTCTAAGAAACCAGTAGGTTTAGGTTATAAAGAGAGTCCTCCATCTTTCAACGATAATTATGTGCCTCAGCCTCAGGATAAAACTGATAAACCAGTCGAGTCAGAGGTAGTAGCTGAAACTGTATCTGAATCTGATAAGGTTAAATTAACAAAGGTGACTAATAATAACTCTACGATAAAAAAGGTCAAGTTTGTGCAGTCTTCTAGTGACAAAATTTTAGGAGAAGCTAAACCTGAAGTTAATAATCAGCAAGAGGAAGTAGTCACGGTAGTTGAGAAGAAAGAAACTGACACTAGTGAGACACGAAAGTCAAAGGGCACTCATAAGAAGTCGATTGATAAGATGTCTTGCTTTAGATGTCATGAGAGGGGACATGTTGCGTCTAGCTGTCCATATAGGAAAGTGGAGTCTACACCCTCTAAACTAGAGTCTAGACCTATTGTTGGAAAGCGTGAATAACATAAACCATCACCAAGTGTAGCTAGCACAAGTGGTTCTCAAAACACTGAGAAAATTGTGAATGCCACACCAAAGACTGCTGTTAGAGAAGTACCTGTGTCGGTTAGTATAAGACCTTGTATCCTTAATTGTGCGTTTATGTTGCAATTTGTGTTCTATGATGTAATTTGAGAATTTAAAAGAAGTTAATTGTTAAATAATGCAATTGAGTAATAGAAATTAATAAATCAAGTAAAACCCATGTGATGAATTACAATAGAACCAAAACTTATTAAAAATAAATAAATAAATAAATAAATAAATGGGATAAACAAAAGTTTGTTGCTTAAATAAGAAATATGAGACTTGGAGAAATATAAATGCCCCAAATGCTAGGTCATTCTCTCATTTCCTTCTAAACCACCAAAATCGTTCTCTCTACTTCTCTCTTCAAGACATTTGATTTCATTATCTTCTTCATCTCAAGATTCACCAATTTGTGCAAATAATCAAAGATTCAAGCTATAATCAAACATAAAAGCAACAATCTGCAAGATTCTTGAGGTAATTCTAACTTTTATTCTTTCTTTGGTTCAAAATGAAGCCTACGGCTTCTTATGCATAAGAAACCCAAACCAGAATTTTAGACATCAAAATCTAGAAATGTTTAGTATTAAAAAGTTGAAATTAAACTCATGCATGCTATATTTATAAACTGAACTTGAAGAATATGAATGTTTTGTGACTTGGGTGTTTGCATGGGTATATAATACCGAAACCATGAAGGTTTCGGTATATATACCGAAACCCATGATGTAAACTGAAACCATATAGAAGTACTGAAACCTTTAGTTGTACCTTGCTAGACTACCGAAACCTTTACTCAAAATACCGAAACCCACATAGTGTTTCTGTAAATACCGAAACACCCTCCTAAATACCGAAACCCACTTCATACATGAACTACTGGAACTATACAATATACTGAAACCATGCAAGGCTACCGAGACCCACTCAATACCAAAGCCTTTTGAGATGTACTGAAACCATAAAAGGTTTCGGTAATAATACCGAAACTTTTGCAACCTACCGAAACCATTTGGTGGGTACTGAAACCCCCATTCTTTTTTCCCTCACAGTAATAAAGTTGGTATGTGAGTTGTGTGTAAGAGTTCATGCAAAAACAGAATGTAATATATATATATATATATATATATATATATATATATATATATATATATATATATATATATATATATATATATATATATATATATCTTGCATAAATTATATATGTTTTAGGTGTATAGCTTTTATAGACAGAAACATGTTTGGACCCAATTAAGTGGTCAATGACCAAACTTAATTTTATTTAAAATCTACAAAACATTTCGCAAGAAATTACAGCTCAAGGTACTTTAAATTTTTAAGCAAGTTAATTAATTTATTATGTAATCTGTAATATTAATTACAGACACATCGTTACAAGCTCGTTATTAAATTAAAGCATATAGTTGAGTTATGAGTTAAAGCCAGTGCCAGAATGTATTAAAGTCTATTTAAAAGTGTCGAAGCCCAGATAGCAGACTTTCAAGTCAGTTAAGCAAAGCCAAAGCCAAAAGCAATATTAAAGCTTAGATAAGCAAGTGCGAGCATTTCAGAGCAATTAAAAGCATAGAAAAGCCAGTGCACGCATGTTCAGTACAGTGAGTAACAGTTATTCTTGTTTACATGTATTTTATGTAATTGAGACATAATTTGCTTCTATATGCCTTCTTTGGACTTCAATAGACTTTTGTGAGTGAAGGCAAACACTATGGTACAGGCGGTGCCCAGCTTAGCCGGATCTTACATCTGATCTATTAATGTGCATAATTTATTGCTATCTGTTTATTATTCTGCATATTATACAGCAAGCCTTGTATGAGCGTTTCTTTGTGCATTTCATAGGCATTTTACTTTACAAGCAAGCAATTCCGATGCTCACCACTATCCTAAGGATTATGCGGGTAGCTAGCCTCGCATCACAGATTGATCATCTGTCAGCGGTAACCCCTAGTGGTGGCATCTCCTTTCAGCGTGCAATGTCTCAATTGTGCAAGCATTCATTCTGGGTATTAAGCAAGCAAGCAAGCAAGCATTACAGCCTTTATAGGCACTTTCGCCACATATCTTACATGCATCATGAATATCTGTTAACTCACTATGCAATTAGCTTAGAATTGATACTCACAATTTTTACAGGAAAAGGTAAAGAGCAAGCTGGACCATCTGCTTAGGTCTATTTTCTAATCAACCCCAGAGGACTTAGCTCACTATTCAGCTTGTGGTATAGTATTGAGTTGCTTTGGGATCTGGGTAGTTGCCTTTATTTATATTGTGATGTAATAGCAATTTAGTACTGTAACCTTGTAGCACGTGTAGTGCATGACTTATTTTAATCTTTAATTAGATTTATTCAAGCTTTAGACTTATTATTATGTTTATGGCAATTGATAATTATTCCTGGGATTAAGCAAGCATGTTTAAAGTAAGGATGTGACAGGATGGTATCAGAGCATTAGTTTGAGGGATTCAAGTGTTAGCAATAACAGTTGGACTCAAACTTTTAAGCAAAGATATTAGCGTCGAATATCTAGGCTTTAACTTGACCTGAGATAGGCTTTGACCTTACTTTAGGAATTGGGAATGGGGTAGAATAGGAATTATACCTATTCTTATGCAAGTGCTATTTGTATAATTTCAGAACATGTCTAGATCTGGTGAAGGAGCTGGAGGTGGACTCACTCCTGAACAGATCATGCAAATAATGCAAACCATGCTTAATGAGAACAACGAGCGTCAAGCTAAGTTTTTGCAAGATCAGTTTCGTGCTCGTGACGAAGCCGAAACTAGGCGCAGAGAAGAACGTAGGAAACAACAACATGATGATACTGGACGTCGTGACTATGACACTGATGAGGAGGAAGCTCCGGTAATCCCTTCTAAGGGTTGCAACTTCCGTTACTTCAAAGCTTGTGGAGCTCAACTTTTCAAAGGAGCTGCGAACTCTATCGAAGCGCTCGAGTGGATTACTGGAATCGAGCACATATTTCTTATTAGCGGTGCTGAAGAATCAAAGGTCAGCTTTGCTACTACACTGTTCGTGGGTGGCGCTGTTATGTGGTGGAGATCTCAGGAGAACATGAACGGAGCTAACTAGATTAAGTCCCTATCTTGGGATGACTTCAAAGTGATCTTCGTTCGTCAAAACTGCCCGGCTGATGAAAAGAAACGTCTGGAAGAGAGACTGATGTCTCTTACTCAGGGAACCAAATCGGTGACCGAGTATGAGATCGAATTCACACGTTTAAGCTTGCTGTCTGACTATCAAGTCGCTACTAAAGAGCGAAAGATCGACCGCTTATTAATGGGTCTACATCCTGAGTATCAGAAGTTTTTGAAGCACCAAAGGTACACCAACTACGTAGATGTCGTTGAAGCTACTCGAATTCTTGAACATGATTTTATTCGTGCTGGAGGAGTTCCTGCTTCATCTTTCAACCCAACTTGTCCGTCACCGCCCAAGAAGTCAAGCACTGGTAATTATTCTGGATCTTCATCCAGATATTATCAATCTCAGACTCAATCCCGGCAGTTCAGCTCACCTCCGGCGCAGCAAGCTCGTTCCTATACACTACATTCTGAGCCGAGGCAGTGTCGTCGCTGCCATAAGTCACAGATTGGGCATTGTAACCCCAATGATGTGAGGTTCTACGTGTGCAACGACATAGGGCGTAGCAGTGGAGAATGTCCCAACAAAGTTACTGTGTGCAATAATTGTTTACGCCCTGGACATACTGAGTAGGCATGCACGCATCCGTTAAGCTTAGTTTATCCCAGTGCAAAGCATCATCCACGACTGCAACAGCAACAACACCGACCTCAACAACATCAACAGCAGAAAAGACAAAATCAGTCGGCCCGACATAGCACATCACATGGAGGTTCTAGTCGCCGTAACGAGCCAGCGCGAAGTCAGAACCGAGCATTCCAAATAACAGCCGAGCAAGCGAAGGAAATACCAGATATGGTATCTGGTATGTTTCTTGTTAACTCTATCCCTGCTAGAGTAATTTTCGATTCGGGAGCAAATCGTTCTTTCATATCAATTCATTTGCATCTAAACTTGAAATTACACCGACTACACTACCTGTAATTTTTGATATTGAAACGACTAGTTATGTAAGTGTGTCTACAGATAAAATTTACCGTGATTGCATCATTCTTCTCGACAACTGCACATTTCAACTTGATCTTATTCCGATGGATTTTCACGAGTTCGACGTTATCGTGGGTATGGATTGGCTAGTTCAGCAGGATGCCAACATCATCTGTAAAAAGAAGTTAATGAAGCTCACTACTCCGGATGGCCGCAGTATCTGCATCTATGGTGACAGAAAGAAAGGTGATTTATGCTTGATCTCGGTAGTGAAAGCTAGGAAGCTAGTAGCTAAGGGTTGCGTGCATTACTTAGCATATGCAATAGATGCTAAATCTTAAAAGAAAACTTTAGCCGAGGTACCGATAGCCTTAGAGTTTCCCGATGTCTTTCCTCAGGACATCACTGGACTTCCACCAGACCGTCAGGTGGAGTTCAGAATTGATTTAGTGCCAGGCGCGACACCGATTGCTCGAGCCCCTTATCGACTTGCACCTGCTGAGATGCAAGAAATGATGAAGCAATTGCAAGTGTTGCTTGACAAAGGGCTCATACGACCAAGTTCATCTCCCTGGGGAGCTCTTGTTCTATTCGTTAATAAGAAAGATGGGACACTACCGGATGTGCATTGATTATAGGGAGTTGAACAAGGTAACAATAAAGAACAAATATTCGTTGCCCAGAATAGATGATCTTTTCGATCAGCTTCAGGGAGCCAGTTACTTCTCAAAGATCGATCTTAGATCTAGGTATCATCAACTCAAAGTACGTGAAGAGGATGTCTCAAAAACATCTTTCCATACCAGATATGGGCATTACGAGTTTCTTGTTATGCCCTTTGGCCTTACAAACGCTCCTGCGGCATTCATGGATCTAATGAACCGTGTTTGTAGACCAATGCTTGAAAAATCTGTTATCGTCTTTATAGACGATATTCTCATTTATTCCAAAACCGAAGCTGAGCATGTTGTGCATCTTAGAGAACTGCTAGAGTTGCTGCGCAAGGAGCGGCTTTATGCCAAGTTTTCTAAATGTGAATTTTGGTTGCGACAGGTGCTTACAATCTCGATTTATTCATTTTAAGCTTAATTTTTTCTTAAATTTCATACTCAGCGTTAACTTGCAAATCTTGTATCTTATCAGATACAATTCCTTGGACATGTGATATCTGGTGAAGGAATATCTGTAGATCTTTCTAAAATAGAAGCCATACAAAATTGGGAAGCTCCCAAATCAGCTACTGAGATCCGAAGTTTCTTGGGATTGGCGGGTTACAACCATCGATTCATTAAGGACTTCTCCAAATTAGCTGTGCCTCTTACATCTCTTACTTGCAAGAATGTTCTCTTTATTTGGGAAGAAGCTCAAGAGACTGCGTTCCAAACTTTAAAGCAGAAACTCACCGAAGCACCTATTCTGGCCTTACCGGAAGGCAATGAAGACTTGGTGGTCTTCATTGATGCTTCATATCAAGGGCTTGGGTGTGTTCTGATGCAAAGAGGCAGAGTCATAGCATATGTTTCTTGCCAACTCAAGGATCATGAAAAGAGTCAGCCGACTCATGACCTTGAACTTGCTGCTGTGACTTTCGCATTAAAAACATGGTGTCATTAACTCCACGGCACCAAATGTCAGCTATATACGGATCACAAGAGTCATAAGTACATTTTCAGCCAGAAGGAGCTCAACATGCACAAGCGACGCTCCATGGAACTCATCAAAGACTATGGCTGTGAAATTCTGTATCACCCCGACAAGGCAAATGTGGTGGCCGATGCATTGAGTCGAAAATCTTATTCCGCTAATGTCTCTATACTCTGACTCATACTTCGTTTTCATCTACTCTGATCGATGAAATTCTTGTTGCTCAAGCCGAAGCCTTAAAAGAGGAAAACCTCAACTCTGAGGATATGAAAGGGCAACTTCAATTCTTAATTGATAACCCTTGTGGCATAAAACTCTTCAACAATCGCGTTTGGGTTCCGAAATTTGGAAATATACGACAGAAGATTCTCTCAGAAGCGCATTGCTCGAACTTTTCTGTACATCCCGGCAGCAACAAGATGTACAATGATCTAAAAGCTGAATATTGGTGGCCTGGTATGAAAAGAGACGTGGGTCAGCATGTCGAGAATTGTGTTACTTGTCGGCTAGTCAAAGCGGAGCATCAGCACCCTTACGGCAGTCTTCAGCCTCTACCGATCCCCGAGTGGAAGTTCGATCACATAACGATGCATTTTGTGACAAAGTTGCCAACTACACGAAGACATCATTATGCGATGTGGGTGATCATGGATCGTTTAACCAAAGTCGCGCATTTCATTCTGATTCGCGAGAATTACTCACTAGAGAAGCTGGCTAACATTTACATAGACGAGATCGTTACTCGACACGGTGTGCCTCTGTCAATTGTTTCTGACCGCGACAGCCGATTTACTTCAAGGTTCTGGACTGCATTGCAAGAAGGATTAGGCACCAAGATCAGAATGAGCACGACGTATCATCCGCAACCTGATAGCCAAAGCGAGCGCACGATCCCTACACTCGAAGACATGTTGCGGGCTTGTGTTCTCGAGTTTAGTGGTAACTGGGACAATTACTTGCCTCTTGCTGAATTCTCTTACAATAACAGCTATCACTCGTCTATCGAAGCCGCACCTTTTGAAGCTTTATACGGTCGCAAGTGCCGAACGCCTACTTGTTGGCATGAAGCTGGTGAAGCACCAGTCGCTGGTACTGAATTACTTCAACAAACCAACGACAAGATCAGAATCATTTGCCAACAACTGGAAACTGCTCAATCTCGACAAAAGTCGTATCACGACCGACGCCATAAGCCTTTAGAATTCCAGAAGGATGATTAAGTGGTATTAAAAGTTTCACCGATGAAGAGTGTGTTCAGATTCGGCAAGCGCGAGAAGTGAGCACCACGATTTGTTGGTCCTTTCAAGATCATTGAACGTGTTGGAACTCAATCATATCTTTTAGATTTGCCGAATGTACTATCCAACATTCACCCCGTGTTTCACGTCTCGCAAGTAAGGTCATGTAAGGAAAACGAAGGTGAAAAATGGGCCGACCATCTGACATACAAGATCAATGAGAAGCTGCAATGCGATGAGCCTGAGGTTATTTTAGAGACAAAGATGAAGAAGCTAAGGAATCGAGAGGTGGCAATTGTGTTGGTGCAATGGAGGACTTCTCATGGAACTTCCCAGACCTGGGAATCTGAACAAGACATGAGAGTTCGGTATCAGCATCTGTTTGAGTCCTAAGTACTTCGAGGACGAAGTGCAAGCGTGATGGGCTCATACTATAACACCTTGTTTCCTTAATTGTGCGTTTATGTTGCAATTTGTGTTTTATGATGTAATTTGAGAATTTAAATGAAGTTAATTGTTAAATAATGCAATTGAGTAATAGAAATAAATAAATCAAGTAAAACCCATGTGATGAATTACAATAGAACCAAAACTTATTAAAAATAAATAAATAAATAAATGGGATAAACAAAAGTTTGTTGCTTAAATAAGAAATATGAGACTTGGAGAAATATAAATGCCCCAAATGCTAGGTCATTCTCTCATTTCCTTCTAAACCACCAAAATCGTTCTCTGTACTTCTCTCTTCAAGACATTTGATTTCATTATCTTCTTCATCTCAAGATTCACCAATTTGTGCAAATAATCAAAGTTTCAACCTATAATCAAACATCAAAGCAACAGTCTGCAAGATTCTTGAGGTAATTCTAACTTTTATTCTTTCTTTGGTTCAAAATGAAGCCTACGGCTTCTTATGCATAAGAAACCCAAACCAGAACTTTAGACATCAAAATCTAGAAATGTTTAGTATTAAAAAGTTGAAATTAAACTCATGCATGCTATATTTATGAACTGAACTTGAAGAATATGAATGTTTTGTGACTTGGGTGTTTGCGTGGGTATATAATACCGAAACCATGAAGGTTTCGGTATATATACCGAAACCCATGATGTAAACTGAAACCATATAGAAGTACTGAAACCTTCAGTTATACCGAGACCTTGCTAGACTACCGAAACCTTTACTCAAAATACCAAAACCCACATAGTGTTTTTGTAAATAACGAAACACCCTCCTAAATACCGAAACCCACTTCATACATGGAACTACTGGAACTATACCATATACTGAAACCATGCAATGCTACCGAGACCCACTCAATACCGAAGCCTTTTGAGATGTACTGAAACCATAAAAGGTTTCGGTAATAAAACCGAAACTTTTGCAACCTACCAAAACCATTTGGTGGGTACTGAAACCCCCATTCTTTTATCCCTCACAGTAATAAAGTTGGTATGCGAGTTGTGTGTAAGAGTTAATGCACAAACAGAATGTAACATATATATATATATATATATATATATATATATATATATATATATATATATATATAGATGTACTGAAACCATAAAAGGTTTCGGTAATAAAACCGAAACTTTTGCAACCTACCAAAACCATTTGGTGGGTACTGAAACCCCCATTCTTTTATCCCTCACAGTAATAAAGTTGGTATGCGAGTTGTGTGTAAGAGTTAATGCACAAACAGAATGTAACATATATATATATATATATATATATATATATATATATATATATATATATATATATTGCATAAATTAAATATGTTTTAGGTGTATAGCCTTTATAGACAGAAACATGTTTGGACCCAATTAAGTGGTCAATGACCAAACTTAATTTTATTTAAAATGTACAAAACATTTCACAAGAAATTACAGTTCAAGGTACTTTAAATTTTTAAGCAAGTTAATTATTTTATGATGTAATCTGTAATATTGATTACAGACACATCGTTGCAAGCTCGTTATTAAATTAAAGCGTATAGTTGAGTTATGAGTTAAAGCCATTGCCAGAATTTATTAAAGTCTATTTAAAAGTGTCAAAGCCCAGATAGCAGACTTTCAAGTCAGTTAAGCAAAGCCAAAGCCAAAAGCAATATTAAAGCTTAGATAAGCAAGTGCAAGCATTTCAGAGCATATAAAAGCATAGGAAAGCCAGTGCAAGCATTTTCAGTATAGTTAACAGTTATTCTTGTTTACTTGTATTTTATGTAATTGAGACATAATTTGCTTCTATATGCCTTCTTTGGACTTCAATAGACTTTTGTGAGTGAAGGCAAACACTGTGGTGCAGGCGGTGCCCAGCTTAGTCGGATCTTACATCTGATCTATTAATGTGCATAATTTATTGCTATCTGTTTATTATTCTACATATTATACAGCAAGCCTTTTATGAGCGTTTGTTTGTGCATTTCATAAGCATTTTACTTTACAAGCAAATAATTCCCATGCTCACCACTGTCCCAAGCATTATGCGGGTAGCTAGCCCCGCATCACAGATTTATCATCTGTCAGCGGTAACCCCTAGTGGTGGCATCTCCTTTCAGCGTGCAATGTCTCAATTGTGCAAGCATTCATTCTGGGTATTAAGCAAGCAAGCAAGCAAGCATTACAGCCTTTATAGGCACTTTCGCCACATATCTTACATGCATCATGAATATCTGTTAACTCACTAAGAGATTAGCTTACAGTTGCTACTCATAATTTTTACAGGAAAAAGTAAAGAGCAAGCTGGACCATCTGCTTAGGTCTATTTTCTGATCAACCTAGAGGACTTAGCTCACTATTCAGCTTGTGGTATAGTATTGAGTTGCTTTGGGATCTGGGTAGTTGCCTTTATTTATATTGTGATGTAATAGCAATTTAGTACTGTAACCTTGTAGCACGTGTAATGCATGACTTATTGTAATCTTTAATTAGATTTATGCAAGCTTTAGACTTATTATTATGTTTATGGCAATTGATAATTATTCCTGGGATTAAGAAAGCATGTTTAAAGCAAGGATGTGACAGTTAGACCAAATGAAATGGTTAGGACTAATTCACCGAATAGAATCCCTAATCAGTCTAGGTCAGGACCTCAACAAGCTTATAGGAGTAGTAAACCTAGAAGGGCTTACACTCCAGTTAGGTCTCACACTCCTCAAAGACATCAGACACCAGGTAGAGCTCAAGGATATCAATCTGAAATGCCATATAATAGAAACTATTCATGGGCTCAACAACAAATGCCTGCCCAAAGGCCAAGAGTGAATTTAACTCACTCTACACCACAACAGGTTCTCAATCAAACACCCAAGTCACCTGAAAGGAGAGATGAGTATTTGAAGTAGTTCACGTATGTGGATGAGAATGGTATTACCAAGTCAGTCATGGCTTGGGTTCCCCGTGATAACTAAATTGTTTTCTTTCATGTGCAGGAGATTACTACAGGTCTAAACAACAAGTGGTTCGTCGACAGTTGTTGCTCTAGGCACATGACTGGGGAAAGGAGTCTGCTCACAGACTTCAAGGGAGGGAACAGGGGATTCGTATCATTCGCTGGAAACAAAGGAGGACATATCACTGGTACTGGAGTGGTCACTAATGGGACTATCAAACTTGATCAAATTTACCGTGTTGATAAACTTGATCACAATCTCATTAGTGTATCTCAAATCTGTGATAAGAAAAACTCAGTGATTTTCACTGATACTGAGGCGTTAGTGCTAAAACCGAGATTTAAAGTACATGAAGAGTGGATATTGATGAAAGCCCCAAGGAAGAATGATTTGTACATGCTGGACATGAATAAATCGGATTCATCGATGGGACCAATATGCCTTCTATCCAAAGCTTCAAAAAAAAGATTCCATTTTATGGCACAGACGCATGGCACACTTGCACCTAAGGAGAATGAACTACATCACTAAACATGGTCTGGTGCAAGGTGTCCCACTGAAGAGTTTTCAGTTCGATGACAAGTGTGTACCGTGCAAGAAAGGCAAACAACACAAGAAGTCACACAAGTCAAAGACTCGGAACTCGATAGCTTCCACTTTCGATTTGTTGCATATGGATCTGTTCGGACTATCAACAAAAGGAGTATAGGTGGTAGTTGGTACTGTTTAGTTATCACTGATGATTACTCACGTTTTTCATGGGTTTTCTTTTTAAGTACGAAGTACGAAACAGCTGGAAAGTTGATTGGTTTCTTAGACCAAGTCGAAAACTCCTATGGGACGAGGGTAAATCGTACTGGAGTGATAATAGAATAGAATTTAAAAACATAGTAATTGGTGTATATTGCCTATCCAAAGGCATAGTGCATCAATTTAGTGCACCATATGAGCCACAACAAAATGGGGTTGCAGAACGGAAAAACAGGACTTTGATTGAGGCAGCAAGGACCATGCTCTCGGATTCAAAGCTTCCTACCATGTTTTGGGGGGAGGCAGTGAATATCGCATGTCACGTTTTAAACCGAGTCCTTACTTTCAAATCACTGAACAAAACCTGTTATAAAGTTCTGAATAAACGACCACCAAATTTAACAGGCTTCGAACCATTTGGGGTACTGTGTACTTTATTGAAAACAAAACATCAACCGAAGTTTGGTGAAAAGGCTGACGAAGGATATTTCCTAGGTTATGTGCCTAACTCACCAAACAAAAGTGTTTTTAACAAAACAAACGGTACAGTAGAAATTGTGTTTAACATTGATGTTACAAGTTATTTACATTAACCCCAAACTGGTCCGGAATGGATATTTGATTATGACTCATTGTTTGAATCATTTAACATTCCTTTGGATTGAGCATTTCATCAACTTTGATTATCGTCATTAAATATGAATGACGACGGTGAAAGTTTTCCAAAGACGAGCATTTCATCAACTTTTGAGCCCCCAACGACAGAAGATGGGTCTACAGCAGAGAATGATTCAGAAATACCTACAAACGAGAATCCGACAAATACTTCTAACTCCAAGGACAGTGATCATGAGGAAGAGAATGTACCGTCTGAACTCGTACCCCTGTTAGATGAAATAGGATCAAACTTAGGAGATAATCTTAGGGTCGACGAGATTGAAACATCGAGGATAAACAAGGATCATCCGATTGAGAGTATTATAGGAAACCCGCATACCGGTGTGAGAACTAGGAGTAGTTTGAATAACAACACAGTGCTGTTGTTGATGATCAATGACTCCCAGGCGTATCACACATGTTTATATTCTTGTTTTATCTCACAAGTAGAGCCGAAGAATGTGCAAATGACATTGAAAGACAATTCTTGGGTTGAAGCGATGCAAGAAGAACTATCACAATTCAGAAAGCTTGAAGTGTGGGAGTTAGTACCACTACCTCGAGGAGAAGTTGCAATAGGAACCAAATAGGTTTTTAAGTGCAAGAGGGATGATCGGGGTACTGTTACTAAGGCAAGACTTGTGGTAAAGGGATTCAACCAAGAAGAGGGAATTAATTACAGCGAGGTTTTTGCACCAGTGGCAAGGCTCGAGGCAATTCGTCTGTTTCTGGACTTCGCGTCCTTCAAAGGTTTTAAATTTATCAGCTAGATGTAAAGAGTGCATTCCTGTACGACAAGGTGAAGGGACTGGTGTATGTCGAACAACCACCTGGGTTTACTGATCCAAAATATCCCGACAGAGTATATCGATTTGATAAGGCTCTGTATGGATTACATCAGGCACCAAGGGCATGGTATGAGACGCTGTCAACTCATCTTTTGGACAACGGGTTTGAAAGAGGGTGAATTGATAGTACATTGTTCGTGAAGAGAAAAGGAGCAGATTTTATCTTGGTACAAGTGTACATGGATGACATTATTTTCGGGTCGTCAAACGAACAGATGTGCAAAGACTTCGAAAAGGTCATGAAGTCAGAGTTTGAGATGAGTGCTATGGGAGAGTTAAACTTCTTTCTGGGTTTGCAAGATGAACAGAGGAAGGAGGGCATGTTTATCCATCATACGAAGTATGTCTACGATATTCTGGAGCGCTTCAGGATGGAAGGAACTAAGCTGACTGCTCACTTAGTACTCCGATTCAAGTGAATCACGATCTCAGACCGGGTACAGAGAGTGACACTGATGTGGATCCGACTCTATATTGGGTCATGATCGGGTCACTCATGTATTTAGCTACTTCTAGACCTGACATTATGTTTGCTGTGTGTATTTGTGCTAGGTTTCAAGCTAATCCGAAAGAAATGCATATGAAAGGTGTGAAGCGGATTCTGAGATACCTCAAGTCGAAACCGAAGCTGGGACTTTGGTATCACGCTGATGGTGATCTGGAATTGGAAGCATACACGGATTCAGATTGTGGAGGTTGCAACTTGAACTGCAAGTCAACAACTGGAGGTTGTCAGTTCCTTGGAGGGAGGCTCGTATCCTGGCAATGCAAAAAACAGACTTCGGTAGCCGTGTCAACGTGCGAGGCCGAATATGTAGCTGCTGGTAGTTGCTGTTCACAGGTTTTGTGGATACAACAACAATTGCGGGATTATGGTTTGACTTACACTCATACTCCCATCAGGACAGATAATTAGTCTACAATTTCTATAACTAATAATCCAGTTAAACACAGTAAAACAAAGCACATAGACATAAGACATCATTTCATACGTGATTGTGCTGAAAAGAATTTAATAAAGCTAGTAAAAGTGGCAACGGAAGATAATATGCAGATTTATTCACTAAAGCTTTTGATAAGTCATGCTTTGAGTTGTTAGTTCAACTAAATGGTATGCGTAATCCAGAGTAACTTGACCTTAGTATATTTTTCTTTCCTTTTATGGTAAATTAGTGTTTAAGTATAATTTATTTCCTTTTATAGTAAGTTAGTAGGTTAGTTTATTAGCTTATCTTAAAAACGAAAAACAAAAGAAAAAAGAGAGAAAACCATAAAATGCTCAAAAAAAGAGAATATTAGAAAATTGAGTTAAGTCTTAGAGACATAGGTTCAATGTGACGAAAATTAGCAGCGTCTAAACAAACACTAAGTGTTAAGCTTTCACACATAATGCACCTTAAACTCTAAGTGATATACACTTTCCTATTTGATGTGTTGGTAGGCATAATACACAAAGGAAATCTCAAAAGCTAATAAAATATTCAAGAAAAAGTCATATGTATAACTAACTTAGATGTTTGACTAAATGGTCTTAATTTCTATGTTAGAGACATACAGACAATAATTCTAAAGGAGGTATGCAAATTTTCTAGGGGATGTACAGCACCATCAAAATACATCTTAAAAGAAAAGAAAAGAAAATTTTTTGATAAAAAGGAGGGAGTCAAAACAAGTCGCTTTGTTGTACGTAAGTACAGACCTCTCACCTCTGTTTTGACTCAAGTTAGCAAAATAAGTCTCTTTGTTGTACGTAAGTACAGACCTGTCATCGCTGTCTTGCTAACTTTAAATTGACTCTAAGACAAACTTAGACACTCTGTTGTATGTAAATACAGAACTGTGTCCGGCGTTTTCCTTTTAAAGAAAATTTGCAATACCAAAAAGTTATAATCATTGTGTGTCTGGCTTGATCATAGAAATATATCTAAGTATGGGACACGTAAGGTAGTTTCTTGATAAATAAAAAGGCCTAGGGAATTTCCAAAGTATTAAATGCTTAAAGGGAAAATCATACCGACAATCGACTTGGATTGTATATCACGACAAATAGTCAAAGGAATCAAAAGGTACCTAAGTGTGAAAGTGTAATACTGAAAGTGCATTTGACACCGCTATCTGATTGAACCTTCTTTGACTTTCTCGTAAAAATATTCTGTTAGTTTAGGTCGTAAATTTTTAAAAGTATTTTTGAGTAGTTTAAGATTAAGTTTGATTCAAATTTTATTTTATTTTATCTTATTTAATTTAATTTAATTTTATTCTAAGTAGGATAAAGGTCAAAGTTACTAGGATGCATTTTTGGTTGAATAAGCAAATATTGCGTGAATATATGTTGCTTAGTGTGAATGATTTTGAGAAGTTTGAAAAACTCCGTTACATGATTAAGTTGAAAAAGTTGAATTTTATCCAAGTATTTTCAAAGTTTTCACTTAAGTTCGAATTTCATACAAATTCGAACTTAGCTTCGAATCTGTCAGGAGGTTCGAACTTATGCTAAGTTCGAAGGTAGTTGGTATAAATAGGTCCACAGTACTTCATTTAAGGCACTTACCCTCGAATTTATTCATTCAAACTTGTGCTCTGGCGATCTCGAACTTGTGTTGGAACTTACCGATTCTCAAATTTCCCACTAATTTTCGAAGTTTTGCTTTCATTTCTCAAACATACTCGTATACTTAGGTATAGTAACCATTATTATACAAAGTATGGGTAGTTTAGGACATTATTATGATATAAATCGAGTTTATTTGATGTTTATTTGAGTTGAAGCTTTGTGGTTTGAAATCACGAGTTTTGACGGATAAAAGTTCAAATAAATTATAAATAACTTCGATTAGAACCCAATAGGATTAGATTATACTATTGATTAAGTCAAATGGGGTTAAAATCTTGGATTTTCATTTGAAAGTGACCGACTTCGAACTTGTTCTTCAGGTTCAAACTTGTCAGAAAGTTCGAACTTGTTGAAATAACTATAAGTTCGAAGTCAGTCAAGTACGAACATATTCCTCGAATATATTTAAATTCGAATGTTTTTAAAATAATTTCGAACTTGTATAACTTCGAATGTGTTAGAGTTCGAACTTATCCCAGTTCGAAGTTATGCAAATTCGAAATAAACAAGTTTAAATTTATTTTTTTATTACTAATTTTGGTTATTGATTTTGTGTGCAGA
Organism: Centrapalus pauciflorus; assembly: GCA_020465985.1. NCBI lineage: Eukaryota > Viridiplantae > Streptophyta > Magnoliopsida > Asterales > Asteraceae > Centrapalus > Centrapalus pauciflorus. Next base: position 135,445 of record JAANYP010008197.1, read on the forward strand.
TATGGGTGAGCGTGCCTTTTATAATAAGCACAATATGGTCATGGCTGTGGATCTCCAACTGCCAGAAGCCCAACCATACCGTCAGATGATTCAGTTTCTGACCCAATCTCGCATGTCATATGCACTAACCTACAATCTTTAGATTACGCTGACATATGTTCGTCAATTTTGGGAGCACCTGCAATGGATTGCTCGGTTACGCCTACAGTACTATGAACAAGAGTAGGTGGACAGTGTTAGACATTTAATTTCGATCATGTGGACTCATTTTGTAATAATTATTTACTTATTGTTTAGTCTTGTATTTATTTCCTTTGTATTTTATTTCTATGTAAAAGTCAAGGGGGGAAATTGTGTCAATGCTCCATAGTTAATTAAAGGAGCCTATGTATAGGCTCCTAGGGTTTGTAAAACACACGTTTAATAATATTGAATACACTTCCAGCCGCCAACTTACATATTCTCTCAAACATTCATACCGTCTTCTTCATCATTACACAATTATTGAGTTTGATTCTTCTTGTGTTTGATAAAAGAAATATTAAAGTGCTGATTATTAAAGGGAATACATTACAACAATTGGTATCAGAGCTAAAAAGGTGGATTTCAACTTGCATTCTTTCGGATTCTGTTGGGTTTTCTCATGTTCTTCGAGTTCTTCACCATTTCTACCGGTTAGATCTTTTTAATCTTCTGTTTTCGGTTGTTTTTTGTGTTATTATTGTCATACAATAACCACATTATCATCCTCTACTGATTTAGAGCTTATTAGGTTCAATCTTTCCATAAAAAATCATCATCAATCTGCTGTTTTTAAAAACTTAAAAAATATGGGTTTTAGTGGGTTTTTGCTTGTTTTTTTACTGATTTTGAAGTGTTTTGGTATATTTTAAAACATAAGAAGTGTTTACAATAGTTTCCCAATCATTTAGAAACAATTTAGGTCAAAAATCTGCTAAATCGAAGTCTGAACTGTTCTGATATTTGAATATCTGTTAAAAACCTGCTATATTTCGGACCGACCTATAACATTTCGGACCATCTAAGACCCCAATTCGGACCAATTTCGGATCATCTAAGACCCTTGTTTGGACCACATTTCGGTCTATTTCGGACCACATTTAGGTGTATTTCGGACCATCACTGAGCCCATTTCGGACCTTCTTTCGGTCCCATCCGAACTTTGGACCATCCGAAGTTCAGACCAGGCACTTTCATTTTCGTATTTTGACTTGTGCTTTAATTTAAATTCTCACTTCTGACCTTTTCCATTTCGGACCAACCGAATCCGGATCCGAATTCGGTCCCCTTCCTGGAAAATTCCCTAAGTGTTTGTCCGAATTAGTCACTGTTCACCCGTATCCGGACCATCCTATTTCGGTTCCTCCATCCATCCGAAGTCCACACTTTTCATCCGAATCCGGTACATCCGAATTCGGTTCATCGGTTTTCAATCATCCAAATTAGCACCCTGTCCGAAACCACCATTTCGTCCGAATTCGGTCCCTGTCCGAATTGAAATCCATCCGAACCAGTGTGTTCATTCGAATTCGGTCCACGTCCGAATTACTGTTCATCCGATTTCTGCTACAACCGAACTCAGAACTTAGATCCGAATTCAGTACCAACCAGTGTACTATTCATCCGCTGTAAAGCCCATCCGTTTCAAGTTTCCACTTTGAAGATCTTATTTGTTCAATCAGCACCCTAATCATGCCTCGTGAAGCTCTCGTACTCGGATCCGAGAATAGACCACCTGTTCTCTATCCTGACGAGTATGAACAATGGAAATCCTGGTTCCTCAAATTTGTCGGAATGCAACCCCTTGGAAACCTAATGCTTCAATCCATCTTTGAGGGCCCCGTGATCTACTATCGGGAAATCGCAGCCAGACCCGAGGCTGACCTGTAACATCCGTCATTTCGACCTGGTACGTGGAATTATTTTAGTGGATAAATAATTTATTAATATTGGGTTGGTCCAATTATATCCCGTTTCGTGGATTGATACGTGTCGGGATTGGGGCTTGCGTGTCATCTGGTTATAATTTTAATGAACGGATTATATTTTCGGGATCGTGGGATTAAATGGGTTAAATGGGCATAAATATTGAAAATGTGATATCGGGTTCGGGTTAATGGGTTCGGGACCGATTGAGATAGGACCGTACATATATGTTTATCTTCATTTACCCTTATCCATTCTTGTGAAATACCCTAAAGTGTGTATGTGTGTGTTGTGTGAAAATCTCCACAACAAAGAGTGAATTGAGCTTCAAATTGATTGAGAAATCTTGGGAATTGATTGATTATCTCCATCTCCTTGTGTTCTTGAGTTGTTGAGGTAAGAATTCTTACTCCTTTCCTTGTAAAAGTTGAGCTATGAGTACCCAAGATGGGAAATTGGTTGTTTGATATGGTATAGTGATTATATGCATCTTAGAAGTTGTGTATAATGTTTGTATGACCTAATTGGGGTGAAATTCGTGAGTATAAAGGAGTTTAATACTCCTGGCAGCCATGGAAATCGCAGGTCAGGATGCAGGGGTTTCGCGGGGTCGCGGCGCGACCACCAGAGTCCCCGCGGCGCGACCAAAGGCCTGCTGGGAAAATCCGAGTTTAACCTTGTAAATTGAGTTTGGGTCGAATTGTGTCGGGTTTCCTTCGGGATTGCTTGGGCTGTGTTCTGTTTGGGTCAGGGTCTTGTTTGGGATTGCTTTGAGTCAAGTTTGGGTTGAGTTCGGGTATTGGTCGGGTTTCAGTTTCGTGGGACTATCGGGTTTGAATTGAGTCCGAATTGTTGTAATCATGTGATATGTGTTAATTGGGAATTGCGATTGATTGTTGGGCCATCCGTGTGATTACAGGGACTAGTGGATCTCGAGCAGGGTTCGAACAGGGAGGCCAAACTTCGGGGAACCAATCAGGTGAGTACTCGAGACTTTTCCAAACGCGCGCCGTCTTTATGATTTTAGCTGTGTTGCTATCTTGTGCGTGTTATATCTATGTGAGACAGGGACGTGAACCTCAGCTATTCTCTATTCCTTATATGTGTTATGTATGAGATGCGAGATCGGTTCAGGGGTCCGTGATGAGTTCCATACGGACGATAAGTCGCGAAGGGGAATCGCGCGGGTTGACTGTCCCTTACAGTCCTTGGGGCGTATATATACGGCAGGGCCTGTAGCCGGGTAGCTTTCGTGCTACAGGGTATTACCGACCATTGCTGTGTGCGATGTGTCCATCGGGGAGGGGTCCCCACAGGGCTGTGTCCGATCTCATACTTGTGCTTTATACCTGAGATGTGTGTTGGGTTATCGGGACAGGGACAGGGGCAGGGATTGTGTGTTATGTGCTTATGTGCAGTGTCAACCCTCGCGTGCTCACGGGCTTTATAGCTCACGTTATCGAGTCTAACATGTTCAGGGAATCAGAAAGGACCGCAGCCACAGCTGAGATAAATCCGAGGTCAATTGAAGATCTGTAAAAGTGTTGTGTTTTGTATAGAACTTGTGTAATAATTGTTTTGGGGATCAATGTATCTAATGACCGGGATTCCGATGTTTGTTAATCCGGGATTTGTATGCTTTGTCAACCTGGGATTTGAATGCATTAACTTTGTGTTTAAAGTTTTAATTAACCGTAATCTGCATTATCCTATGACACGTGTGTTATGGATCCGTTGCGTTATTGCCACTTATGATATTGTATTGACGTGGCATTTCCGGGATCGGGAGGGGTGTTACAGCATGGTATCAGAGCTTGTGGTTTGAAGCTTGAGTATCATTAGTGGATGCTTAACTTAGACCTTGTTCCGGTCCATGGGGGACCATTTTGCGATTATATAGCGGATTAACCGACCTGGCTTAGTGTATAATGCTGGGTGATTTATCCTTTGTGCTTAATCGTTTTGCTTTGTGCAGATTATCATGGCAGATCAGGGAGAAGGTTCGGGCGCGGGTAAGCCGCCCAGTGACGAGTATATTCGTAAATCCGAGTTGCTAGATGTTCTTACCGAGTTTTACAGGAAGCAGAAAGAGCAAGAGCGTGAGCAGGGTCAGAGTTTGGGGCCAGTTATTCAGCATGCCGAGACTGAGTCTAGGGGTGGTGCTTCGTCGTCTTCTCAGCGGGGCGGGTCCTTCAAGGATTTTATGACAGGAGCTCCGCCGCAGTTTCGGGGTGACGGTGAGCCGGGGGCGGCCATCGCATGGGAGCGTGAGATTGAGGGCGCGTTCCGAGTGGCCCACGTGGATCCTAGAGATATGGTTGGGTACGCCGCATATTAGTTACGGGGCGGTGCTTTGCAGTGGTGGAAATCGATTGAGTCGTCGATGACTGAGTCCGCCGCTTATGCTATGACCTGGGAGCAGTTCAGGGCTATGTTTGAGCTATAGTACATTCCGAGGGATGAGAGACGGGAGATGGAGCGTCGATTCCTCCATTTGCAGCAGGGTAATATGACGGTCCAGCAGTATGTCGACCGATTTAATGAGTACTCACTGTTCGCGCCTCAGCATGTGGATACCGAGAGCCGTAAAGCCGATGCGTTCATAGATGGGCTCCGATCTGATATTCGAGAGTTTGTGGGGTTGCACGATACTCCGACATTTGCTAGAGCCCTTGAGATGGCCCGCATGAGGGAGCGGGAGATCCTCAAGCAGAGGGAGCAGCCCTCATCTCAGAGGCAGCGGACTGGGACTTCCGAGCAGCCGTCCAGTGTATGGAGATCTTCCGGGGACGCCCCCAGTGATCAGCGTCCGGATCAGTGGCAGTTTTCAGGTCAGGGTTCTGGGCAGATTTCAGGGCAAGGGTCGGGTCAGAGACGTGATAGGGACCGGGGTCGAGATCGCCGATCGAGGCGTCAGGGCCAGGGTCAGGGATCTGGATCACAGAGCCAGAGTAGTGTGGGACAGGGGTCCCAGGCGTCCGGCAGTCGTGTCGAGAGTTCGTATGGTGATCGGGAGTGCCCGAAATGTCACCGGCGCCATTCCGGACAGTGTTTATCGGAGCAGCCACGTTGTTTCCGGTGCGGCCAGCGGGGCCACGCCGCTTCAGTTTGTACGGTGCCTGAGCCGTTGTGTTTCAGATGTGGGCGACCAGGGCATCGGGTTAGGGATTGTCCAGAGCCGGGACCGGCAGTACAGGGGGCTAGTTTAAGTGGGACCAGGGCAGAGCCGTCGTCGTCCAGCCGCCGTGAGTCAGTTCCGAGAGGCCGAGGACGAGTGTTTCAGGCTACCGCAGAGGAGGCACGGGATGCTACAGACGTTGTTTCGGGTACGTACATCCTTAACGGACTTCGAGCTCGTGTGTTATTTGATTCCGGGGCAGATCGCTCCTATGTGTCTGTTATATTTTGTGCGTATTGTAGTATGTCTGCTTCTCCTTTGTCTGTTCCATTGATTGTCGAGAGGGTTGATGGGAGTTCGATGTTGGTGAGTCGGGTTTATCGGGATTGTGTGTTAGAAATAGATTCCCATCAGTTTGAAATTGATTTGCTGCCGATTGAGATCAGTAGCTTTGATGTGATTGTGGGTATGGACTGGTTGACTGCCAGACGGGCTGATATTCTGTGTGCCAAGAAGATCATCCGTATACCCATTTCTGACAGTGAGAGTGTGATTGTGTATGGGGAACGTCGTAAGGGAGATATTGGGATCGTGTCTATGGCCAGGGCTCAGAGATATGTCTCTAAAGGGTGCGAGACCTTCCTAGCTTATGTAGTTGACGCGAGGAAGGAAAAGAAGACTTTAGAGGATATTCCGGTGATTCGTGAGTTCCCTGAGGTATTCCCAGAGGAGTTGCCTGGATTACCGCCAGATCGCCAAGTAGAGTTTCGGATCGATCTTGTTCCTGGGGCGGTGCCGATTGCTAAGACGCCTTATAGGCTGGCACCGACAGAGATGCGAGAGCTGATGTCTCAGTTGCAGGAGCTTCTGGATCGTGGATTTATCCGTCCTAGTTCGTCGCCGTGGGGTGCGCCAGTGCTCTTCGTGAAAAAGAAGGACGGTAGTATGCGGATGTGTATCGACTATCGGGAGTTGAACAAAGTGACTGTAAAGAATCGTTATCCGCTTCCACGTATCGACGACCTGTTCGATCAGCTCCAGGGTTCGAGTTATTTCTCCAAGATCGACTTGCGATCGGGTTATCATCAGTTGAGGGTCAGGGATGAAGATGTGCCGAAGACCGCGTTTCGGACTCGTTATGGGCATTACGAGTTCCTTGTGATGCCTTTCGGTTTGACTAACGCACCCGCCGCTTTCATGGATTTGATGAATCGGGTGTGTAGAACTATGTTGGATAGATTCGTGATCGTGTTTATCGATGACATCCTTATTTACTCGCGGAGTGCCGAGGACCACGAGCAGCACCTCCGAGAGGTTTTATCTGTGCTGCGCAGGGAGAGACTGTACGCGAAATTCTCCAAATGCGAATTTTGGCTTCGGGAAGTGCAGTTTTTGGGTCACGTGGTCAGTGCCGAGGGTATAAAAGTGGATCCAGCCAAGATTGAGGCGGTGATGAGTTGGGAGCCTCCGAGATCAGTGCCTGAGATTCGTAGTTTTCTGGGTCTCGCCGGGTACTATAGACGCTTCATCCAGGATTTCTCGAGGATTGCCTTGCCGTTGACGAGATTGACACGGCAGTCCGTTCCGTTTAAGTGGTCCGAGGATCAGGAGCGTGCGTTCAGAGAGCTAAAGACCCGATTATGTCAGGCTCCAGTGTTGGCCTTGCCGGAGGGTACCAATGATTTTGTGGTATATTGTGATGCTTCGGGGTCAGGGTTGGGCTGTGTGCTGATGCAGCGAGGGAAAGTGATCGCCTATGCCTCGCGCCAGCTGAAGACTTACGAGGAGAACCATACCGTGCACGATTTAGAGTTGGACGCCATTGTGTTTGCGTTGAAGATTTGGCGTCATTATCTGTATGGGTCTCGGTTCGTTGTGTATACCGATCATAAGAGTCTTCAGTATTTGTTCATCCAGAAAGATCTTAATATGCGACAACGCCGTAGCCTTGAGTTGCTTAAGGACTACGATTGCGAGATTCAGTACCACCCGGGTCGGGCTAATGTGGTAGCTGACGCGCTGAGCCGTAGGGCATGCGGCCAGACTATGATTTCCAGAGCTTCGAGGCTTGAGATTACCTCGACATTGGTCGATAGTCTGAGGTTAGCACAGTAGGAGGGCCTGCGAGATGATAATGTGAAGCGTGAACGATTGACCGGGCAGCTTGAGTCATTGATCAGGGATGATCGTGGGCTGTTTATGTTTCATGATAGTGTTTGGGTCCCAAGGGTTGGGAATTTGCGACAGTTGATTCTTGATGAGTCGCATCGGTCGAGGCTATCTGTACATCCGGGGAGTACTAAGATGTATCGTGATCTCCGTGACTTCTACTGGTGGCCGGGAATGAAAAGAGATGTGGGCCGATATGTTGAGCAGTGCATGACGTGTCTGAGGGTCAAAGCCGAGCATCAAAAGCCGCACGGGCATCTACAGCCGTTGGAAATCCCCGAGTGGAAGTGGTATCATATTACGATGGATTTCATTGTATGACTTCCACGCACGGTCCGCGGGAACGACATGATCTGGGTTATACTGGATCGACTAACGAAGAGTGCGCACTTCTTAGCCGTTCGGGGTACTATCACCATGGATCAGTTAGCGAGGCTGTATATCAACGAGGTGGTATCGCGACATGGGATTCCGAGGTCGATTACTTCGGACAGAGATACGCGGTTTACGTCTCGTTTCTGGCAGAGTTTCCAGCGGGAATTGGGTACCAGGGTTCAGCTGAGCACGGCGTATAGACCGCAGACTGACGGGCAGACAGAGCGCACCAATCAGACCCTCGAGGATATGTTGCGGGCGTGTGCTATCGACTTCAGCGGCAATTGGGACGTGCATTTACCGTTGGTCGAGTTCGCGTATAATAACAGCTATCACGCCACGATTAAAATGGCTCCGTTTGAGGCACTATATGGGCGTAAGTGCCTGACCCCAGTGTGTTGGGGCGAGGTCGGTGAGCGACCTATCAGTGGGTCGGAGCTACTCCAGGATACCAGTGACAAGGTGGCTGTAATTCGGGAGCATATGAGGGTCGCTCAGAGCCGTCAAAAGAGCTATGCCGATCGCCGTCTGAAAGAGTTAGAATTTAGTGTTGGGGACCGCGTCTTGCTTAAAGTGTCACCGTGGAAAGGGGTTATTCGATTCAGACATCGTGGGAAGCTGAGTCCGCGGTATATTGGGCCATTCGAGATTGTTGAGAGAGTCCGGGATCAAGCCTATCGACTGCGATTGCCTTCAGAGTTGGCTGGTGTGCACGATACGTTTCATGTGAGTCATCTCCGGAAGTGTCTGGCTACAGATGATCAATATGTGCCTTTATCTGAGATTACAGTCGATGATCAGCTGCGATATGTGGAGCAGCCCGAGGCTGTGACCGACCGAAAGATCAAGAAGCTGAGGAATAAAGAGATTGCCTTGGTACTCGTTCAATGGAGACACCATAAGGGTACCAACGCTACTTGGGAACCCGAATCAGAAATGCGATTGAGATATCCTCACCTGTTCCAGAGTTCGAGTTAGATTCCGGGACGGAATCTTTTTAAGAGGGGAGGATTTGTAACATCCGTCATTTCGAGCTGGTACGTGGAATTATTTTAGTGGATAAATAATTTATTAATATTGGGTTGGTCCAATTATATCCCGTTTCGTGGATTGATACGTGTCGGGATTGGGGCTTGCGTGTCATCTGGTTATAATTTTAATGAACGGATTATATTTTCGGGATCGTGGGATTAAATGGGTTAAATGGGCATAAATATTGAAAATGTGATATCGGGTTCGGGTTAATGGGTTCGGGACCGATTGAGATAGGACCGTACATATATGTTTATCTTCATTTACCCTTATCCATTCTTGTGAAATACCCTAAAGTGTGTATGTGTGTGTTGTGTGAAAATCTCCAGCAACAAAGAGTGAATTGAGCTTCAAATTGATTGAGAAATCTTGGGAATTGATTGATTATCTCCATCTCCTTGTGTTCTTGAGTTGTTGAGGTAAGAATTCTTACTCCTTTCCTTGTAAAAGTTGAGCTATGAGTACCCAAGATGGGAAATTGGTTGTTTGATATGGTATAGTGATTATATGCATCTTAGAAGTTGTGTATAATGTTTGTATGACCTAATTGGGGTGAAATTCGTGAGTATAAAGGAGTTTAATACTCCTGGCAGCCATGGAAATCGCAGGTCAGGATGCAGGGGTTTCGCGGGGTCGCGGCGCGACCACCAGAGTCCCCGCGGCGCGACCAAAGGCCTGCTGGGAAAATCCGAGTTTAACCTTGTAAATTGAGTTTGGGTCGAATTGTGTCGGGTTTCCTTCGGGATTGCTTGGGCTGTGTTCTGTTTGGGTCAGGGTCTTGTTTGGGATTGCTTTGAGTCAAGTTTGGGTTGAGTTCGGGTATTGGTCGGGTTTCAGTTTCGAGGGACTATCGGGTTTGAATTGAGTCCGAATTGTTGTAATCATGTGATATGTGTTAATTGGGAATTGCGATTGATTGTTGGGCCATCCGTGTGATTACAGGGACTAGTGGATCTCGAGCAGGGTTCGAACAGGGAGGCCAAACTTCGGGGAACCAATCAGGTGAGTACTCGAGACTTTTCCAAACGCGCGCCGTCTTTATGATTTTAGCTGTGTTGCTATCTTGTGCGTGTTATATCTATGTGAGACAGGGACGTGAACCTCAGGTATGCTCTATTCCTTATATGTGTTATGTATGAGATGCGAGATCGGTTCAGGGGTCCGTGATGAGTTCCATACGGACGATAAGTCGCGAAGGGGAATCGCGCGGGTTGACTGTCCCTTACAGTCCTTGGGGCGTATATATACGGCAGGGCCTGTAGCCGGGTAGCTTCCGTGCTACAGGGTATTACCGACCATTGCTGTGTGCGATGTGTCCATCGGGGAGGGGTCCCCACAGGGCTGTGTCCGATCTCATACTTGTGCTTTATACCTGAGATGTGTGTTGGGTTATCGGGACAGGGACAGGGGCAGGGATTGTGTGTTATGTGCTTATGTGCAGTGTCAACCCTCGCGTGCTCACGGGCTTTATAGCTCACGTTATCGAGTCTAACATGTTCAGGGAATCAGAAAGGACCGCAGCCACAGCTGAGATAAATCCGAGGTCAATTGAAGATCTGTAAAAGTGTTGTGTTTTGTATAGAACTTGTGTAATAATTGTTTTGGGGATCAATGTATCTAATGACCGGGATTCCGATGTTTGTTAATCCGGGATTTGTATGCTTTGTCAACCTGGGATTTGAATGCATTAACTTTGTGTTTAAAGTTTTAATTAACCGTAATCTGCATTATCCTATGACACGTGTGTTATGGATCCGTTGCGTTATTGCCACTTATGATATTGTATTGACGTGGCATTTCCGGAATCGGGAGGGGTGTTACAGACCCCCCTGTTCTCGCATCTAAGGTTGAACAGGAACCAGCTAATGATGCCGAGCGTGACAGACAGCATGCCGATAAGAGGGCTGAGTATCTCATCTATCAAGCCCTCCCCACTGATATTTTGGTCGGAGTAGACAGTAAAATGTCTGCTAAATAAATGTGGGACGAATTGGAAGTACAAATGCTGGGGGCAGATCGAGATGACCGAGCCAAGATAGAAGAAGCTAAGGCTAAATTTATAGAATTCCGAGCCAAAGACGGGGAATCTCTGCAGGCTACGTTTACAAGGTTCTGTGCAGTCCTGAATGAGTTAAACAAACTGCACATCAAAAAAGACAAGGATGACATAAACATCCAGTTCTTTTCAGCTTTAGCCCCCGAGTGGCAGATTGCTTGCCGGGCCAGACGACGGGTTCTGAATATTCCTGAGGTATCGATCAATGTCGTCTTCAAAGAGCTGAAAAAGTATCAAGGGGATGTGGATCACTAGAAATAGATGGCAAATCAACTCGCATCCTTACTGCTATCTGCTAACACCGGCATCAAACCCAATGATTCCCTAGCCTTGATCACCAACACGAATATTCCCACTCCATCTTTTGCACAAGGTTCATCTTCGTCTCAGTACAGGTATGCTTCTCCTCCAAGTGAGGTAATGGATGAGGAAGAAGCCGCGATTCAGGAACAAATAGCCTCGTGGACAAATCGTCTCCAACAGCAACGTTTCTCCAACAAGACTAACAATCAACTCCGCTATGACACCGGTCCGCGGAGGTACTCAAATGAAAGGAGAGATGAATGACGCGATGATTATCGTCGGGATGACTATCGCAGGGATGATAGGGATGAGAGGATGTACGATGACAGATGCAACTATCAAGATGATCGCCGTTATGAAAGGCGAGACGATAGGCGTGAGGATCATAGGGATGACAGGAGAGATTATGATCGGAGAGACGACCGTCGTGATGACCGCCGGGACGACCGCAGGGACGACAGAAGAGAGAATGATCGTCGGGATAGAAGGAGGGATGGAAGCCGAGAACCTCGTCGCGCCAACAAGAGGCCGGTTTAAAGAAGGGATGAGAGGCCGCGAGCCGAAGAACCGAAAGGCGCCGAGGAGCGTCTCTGTTATAAATGTGGAAAACCGGGCCACTTTGCTCGGGAGTGCAATAACAAGTGTGACAGGGACGTAGACTACTACGAGCGGAAGTTGGAGGCCGCTAAGAAAAGGACCGATGCAATGGCCCTCGTCGCCCAGGAAAACTACTGGGATGCTGAAGATACCGACGAGGAGGATGATAAGGACAAAAATTGTTATATGGTTGATCGTCTGGGGTTGGATCATTGTGCCATTTCCACTGCTTCTAGTTCAGACCATGCTGATGAGGGGGAGACAACGACAAATCCACCAGCATGTCTGATGGCCACAACCGACGATCCCGAATGCTCATCATCCGGTTCAGAGACACAAGAGGTATATTCCCGTTACATTCAACAGCATGTAAATAATTTATGTGTAAGTACTAAATGTACATTGCACACACATATACTTGATCTACAAGCTAGGTTAAATGCTGAAACTGAAAAGTGTGTATAGGCTGAACATCAAGCTCAAACTTTAAAAGAGTCATCTGAATTATATCAATCAAAGTGGTTAACTAATCACAATGTTATAAAACAGATGCTAATTGAAAAAGTAGATGTTCAGGACAGGAATATGTATATTGAATCTTGTATGGATAGGTTATCTAATGAAAAACTCTAGTTAAAAGAAGAAATATCTGTACTTTCAAAACAATTACAGACAGTAAATATTGAAAATATAGACAGTTTAGAAAAATATAAAATGATTGAAGAAGAAAGAATAAGTTTGTACTCACGAATAAAGACCCTTGACGATGCATTTTTAAAAAGGGGTCAAACAAAACAAACTATTCACTTGAATCAGCCCAAATAAACTAGGTTTTACCATTCTAAACAAGGAATCGGTTTTAAAAATACTAAATATTTGGAAAAGGCCCAAAAAGTTTTACCATTATTTTATGACATGAATTATATGGGAGCTGGACTTAAATCTTTCTTTTTTGATTCATCAAAAGAAGTTTTAAACCAAGAGAATGAGAAACGTGTTGAGAATAAAGAAAAAGAAATTTCTTTTCAATATGAAGAACTTAACGAAAGTTATCCTTCTAGAGTACCCACTTTAGTGGAAAACTTGTTGTCAACTTATTCAGAAGCTGAATTGAAAACAGAACCTGTAAAACAATTCCTCAACTTTATATTTCTACAAAAGTTCTTCAACATCAAATAACTATTTTAGAAAAGGAATTGAAGTCGTTTCAAAAGAAAACACTTGATCTTCAAGTTGCTCTTCTTAAGAGCGAAGAAAAATTGGTAAATCAAACTTTTCTACAATATGTGGAATTAACTGTCTACACTGAAAATTTTGACATGGTTTCTCAAACATTGAAAGATTTTTCAAAAGAACAAACAGTTTCTCATTCCACCAAAATTCCAGTGTGTCATCCAACAAAGGTAAGACTAAAGCTGAAACTTATTCTTTCATTTATAAAGGTGAGTGCTCAAAACCGTTTAAAAATGAGGTTTCTAAAAAGACTCAGATCCGATCCAAGTCTTTTAAGAAACCCACTCACCAACAAAAAGAAAATTTTGTAAAGTCTAAATCTTCCATGCATACTACCTCTAATCGTTTTGTTCCTACAGATTATGTAAGAAGAGTTCCAAAAACCACCATGCTGGATTTTTCAAATTTTTTTGTGAAGAAGGCTATGATGCCAAGTGAATTTGTTTCTAGAGATAGGATGTTTGTAATCTATGAAAACAATGTGTGTAACAATGTATCGAATTCTGTTGCTTGTTTAAAGTACTCTTTCAGTAAATTATTTAATCTATGTCCAACTCGTTATAGATGACAGGTTCCTGAAATGAATGCTTACGTGCCATACCCTATTAAAAGAATTTGGAAAAAGAAAATAAAAAATGTTGCATCATCAGCCACAAATAAAACTGAGACTTGTCCGTTGCCGAGGCCTAAAACCAAAGCAAAGGTCAAAAAGGTTTCAAAAAGTCAAAAACCGAAGGCAATTTCATCGCCTAAGGTTCCAAAGCCCAATAAACCCAATCTTCAATGGATTCCAAAGGGCTGTGCATCCGGACCACACATAAATGCTAAATGGGTTCCTAATACTGCACATGTGCCATATACATCTGGAACTCCTAACAAAAAGGGACCCATATTGAGATGGGTACCCAAAGTTGTGTGATCTTTATGCATATGGTTCTTGGTTACTTCTGATCAAGACCCGTACTTCAATGAAATGGCTTCTAGTTACCATAGACTAGGACCCGTTCTTTTGCCTGTCGGTTGTGCTTAAACCGACACGTTTGGCTTCTGTGCACACAACTCAGGACCCGGTCTTATCTCATCATGTTTTCTGAACATCTCGGTTCAGAATACGGTTTGATTGTAAATAAACGATGGATGTGTTTGAATGCATATAGTTTTACATTATATGAATTTATTTACTTTTCAGGCTAAATCCATTTGGTATATGGATTCGGGTTGCTCCAAGCATATGACGGGGAGAAGAGAATTGATGTCCAACGTAGTTGAACAATAATGCCGGACGGTAAAATTCAGGAACAACCATCAGGCTCATATTAAAGGATACGGGGACGTAGTTCTAAATAATCTAGTCATCAAGGACGTTGACTATGTTGAGGGATTATTGCACAATCTATTTAGCATAAGACAGCTCTGTGATAAAGGACTAGAAGTAACGTTTAGGGCTAAGAACTGCAGTGTAAAGATTATGGATGGAAAAGAAATCTTATCTGGTTCCCAAAACTCTAACCTTTACACCATTGACGTAGCCAAGCTCAGAGTAAAGGATAGAATTTGCCTCTAATCAAAAGCCTCTTCAAAAGACTCTTGGTTGTGGCATCGAAGGTTATCCCACTTGAATTTTGAAAATATCAACAAGCTGGCTGCGAAACAACTGGTCAAAGGTCTCCCTGAATTGCGTTATGAAAAAGACCATCTCTGTAGAGCTTGTGAGAAAGGAAAGATGAAACGAGCATCTCACAAACCAAAACAAGAACCATCAACGAAAAGAGTATTGGAGTTACTTCACATGGATTTATGCGGACCGATGCGGACCCAAAGCATAAATGGGAAGCGATATGTGTTGGTTATCGTTGATGACTACTCAAGATATACCTGAGTCAGGTTCTTGCGATCCAAGGATCAGACAGCTCAAGAAATCATAGATTTTATAAAGAGAGTCGAGACCCAACAGCAGCTGTCAGTTCAATGAATCAGATCCGATAACAGCACGGAGTTCAAGATTTCGGTAGTTGAGGGCTTCCTTCGATCCAAAGGTATTCAACATCAATATTCTGCTGCTAGAACACCTCAACAAAATGGAGTCGTGGAAAGGCGTAACTGTACGCTCTTCGAACCGCTCGTACAATGCTAACATACTCAAAGCTACCTCCATTCTTGTGGGCCGAAGCTGTATCAACAGCTTGCTATACACAGAATTGCTCCATTATCCATAAGCGCTTCAACAAAACTCCTTATCAACTCTTTTTGAATAAAGTGCCTTTTATCAAGTACTTACGTGTATTTTGTTGCAGGTGCTATGTGCTGAACGATAAAGACAACCTCAGGAAGTTTAACGAAAAAGCGGATGAAGCGATCTTCATTGGATACTCATCCAACTCGAGGGCTTATCGCGCATTCAATACGCGAACCAGGACAGTCAATGAAAGTGTGCATGTCACATTTGATGAGTTGGCTGAACTGGCACCCGAAGTTGATCATACAGGACCTCGCATTACACAAATGCCTGGAGACTCTTCTGCTAACACTACTTCTTTTTCTTCTTCTGATTTAGTTAATTTGTTTGATCCTTTTTACGTAGAATTTTTTGGTCCTAATGCTAATGTGTCTAATGTTGTCAATAATGTAGGTAATCCATTCAATTCAACTTCACCACAAAGTTTCTCCGCTCCATCTTCATCCACATCATACCCTCATCCATCAACATCATCAACCGATACATCCGTAGTTGAATCAACTCCTGTAATACCCTCACATATAATGCCAAATATCCTTCCTTCATCTGAACACTCGGAAAACGAACCGGAACCGTGGGTACCATCACTTGAAACCATTGAACATGAATCTTCATCCATCCCCACTTTAACCACTGAGATTCCATCCCGAGCACCCCTTCCACACGAGACCAAATGGACCCGAAGTCACCCAACCGATCAGATCATTGATGATGTTTCAACCGGAGTCCAAACACGTAGGGCGTTTGCTAATGAATATCTCTTCGCATCATTCCTTAGTATGATAGAGCCCGCTCGTGTGGATGAAGCCCTAAAGGACCCAGACTGGATACTTGCAATGCAAGAGGAACTCAACCAGTTTGAACAGCTCAGAGTATGGCGGTTAGTTCCCAAACCAAAAGACTGTACAGTGATCGGAACTAAGTGGATCTATAAGAACAGACGAGATGAGAACGACATGGTGATAAGGAATAAAGCAAGACTTGTTGCCAAAGGCTACCGACAACAAGAAGGGATAGATTATGACGAGACCTTCGCTCCAGTTGCACGGATTGAAGCAATCAGAATCTTCTTGGCGTACGCGGCACACAAGGACTTCAAAGTGTACCAGATGGACGTCAAGACTGCCTTTCTTAACGGTGAACTCAACGAAGAGGTGTACGTTGAAAAACCACAAGGAATTGTTGACGCACATAAACCTGACCATGTTTATGTGCTAGATAAACCCCTCTATGGTTTAAAACAAGCACCTCGCGCATGGTATGATAGTCTTTCTAATTTCCTTATCTCTGTCGGTTTCAGCAAAGGTGTGGTGGACACGACTCTGTTCACGAAAAAGGAAGGCCCACACATAATTCTAGTACAGATATATGTCGACGACATTATATTTGGATCTACTGACAGTAATTTCCGTAAGGATTTTTCAGCCCTAATGGAGTCCAGAGTCGAGATGAGTATGATGGAGGAAATGTATTTTTTCCTCGGATTACAAGTCAAACAACTTGAGAATGTGATTTTTGTGACCCAGTCGAAATATACTCTTGACATTCTCAAGAAGTATAAGTTAGACTGTTGCACGAGTATCGCCTCTCCCATGGCCTCCAACTGTAAGTTAGACACCGATCCTTCTGAGAAAAGTGTCGATAATACAACTTACAGAGGGATGATAGGATCCTTACTGTATCTGACTGCTAGTAGGACGGATATAATGTTTTCAACATGTCTGTGTGCTCACTTTCAGGCCGACCCGAAAGAATCACACCTAACAGTGGTAAAACGCATTTTTCGTTATCTTAAGGGTACACCCGATCTTGGTCTATGGTATCTAAAGGGAACCGATTTTGATCTTACCGCTTTTTCAGATACTGATTTTGCAGGTTGTAAAGTTGACAGAGAAAGCACGTCGGGAGGAATACAATTCTTGGGAGATAGACCGGTGAGTTGGTTCTCCAAAAAGCAGAATTGTGTTTCAACATCCACAGCTGAGGCCGAGTATGTAGCAGCTGCAAGCTATTGCTCTCAAGTGTTGTGGATGAGAACACAATTCCGCGATTATGGATTCTCACTCACCAATATCCCAATTTACTGCGATTCTCGAAGTGCAATTGCCATCTCTTGCAATCCCGTGCAGCACTCTCGAAAGAAACACATAGATATCAGGTATCATTTTATTAAAGATCACGTAGAAAAGGGAACCATTGAGTTGTATTTTGTTGGCACGGAATATCAACTTGCGGATATATTTACTAAAGCTTTAGACGAACCTCGTTTTCAGTTTTTAGTATCCCATATCGGCATGTTGAATCCGCCTTCCAATTAAATATCAGATATTGTCTTACATAATTCTATTTCAATCTATCATGTTTGAAATTCCTTTATTTTAGAAAATATCTGTTATTTAAATTCATGGCGTGTCACAAAATTGAAACTCAACATTTCCTTATCTATGTCCAATTTTAATAATTAATGATCCTGACAAATTGCTGTGTGAATTGTTCATGACTGAGTGGGACGCAAACGAAATTCAGGTTTGTCTGTATCTTTTAAAGCTAAACAGGTTCAAGGATTTAATCTGCAAAAGAAAAGGAAACGAATATGTATTTATTTTAGGGGGAGTATAGTTAGGATGTCAATTTTTATAATTCTTTGTTCCTTTTAAGTCTTATTATTTCTATTAGTTAAATTTTTAAAATTTAGGTTGGTTATATTTTACTTTCTTTTTAAGGTTACTTTAATAGGTCAGAAAATCCCAAAAAAATTTTAGTTGTTCGAACTTATCAAAAAGCCAAAAATATTTTATTTTATTTTATTTCATTTTTGTCTTAACTTAAATTCTAAAAGAAAATACCAAAAATATTTTATTTTGTTTTTGCTTATTTTTTGTTTCAAAGAAAAATACAAAAAGATGTAATAATTTCGGCCAAATTTTTGTTTAAATATTTGTTTAAATTTGTTTTGTTGTTTCTATTAATGTTTAAGGCCCAATTCCCTTGATTTATTTTTTTGTGTGTGGTGAGTTAAAATCCGGCGGCCCTTCACTCTTTGGACGCGGATCTAACATACCCGACCCGACCCGCTCCCTTTAAATACGGGTCAAACGGTCAAACACATTTCTTCCACTTCAAGCTTCTTCTTCTTCTTTCCTTCATCTCTGCCGACGTGAAACCACCGCCCACATCCACCATAACCACCGATTCAAGCTTCGTGCAACCTCGTTTTCCTCCGTTTTTCTTGCATTTCTCGACTTCGGCACTACCAGGTAACATGTTTCTAACTTTATTTCAGTGTTTAACTTCATATATTGTTTGTTTGATTTACAAAATTTTAGTGGTTTTTTCATTTCGGTTTTTCTTAATTTTAGGTAGTTTAATGTGCTTTATTTACTTAGTTGTAGTTATATAAAATATTCCTTATATGTTTTTAGTCTAGGATCTTTAATTTCATGCATTTTTATCAAAATTTTAACTGTTCACGTTGCATGTTGCATGAACGCATTTATTGAACTGCTGCACTTCGGACATCCGAATTCAGTCCAAGCCCCGAATTCGAATGTCCCACTTAGACATATTTTCAAGTTTTTCAAAATATAAAGACCGAATTCGGACACTGTGCATCCGAATTCGGACCACTGTTGATCCGAATTCGGTCCTTCAAAGAAATGACAAAATTTTCCAAAGTTCATTAAGTCTAAGTTTGTTCAGTACTGTTCATCCGAAATCGGATGGGATCTGAATTCGGTCCCCATCTGAATTCTGTGTTCCATCCGAATTCAGTCCATTTGTTTCCATTCTATGCATCCCATCCGAATTCGCCTCAACACCATCCTCATCATCCTAATTCGGTCCATTCATCATCATTGCATACATCAATTTCGGTCCCCATCCGAGTTGCCATCATCATCCGAATTCGGACCCCCAACTATCACTCATCATACATCATCCGAATTTCGGCAAGATCTAAATTCGGTGGCACTGTTCATCCGAATTCGGTCCATCCGAAATCCAACACTTAACATATTTTTTTTAAAATTTTCCATTTTTGCATGTTCACTATAAATCAAAAATACTAAAAGATTTTCATTCCGGTGCACCATTGATTAGAGTTAGGATTAGTGTTTGAGTGAAAATGCCTGTTCTAATATTGGTCTCTTAACGATTGACTTTGGACTTTATTAAGTAGAATTTTATTCTACTAATAAAAACACGATGCTTTAAACAGATCAGGCAGTTTCTATTTCACACTTATCTAGACTTCATATCAATGTCATATCATTTAAAGTCTTCTGTTCTAACTTTGATGCACCTTTACAGGAATGATGGAACCTGCTATTGTTCTTACCCTACCCCATCCCCCCATTCCCAATAACAACGCCCAACTACCCGAACAATCCATTCTCCCTGGAGTCGAGTTTGTCGAGTTCATACCCTACAACTGGCAACTCGATGTGTCCATCTTCACCATAGAACCACAAACTCTAGCCTTCGACATCCTCATTCACCACCCCATATACTACTCTCTTTCCACAGCCATCACTGTTCCCCAAATATACCTGCAACAATTTTGGAACAGATTGCAATTTGTCCATGACGCCGAACCTCATTTTACTTCCACCATCGACTGTGTTCCACCCAAACTCACCACAGCCGCCATACGCCATATACTTCACCTACCTCTCGAAGCCTATTTGCCAACACGTTTTCACTTTGATCCCATTCCTTCAGTCCAAGAAACCCTCGCTGAAATACAAACCTTGGGATATGACGGCCCTCTTACCAAACACTCCGATTTCAAAACCAAGAATCTCCAATCTTATTGGAGGATTCTCTTTGACGTCATCAATAAATGCTTTACTGCGAAGCATGCTGGCCACGACTCCGCCTCAGCACAAGTCCTTGCTATGTTTTCGGGTTTTGCCTTCGACCGCCACGTAGACTATGCAGTATTCCTCTTCGAGGAATTGAAGAGAGTTCATATGGAGAGAGGCACTAAAAAGAGGACGCAAGTATATCCCTCTCTAACGTTTCCTGCAGCTCATCATACAATATGCCATGGATAACGATGAGGACATCCATGAGCGTCCTGAGGCCGATGTCTACCCTACAGTGGCAATCCAGAAGCTTAATCTGCCGAAGGGGGCACCTTCTGTGCCAATAATGACTATCCCACTGTCCCTTATGCTAAGGGCAGTGCAATCAGAAAAGGTTCGGGCTTATATACGAGAGTTTTATCTGGATGAGGCTCAGTCAGAACCGACAGAGCCTAGCCAGTCCGAAGGTGAGGTTCGATTGAGTGAGGACGAGGGAGAATCGGCGGAGGTAGCACAATCATTGGGGTTAGGTGAGCGGTAGGCTGTGTTTGTGAGCGAGGGAGGAGTTGGTGAGGCAGCAGAGGCGGCAGATTCAGAACGAACCGTCTGTGTTGTACGAGGGTTAGAAATAACATCTAAGGGTGACCGCAACCTTATCAGCCAGACAACCCACTCGAACACCATAAGTCCGATGGTCGAACTAACCCCCTTCACCCACCTAGCATCCTCTCTACAAGGTGCTATTTCATTCCACGGGGATACACCACATATGCCATCGCCCTCTCATTCGAAGAGTGACGGTGTTGAACGAGGTCACACTTCGCCCCATGTGACCACCCCTCTTTCTTTCACGATTCCATCCCCACAGATACATACAACACACGATGCGTTTGTGGCATCCCTTAGAGCTGCCTCCGTGGCAGCTCCCCAAACTTTTGGATCTGCGCATCCCATCAGGGAGCCAGAAATGATAGAAGGAAGACCTGAAGTGGCTCCATCAATGCCATCCACTTCAGGCCATCTCCCAATTAACTTGGAGATGTTAACGGCAGCTCTTCGTGCTGCCGGAGTCGTTACTCGGGCTGACCTGGACGCCCAAAAGGAGGCTGCTGAAGAACGTCATACCGCTCTTCACTCATTTATAAAGGGTAAGGGTGTCGCTTTTAAGGATCATCCTCCACCAGGATCCCATTCAGTCCAGACACAAATTGCAGAATTCTCAGACAAGATAGACGCGCTAACTCGCCTGATCCTTCAAGTCCAAGAGCAACTCAACTCCAGAATGGACTGTCTCGAGTCTGCAGTCATTGAGCTTCAGTTCCGTCCTCAGGCTGACTCCCAGAAAAGGAAACATGACGATTAGGACGACCCTGATCGCCATGAGGGGGAGAAACGTCTGAAAATCAGTCTAAGGACCCTATGTTGATTGAAGGGGAAGTTATCTCAGAAAGAACAGAGATTCAGGGGTCTGGGGATCAGAGTTATGAGGCTCGGGAGACGCTAATGATAGAAGATGAGCCACTGATTGAAGGCCGGCTCCATTGGATCCAATGTCAGCGATGGTGGAGTATGAACCTTTATATGAAAAAGTCAAAATCATATTAGTGTCTGACTCAGACTCTGATACTGAGGACGACTATCCCTTTCTCACCCCAAAGCCTTAACCTGAATCACCGCAAAAATCATCCTCCGTAGTTGATGTTTTGAATTCCCCAACCCATGCACCTCAAGAAGAAATAATTTCTACCATCCAAACAACTTCACCTTCTCCCATAGAAACTCCACCAATCCAAATCACTCCCACAGTAAAAGAAATCCCATCAGTTAAACCTACCCCAACAGTCCAAACAACCCTTCCAACCCAATCACCTCCGCCAGCTCACATTGTCGAATCATCAGGGCCCCGAACTGTCGACTGCTTTAATATAAGAGACGTCACCGCAATATACGACATGACACACGTAGAATGGATCTGATGGTATTGAAGGGGTAAAGTTTATTCTCTGGATGCAGAAACAAGAGAAGAATTGACTCAGGACCGAAGGGCTCGAGTCTTGAAACTTCTTGAAGCTCCTACCACCGAATTAGAAGAGCCTCCGGTCCAAGGGTTAAAACAATTCTTGAGAAAGTTCCCGGCTGAACAGTTTCAGAACCCTTTCTTAGAAGAAAGATTCAAGATGGTATTTAGAAAGAGGTCGGGGTCTTTCAGTAGACGTCTTCTGATGGTCATGACCGATGCATCTCGAGCTGAAGAAGCAGAATATAATCAGATGATGCTAAGGGAAAAGAGAGATAAAAGCAAATACTAGTCTAAATCAAAAATTGTAAAGATCAATAACATCCACATTTACAAAAGAGCCAGAGTATTCACTCCGGCATTTGAGGTACTCAGAGAAGACGGAACAGTTCAAGAATTGCATGAAAGTGATCTTGATTTTGCAAATATAGATGACATCGAGCTTCTGCACAACAAGCTGAAATACAAGATCAAGGGTCGTCTGACTCACATGACTGCAGTTGCAGCCCTGGTCCGAAAGCATGAATCGCCGCTCAATTGTGATGTGCCTCAGAGATTTTCAAATGGCAATTGAGAGTGCATTAGTTAAAGTGGGTCTGAAAGCTCCTGATCAAGACATATTTTTGGTAGACCACTATCCGGCCTATAAAGTACTACTTCGAGGTCAGCCAGGCGTTATATTTTTGAACAAGAAAGGTTACAAAAGATTCATGTGCGTTGAGGATCTTCCCTGTTATTCCGACGGTACTCTCAGATTGGTTCGAGCCGCACTTACTCAGAAAGTTCAAGATTTTGACGCTTAACCAGATCCGGAACTCAGATGCTCACCGAAGGAGATTCAGGATATCCTCAGCAGCATAAAATACCTGAACGAAAGGCTACATATGAGACAAGTGATCAGACGATTCGACGTCATCCTTGGACTCCGCGAATCCACCGATCATGCCAAAGTTCCAGGACCTCCACGTTGATTGAAAAGGGGGAGATTGTTAGACATTTATATTTTGATCATGTGGACTCATTTTGTAATAATTATTTACTTATTGTTTAGTCTTGTATTTATTTCCTTTGTATTTTATTTCTATGTAAAAGTCAAGGGGGCAATTGTGTCAATGCTCCATAGTTAATTAAAGGAGCCTATGTATAGGCTCCTAGGGTTTGTAAAACACACGGTTGATAATAATGAATACACTTCCAGCCGCCAACTTACATATTCTCTCAAACATTCATATTGTCTTATTCATCATTACATAATTATTGAGCTTGATTCTTCTTGTGGTTGATAAAAGAAACATTAAAGTGCTAATTATTAAAGGGAATACATTACGACAGACAGCCAATAGCTTTTTCGGCTGACAAGCTAAGGCGGATCCTACAGCTGGGATCTGAGGAACAAGAGGCAGGGCCGATAGTTTTTCCACTACCTATCAGGCAAGCCGCGTTTTTGAGGATGGGATATGCCCTGGATATTACAAAGTCGTCATATGTTAAGAGCGGGCTAATTGGGCAATGGAGATACCTTTTCCATGTTATTATGGTATGTTTTGCGCCAAAGAAGGCGGGATTTGATACTATGGTGTCCAAACTGAAATCGGCGTTGATAGCATTGGTATATAATAAGAAATTCAGTTTTTCAGAGATGTTCTTCGGGGGGTTTGTGCACCAGATAACAGCTCCGGTCAGGGAAAGATTTTTGATGTATCCGCGTTTTGCAATGATGATAATACTTCACGTTTTTCCAAATTTGCCACCACTTACAGATCAAAGTGGCATGGCATTGATCGATAAAAGGATTTTTGCTGACTGCCAGACCCACAATGCGAGAAGGGCTGAGCAGGTCAGGGCCCAAGTAGCACCATTGTTTGGGGCTGTTATTGATCCTGATTTTGTAGCCCTAGAGGGTGATAATTGGAGTGGTGAAGTTTAACAACAGCAGCAGCCGCAACAGCAACAACAACAACCACCGTAGCAGCAGCAGAAACGTCGCAGAGCACTGGCAAGCAGGCCTCCGGTTGCTAGACCCTCATCTCGTCAACAACCGGCCACTACAGCTACTGGACCATCAACAGAAGCTGCCGGCCCATCGAGTTCGGACCCCCAATATGATCAGAGGGCGCAAACTTTGGAAGAGATATGGGCGCAGGGGACAGCCGCGGAGCAAAATATCGCTGAACAGCTTGTTCAGGATGTTTTAGAGCCTCCAGCTGATTTCCAACATATATTTAGACAAATTGATGAATATCTGCCATCTGATGCTGAATTTATGGACATTGAGGTCAAGGAAGAAGAGGAAGGTGAAGCTGCTAGGGAACAGACTCTGGCTCAAGGCCATGTGGAGAGTGCCTCCGAGTCTAGTTCTGAAGTTGAAGTTGAGGATCCAGATATCTCAATTGGAAGATATGGATCGAGATTGGTTGTAAACAGAAGGAGATCAACAAGACCGGCTCTAATTGATGAAGAGACCGAAGAATCCGAATATGAGGAAGAAGAAGATCCACTCGTTCCTAGGCAAAGGGCGAGGAGGCATAGATTTATGCAGGGAGCTCCAACCACTTCAGCTCCTCAAACTGTGTTATCGGCTGCTCCATTAACTTTGACCACCGCTCCATCAACATCCGCCTCCATTCCATCAACATCGACTATGTTCACAGATAATCAACGGTTCACAGAGTTAAAAGGAAAAGTGGACTTCCAAACAGTCCAGATTTATCAACTTTCAACAGTTGTGAAAGAGCAGCAGCAGCATAATGCTAGACTTGATCAAGAAAATGCCGAATTAAGGACAACCGTGGCCGATCAACAGTCTGAGTTGAGTACAATGAAGACCCTCCTTGAGCAATTATTGAAAGATTTGCGAGCTAAGGGGGAGAGTAGCTGCAAAGAAGACGAGTTGAGAATAAGGAGAGATGATGACGAAGGCAATGATCCAGATGCCTAAAGAGAAGGTGAGCTAGCAGATCTTTCTAAAAAGACTGCTCAGCAAGCACTCATTCAGGGGGAGCAAAGTCAGACAAGTATAGGAGAAGGAGGTGAAGGTGAAGCTTCAAAGATTGTTGAACATGAAATGATTGAAGCCTTGATGGATCTTAATGATGAAGATGAGTTTAGTTTTGATCAAGAAGACTTGGAAGAAGGGGAATTTATTCCAGAATATGTGGTGGATTGGAAGTCAGATGATGAGGTTGTGGAAGATGAGGATGACAATGTAGATGAAGTAGTTATCCCGAAGCAGCCTATCACCAAACAGAATATACATAATGAGCAGAATGTGATTGATTTGGATGAGCTTAAATTAGCATATATGGATGAATCAGAATCTGAAATAGCTGAAAAGGAACAAACAAGAGAACAAATGATGAAGCTATGGTTCAGGAAGGAGGAGAAGAAGACAGACCTGGCAGTAAAGACAAGAATGAGACTGCCAAGTCCAAGAAATCTCTCAGGAGGGATTCTAAGCTAGTTCTTTGATAGGGAGCTGCAGCTATTCGTGCTTAAAACAAGAGACAGGCTTCAGTATTTACGGTTAACCTTGAAGGTTTTTAATACACAGCCCAAATGCGAAGTGAAGGAATTGGCCTGGAAAGAGCTTATCAACTTGGGAGACGACCCCTACGAGTTATAGCTAAAATAATCAGAACGGAGGGGAGGTCTGGAAAGTTTGAAAGGATAAAGCCGAGGTCAGGCAAAAGTATTGAAGATGAGTCGAGAATATATACCCACACTGGCATGCCTTAGGCTAGAATGGTCTACAAGCCAGTCCGATGTCTGAAGAAAGTGTCGATGAAGTCAATGCCACAAGATGTACTTAACAACATGAAGTGGTGGTATGCAGACAATGAGACGGCTGAAGCAATGATGGAGGATCTAGATGAAAAGACTATTTTGAAAGTATACGATCCACTGTATCTGATCAACTTATCCAAGGACGACCTGAGAAAGTGTAACAACTGGCCTAAAAATATAAGGTATGAAACTCGAAAATTAAACTAATATGAAACTCGAATAATAAAGTAATAAACTCGAATGAAGTTTTTATGAATCTCGAATTATATAACCATAAACTCGAATGATATTACATGAAACTCGAATCATGTGAGCAGAAACTCGAATAATGATGTGATGAAACTCGACTAGTAAAGGCATAAACTCGAATAGAACTTTGATGAAACTCGAATAAAGAAAGGATTAATCTCGAATGATAGTACATAAAACTCGAATAAAGAAAAGATTAAACTCGAATAATTAAACAAAGAAACTCGATTAAAGAGGCATAAAACTCGGATGACAAAGGCATGAAACTCGGATAACAAATGCCTGAAACTCGAATGTCAAAGGCATGAAACTCGAATATAATTATATAAATCTCGATTGACATTGCAACAAACTCGATTCACACTTGAATCGAGTTTAACATTCCAGAAAATTTTTCTAAGTGTATATATATATATATATATATATATATATATATATATATATATATATATATATATATATATATATATATATATATATATATATATATATATATCCGAAATTATCATTATCACCTTTTCTGCATGCTTTTGTACTTTTGTTAATATAAAATTTGAAAACCCATGCTACTTATCACTCTAAAAAGTAAGTTGTCCTTTAAAGGACAACTAGCATGTACTATTGTATTATTTTAATAATAAACAACATGCAACATGAAATGATAAAATCGGCCACACCTTTTTGTTCAACACTCAACCGATTTGCTTTTTTTCTTTTCATCATTTCATTAAAAATTTAATTTAGTTTATCATTATTTTAGTAACCGATTTTTCTTCTATAAATAGAAGACAAAACCCACTTCATTAAAAACACACCAACTTACAAACCCTCTCAAAGCAAAACCGGCCAGCTATAAAGATTTCAAGTGTTCTTCAAATTCTGTAAGTTTTCTTATTTACTTTATTTATAAAACATGAAAAATTAAATGCATTTACTAAAATATAATATTTTTCATTTACAACTCGATTTTTCATAATACTCGTGAAAATGTTCCATGCAAAATAAATGAATATCTTTTTTTTATGATGCACATGCTCACATATATATGTATGCATTTTCGTATATATATAAATATATATTTATACATATATATACGTAAGTATGCATGCATGCAAACCATTTTGGAAATAAATATCCATAAATCGAAAATGCACATATAAAATCCCACAAAAATTATTCGTACATCACAAGTACATGAAAATATTTACGAAATACTCAAACACATATTAAAATAATATTGACCCGAACACGTAAAAATATTAGGACGAGTCCCGACCATCCGAACAAGTGCTAAACTCAGATCCGAAAACAACATCAAAACCCAACAAGGTGAGTCTTCATAGTCCCATTTTTCACATTATTATGTTTTGGGATGAAATACATGCTTCGTTTTTATATGGACACGAAAACTTCTCGATTCTATTATGTATTACGTATGAGAATCTCCGCCCTTATATCATGAAATCGTTAGTTGCATTTGTTTGCAAGCGCGAATATATTGTGAATAGATCTATTGGGAGTCATGTCCCCCACTCGGGTTAGTGGTTTAGCTAACAGCGGGTGCATATATATTCAACTTACGGTATTACATATGGGAATACTGCTCGGGGCAAAACTTATTCTAATTAAGCTTCGGTAACATGATGGTTTACGTAATACATCTCATGGAATTTATGATTTTTATAAATTCAACGTATTTGATAATGTCCATACAACTGGTCTTTTCGTGTAAACCTATGAACTCACCAACAATTTTTGTTGACGTATTTTAGCATGTATTTTCAGGTAATTAAGGCAAGTGCGCCTTCGTAAACACCAACTTCAAGCTTCCACATTTCATGGAGTCGCATGCTTATTTCGAAACTAACGGAGATTTGACTGCATTATTTTTGGACGCATTAATTATGTATTAAAATCTCTGTATTACGCGAACTTCATTCCTTTCATCTGTAAAACATATTTTCAGTTTAAATTTATTTGATGTAATATTTCGAAAACGTCCATATAGTGGTCGTTCGTTATAATTATGGTTACGCTTCCGCACTCGTCACGCCTCGCTGTCCAACCGGGGTAGCAGGGTGTGACAGATTGGTATCAGAGCCATAGTTATAGTGAACTAGGTTGCATTAGTATCCTAGACTATAACTGCACGTAAAAATTTCTGATTTTAAGAATATTTTTGTAACTAACTAAAAGATTACAAATGAACCTTATTAGCAGAAACCATGAGCCATCCAGAAATTATCATCTTGTCGGACTCTGAGGAGGAATACACTCCCGCAAGTCCCACGGCCACGGAAGTCTTCCCAGAAGAAGAAACCTCGGAGGAGGAGGACCCGTCGGAAGATCCGATGGAAGAGTCCGAAGAAGAATCGATGGAGGAAGAGGATCCTTCACCACCGGCGGCCCCTGCTCGCGTCCCGTATCACCCGGCCGAACCATCCTATAAGCCGTATAGACCTTATCCTAACGGCCCAAAGATGTTGTACACACCCCGGAAGCGGGTAATCATGCCGAGAAGGGAGTCTATTCCTGTTCCGACTCCCCAACCCAATCCCCCGACACCACACCGACGGGTAGACGCCCGAAGATGGACTTGGATACCGGAGACCCTCCGCGAGTGGAGGCAAATGGAGGGAGTTCCTCCAAACTTCGAGATCGGAGGACCATCCTCCGCACCTGTCTCACCGCTCACTCAAGAGCCTGCCGATCAGACCATACCTCTTCTGATCGCAAGATCTACCAGGCATGACCACCAGATCCGGTCACTTAACCTGGACATCGGGGAGATGACCGCTCGTTTAGAGCGGGAGGAGTTGCAAAACTCCAACATATATTGGGCCAATCAGCACGCCCTTGCTATACAGCAGGACGGACTGAATGAGCTCCGGCAGCAACTAGCCGAGAGCCAAGCCCGGATCGAGGAGTTGACGCAGCGCCTCAGTACGATGGAAAAGGGAGAGACCCCTGATCACTCCCACACCTAGTACTTTTGCATTTCCTTTGTATTAGTAGGAAAATATTATGTAATAGCATAGGATAAAATTTTCGGGTAATAACCCGCCCCCTATGTAAGAAAAATTTCGAGCGATTAATGAAAATTCTCAAATATTTATGTGATTGTGCTTGATGATAATAGTATTGTGCCACATCTTTAAGATTCAACTTCTTACACTATGATTTTCTTTAAACTTCAAGATAATGCCGCCAAAACGAGCCATGAATACAGCTGACATTGAAGAGCTTGTTGCCCAAAGGGTGGCTGCCGCCATAGCTACCTACGAGGCAAACCGAAATAGCACAACCAATGGGGATGGTGGTGCCAGTCGCACCACAGGAGGAACTGAAACTCACGCGAAAGGTTGCGGGATCAAAGGGTTTTTAAGTTGCAAGCCCCGGTATTTTAATGGAACTGAAGGAGCAGTCGGTTTAATCCGTTGGTTTGAAAAGCTAGAATCCGTATATCGTGTCAGCGGATGCGCGGAAGGAGACAAGGTGAAATTTGCTACTCACACCTTGCAAGATAGCGCGCTCACATGGTGGAATTCCTACGTCCAGTCAGTAGGCATTGACGAAGCCTACCAGCTTACGTGGGCCACACTAAAACAAATGATGACGGGTGAATACTGCCCAAGAAACGAACTCCAGAAAATGGAATCAGAATTCTGGAATCTATCAATGAAAGGGACGGACGTTGCAGGATATACCAACCGATTCCATGAACTAAGTATCCTATGTCCGCAGATGGTAACTCCGGAATACAAGAAAGTTGAACGCTATATTTGGGGACTCGCTCCTCAAATACAAGGGAACGTTACCGCCTCCAACCCATCCACCATACAGGACGCCATCAGAATGGCCAACAATCTTATGGACCAAGTATCCCGGAGGAACGAAGCCAGAGCCGGGGAACACAAGAGAAAGTGGGAGGAAAAGACCGGGAAGAACACGGGTTCACAGTTCAAGAAACCCGAGACCATTAAAGCCTATGTAGCAGGAGTTGAGTCAAGGAGAAGCTATACCGGTACTAAGCCTTTTTGCACCAAATGCACCTTCCACCACAACCCTGGCCCCTGTCCAACCCAATGCGGAAACTGCAAACGTTTGGGCCATATGACCAAAGACTGTAGATCCGGAGCCCCGGGTGCCAGTGGTAGCAACCCGAGAAGCTGTTACGAGTGTGGTGCAACGGGACACCTCAGGAACGAGTGTCCAAGATTGAGGAACGAAGGGAGAGCTCAGGGGAGAGCATTTGTGTTGGGAGCAGGAGACGCTCGTCAGGACCCTCACGTGGTGTCTGGTACGTATCTCCTAAACGATATTTACGCATACGTACTCTTTGATACTGGGGCTGATAGGAGCTTTATATCTGATAAGTTTAGCCAGCAGTTGAATGTTTCTACTTTTCCCTTAGACAACTCCTATACAATAGAACTTGCAGATGGCAAAATAATAAAGGCAAATAGTATCATTAAGGAATGCACATTAAAGCTAGCAGATCACTCCTTTAAGATAGACTTAATGCCTATAGAACTCGGAAGTTTCGATGTGGTGATTGGTATGGACTGGTTGTCGCATAACCAGGCTGAGATTTTGTGTGGAAAGAAAGTGGTGCGAATACCACTCAGTAAGAAGAAAGTCCTCACGGTCCAAGGGGAAAAGAAGAACCGACAATTGAATGTCATATCCGGCCTAAGAACATTAAAATGTCTTAGGAAGGGTTGCCATGCAGTGTTGGTCCAGATCGTAGAAAAAGAGTCGAAGGAAAAACGACTTGAGGATATTCCAGTAGTACGTGACTACCCGAAGGTATTTCCGGAAGACTTGCCTGGGCTTCCCCCGGCTAGGCAAGTAGAATTTCAAATCGACTTAGTGCCAGGAGCTGCACCGATCGCAAGAGCCCCATATAGACTCGCACCTTCTGAAATGCAAGAATTATCCAGTCAATTACAGGAATTGATGGATAAAGGATTCATTCGACCAAGTTCCTCACCTTGGGGAGCTCCTGTTTTGTTCGTTAAAAAGAAAGACGGATCCTTCCGAATGTGCATAGACTACCGAGAACTAAACAAGTTAACGGTAAAGAACCGCTACCCCCTCCCTAGGATTGATGACCTGTTCGACCAGCTTCAGGGATCTAGCTTCTACTCAAAGATTGACCTGCGCTCCGGCTATCATCAAGTAAAAGTTCGGGAAGAAGACATCCCCAAGACAGCATTTAGAACTCGTTATGGACATTACGAATTCCAGGTGATGCCATTCGGTTTAACCAACGCACCAGCCGTATTTATGGACCTCATGAATCGGGTGTGTAAACCATATCTGGATAAATTTGTAATAGTGTTCATAGACGATATCCTCATCTATTCCCGAAGTAAAGAAGAGCATGAACAACATCTCAAGTTGATCTTGGAGTTGTTAGAGAAAGAGCGGCTATACGCCAAATTTTCAAAATGTGAATTTTGGTTGCGAGAAGTAAAATTCCTTGGACATGTGATCAACAGTCAGGGAATTCAGGTCGACCCAGCAAAGATCGAGGCCATAAAGAACTGGGCAATCCCTAGAACCCCCACAGAAGTCCGCCAATTCCTAGGACTTGCCGGTTATTATAGGCGATTCATTGAGAACTTTTCGAAGATAGCAGGTTCCTTAACAGAGTTGACCCGTAAGGATGTGAAATACGTCTGGGGTGAAGAACAGGAAAAGGCGTTTCAGCTGCTCAAGCAAAGGTTGTGTAGTGCACCAATTCTGTCCCTACCCGAAGGGACTGAAAATTTTGTAGTCTACTGTGATGCCTCGCACAACGGATTAGGTTGTGTGCTCATGCAAAGGGACAAGGTCATCGCTTATGCATCCCGACAGCTCAAGATTCACGAGGTAAACTATACGACTCATGACTTAGAACTGGGAGCAGTGGTGTTTGCTCTCAAAATATGGAGGCACTATTTGTATGGAACCAAGTGCACGGTGTTCACGGACCATAAAAGCCTCCAGCATATTCTGAATCAGAAAGAATTAAATATGAGGCAACGACGTTGGGTGGAACTTCTTAGCGATTATGACTGCGAGATTCGCTACCATCCAGGAAAAGCAAATGTCGTAGCTGACGCCCTAAGCCGAAAGGAGCGGGTTAAGCCATTGAGAGTCCGAGCATTGGTAATGACCATACAGTCAAACCTAAACTCTCAAGTCCGAGAGGCACAAGAAGAGGCAGTCAAGGAGGATAATCTGCTGAATGAAGCATTGAGAGGCATGGATAAGCAGTTTGAAATTAAGCCAGACGGATGTCGATACTTCATGGGCAGAATTTGGTTACCAAAGTTTGGAGGCATAAGGAAACTGGTCATGGATGAAGGACACAAAACAAGATATGCTGTTCATCCAGGGTCGGACAAGATGTATCACGATTTGAAGGGTTCATACTGGTGGCCAAACATGAAGGCTGATATTGCTACTTACGTCAGCAAGTGCTTAACATGTTTAAAAGTTAAGGCTGAGCATCAAAGGCCATCAGGATTGCTAGTCCAGCCAGAGATACACCAATGGAAGTGGGAAAATATCACCATGGATTTTATCACTAAGTTGCCAAAGACTTCTGGAGGTTATGACACCATCTGGGTGATCGTGGATCGACTGACCAAGACCGCGCACTTCCTGCCAATCAAGGAGACTGACAAGATGGATAAGCTAACACTAATCTATCTTAAGGAGGTCGTCTCAAGGCATGGGGTGCCAGTATCCATTATATCAGACAGAGACAGCAGATTTACGTCACGGTTTTGGCAATCATTGCAAGAAGCTCTAGGAACGCGTCTGGATATGAGTACAGCCTATCACCCGCAAACGGACGGTCAGAGTGAAAGAACGATTCAGACATTAGAAGATATGCTAAGGGCATGTGTCATCGACTTCGGAAAAAGTTGGGACAGACACCTGCCATTAGTTGAGTTTTCTTATAACAACAGTTATCACTCGAGCATTAAGACCGCCCCATTCGAAGCACTCTATGGACGAAAGTGTCGATCACCTCTTTGTTGGGCTGAAGTAGGGGATAGTCAGATTACTGGACCTGAGATCATCCTGGAAACTACAGAGAAAATAGCCCAGATTCGGAACCGATTGAAGATTGCGCGGGATCGACAAAAGAGTTATGCAGACGTCCGACGGAAGGATTTGGAATTCCAAGAGGGAGATCAAGTAATGCTGAAAGTCTTGCCTTGGAAAGGCGTAATTCGTTTTGGAAAACGAGGGAAACTCAATCCTCGTTATATCGGACCATTCAAAATCACCAAAAGAATTGGCCCGGTAGCTTACCGACTCGATCTACCCCCAGAGCTTAGTAACGTTCATAATACCTTCCACGTCTCCAACCTTAAGAAATGTCTGACTGATGAATCACTCGTGATACCCATGGACGAGCTGGAGATAGACGATAGATTGAATTTCACTGAGCAACCGGTGGAAATAATGGACCGAGAAGTCAAGAAGCTCAAGCACAGTCGAATTCCAATAATAAAGGTCCGATGGAACTCTAAACGAGGTCCTGAGTTTACTTGGGAACGCGAAGATCAATTCCGAGAGAAGTACCCCAAGCTGTTCTCAAAAGTCCAAGCAGAGGGGAACACGAGCTAATTTCGGGACGAAATTCCTTCAACGGGGGGAGACTGTAACAACTGGCCTAAAAATATAAGGTATGAAACTCGAAAATTAAACTAATATGAAACTCGAATAATGAAGTAATAAACTCGAATGAAGTTTTTATGAATCTCGAATTATATAACAATAAACTCGAATGATATTACATGAAACTCGAATCATGTGAGCAGAAACTCGAATAATGATGTGATGAAACTCGACTAGTAAAGGCATAAACTCGAATAGTACTTTGATGAAACACGAATAAAGAAAGGATTAATCTCGAATGATAGTACATAAAACTCGAATAAAGAAAAGATTAAACTCGAATAATTAAACAAAGAAACTCGATTAAAGAGGCATAAAACTCGGATGACAAAGGCATGAAACTCGGATAACAAATGCCTGAAACTCGAATGTCAAAGGCATGAAACTCGAATATAATTATATAAATCTCGATTGACATTGCAACAAACTCGATTCACACTTGAATCGAGTTTAACATTCCAGAAAATTTTTCTAAGAGTATATATATATATATATATATATATATATATATATATATATATATATATATATATATATATATATATATATATATATATATATATATCCGAAATTATCATTATCACCTTTTCTGCATGCTTTTGTACTTTTGTTAATATAAAATTTGAAAACCCATGCTACTTATCACTCTAAAAAGTAAGTTGTCCTTTAAAGGACGACTAGCATGTACTATTGTATTATTTTAATAATAAACAACATGCAACATGAAATGATAAAATCGGCCACACCTTTTTGTTCAACACTCAACCGATTTGCTTTTTCTTTTCATCATTTCATTAAAAATTTAATTAATTTATCATTATTTTAGTAACCGATTTTTCTTCTATAAATAGAAGACAAAACCCACTTCATTAAAAACACACCAACTTACAAACCCTCTCAAAGCAAAACCGGCCAGCTATAAAGATTTCAAGTGTTCTTCAAATTCTGTAAGTTTTCTTATTTACTTTATTTATAAAACATGAAAAATTAAATGCATTTACTAAAATATAATATTTTTCATTTACAACTCGATTTTCATAATACTCGTGAAAATGTTCCATGCAAAATAAATGAATATCTTTTTTTTATGATGCACATGCTCACATATATATGTATGCATTTTCGTATATATATAAATATATATTTATACATACATATACGTAAGTATGCATGCATGTAAACCATTTTGGAAATAAATATCCATAAATCGAAAATGCACATATAAAATCCCACAAAAATTATTCGTACATCACAAGTACATGAAAATATTTACGAAATACTCAAACACATATTAAAATAATATTGACCCGAACTCGTAAAAATATTAGGACGAGTCCCGACCATCCGAACAAGTGCTAAACTCAGATCCGAAAACAACATCAAAACCCAACAAGGTGAGTCTTCATAGTCCCATTTTTACATTAATATGCTTTGGGATGAAATACATGTTTCATTTTATATGGACACGAAAACTTCTCGATTCTATTGTGTATTACGTATGAGAATCTCCGCCCTTATATCATGAAATCGTTAGTTGCATTTATTTGCAAGCGCGAATATATTGTGGATAGATCTATTGGGAGTCATGTCCCCCACTCGGGTTAGTGGTTTAGCTAACAGCGGGTGCATATATATTCAACTTACGGTATTACATATGGGAATACTGCTCGGGGCAAAACTTATTCTAATTAAGCTTCGGTGACATGATGGTTTACGTAATACATCTCATGGAATTTATGATTTTTTTTATAAATTCAACGTATCTGATAATGTCCATACAACTGGTCTTTTCGTGTAAACCTATGAACTCACCAACAATTTTGTTGACGTATTTTAGCATGTATTTCCAGGTAATTAAGGCAAGTGCGCCTTCGTAAACACCAACTTCAAGCTCCCGCATTTCATGGAGTCGCATGCTTATTTCGAAACTAACGGAGATTTGACTGCATTATTTTTGGACGCATTGATTATGTATTAAAATCTCTGTATTACGCGAACTTCATTCCTTTCATCTGTAAAACATTATTTCAGTTTAAATTTATTTGATGTAATATTTCGAAAACGTCCATATAGTGGTCGTTCGTTATAATTATGGTTACGCTTCCGCACTCGTCACGCCTCGCTGTCCAACCGGGGTAGCAGGGTGTGACAGGTGTCGACAACACATGAACTCGGCGAGTTCATGTAATCTACTCGGCGAGTTCACTCTATTTGGGATCTAATCAGGAGCTGACAACACATGTACTCGGCGAGTTCTTGTAATGTACTCGGCGAGTTCTCTCCAGCCTATAAAAGGAAGAATCTGCTCATTTATGAAGGGAGACGATTTTTATCACCAAAAACACACATACTCTTGATTTCTAGGGGAAGAAGGAAGGCAAGGAAGGAGATTATCTTGGAGTTTTGACATGGTGGATTGCATCTTCATCATCACATACATCATTAGGGGAGTTATTCTTATACCTAAGTTTATCTTAATGTGTAGAATTCTTTCTTATTTTGAGATGATGTTTTACTCCATGAGAATGGAGTAGTTTTGCTATGTAATCATTTGGGTAACAAACCCTAAACATTGGATGATTTATATTTTGTATATGATTGGATGATATGTCATAGTTTGCTTTCTTTGAATGAAAATCTCGTTGTATTGTTTGAGACTTTTAAACTTGCTATGAATGCTTTATTATGTCCATAACGAGAGTTCGAGATAGTTAGTATTCATTTTCGATGATCCAAATATATTGGTGTCTTTGAACCTTTCTACTAGAGATGGTGAAAGAGTATGTTTAAAAAGTGTTTTCATAACAATGAGAGGGGATTTATGTTTTTATGAGAGTATATCATGAATTTTATGATTCGGTGTCAACCGAATCATCTTTCAAAGTTCGTAAATTTTTTGTGAGCATTCGGTTTTGCATGACTCAAGTTCTGAACATATAAAAGAGATTTGCGTGTTCAATTCGTGAGTTATGGGATTATTGTGCTATAACGAGAGATCCGCATAGCTAAATTGTCATTGCTCGCATTATGAGTCGATATTGTTTTCATGTATAAGAGATTTGAGTGATCATAATATTAGCTGCCATGATTAAATAATTCAACCATAGCTTAGAGATTTGTGTGGTTGTTTCGTTAAAAATCATGTCGGTATATTATCCAATCTGCGCTTTCAATTAATCATCCGTTGTTTAGGGGGAGTGATCCCATTTGGTTACATATTTCCCTTTGTCAGAAATCCAAGTTATTAATCTCCTTTCCTGCTCGTGTGTGTCATTGTGATAGATCTTTTGTCCACATTTATCTTACATGCATTTTAAAACAATTTCAACCATAGCTAACCATTAACTGACGGTTCCTATCATTATTACACCAATTGTCCCTGAGTTCGACAACCCGGACTTACTTAAGCTATGCTAGTAAACGATAGGTAATACTTGCCTATTTGTCCGCTAGTTCTAGTTTATTTATATCCATTTCTTAATTAAAATAAAGGTGTGCTAGCGGCATATCAAGTTTTTGGCGCCGTTGCCGGGGACAAGCGGTGTGGTTTTGAGAACAACCTTAAGTTTCTCGTTAGTTAAAAAAAAAATTATTTTATTTAAAAATTCAAGTGTGGGAATTACTTTTCATGTACATAGAATTCCCATATTCAATTTTTTGTTTTGTTGATTTCACTGTCTATTCCTCAGTTTAATTTATCTTTATTTTGTCGTATTTTGTTTGGTGTGTTTTGTGTAGGATGGATCATATATTTGAGTTGTATGAAGGTAACTTTGAAGCAAGGTGTTGTCAAGAGGAGGTCAACATTAACTACCCGACCAATCCCACCTCTTCCCAATATCAAAATGAAAGCATGTATCAATCTTCATACCTATCCTCCACCCAACACTACCAAAGTCAAGACACCCAATATCATTACCAAACTCCATCGCAACATCAACCCGAGATAGAGTCAAGCATGGAGGATCTATTTCACCAGTGCCAGATGAGCCTCCGTTACCAACAAAGCGTTTCAGAAATCCTTGACAACCTCATGAGACAAAGGAGTCAAATGGATGAATTGCGTACGGAAGCGCCATCAGAAAGTAGTTCAAGCAAAGTAGAGGAGAGCAAAGACAACGAAGAACACATCCGCATTTATGACGCCGATTTTAGTGATTCGGATGATGATGTTGAGTGTATCTATGATGAAACTTCTTTACATGCCCTTCCGGTCATCAAAACATCGGAGACATTAATGGACAAGGTGCAGATCCCAAGCCCACAAAGTATTGCACACATCCCACCTCTGATTATCGATGATGGGACTGAAGATGACTTCAATCCCGAGAGGGATTTAGAAGAGCTTGCTCGACTACTTGGTGTTGATATGCCTCCTCCTATATACAATGAGGGAGTTGACTCTACCCTTTTTGATGAGCTTTCATTTATATATGTTGATATTGTGATGCCATCGCCTGTATTTGAATGTACTAATTCTTGGATGGATCTATTGGAGTCACAGGTTGGTGATGCTAGGAGTCTTTACTCACGACTACTAAAGGAACTTCATAACCCTCCAGCGCCGAAGCGTAAGCATTTACACACTGATGGAGGTAGTAAGGGTAAGGAGTGCAGAGCTTTACCGTTTAAAATTATATTTTGCACTCAACTCAAAGGTATGCCTTTTACCCTTTTCATCCCTTTAAAAGTTAAGCCAAGTGGGATAGGGTCAAGCTAGGGACCCTATAAACAAGCGCTTCTTGGGAGGCAACCCAAGCGATTTACTTTTTCTTGTCATTGTAGTTTAGTTTAGCTTGTATTGACGTTGTTGTTTTGATAGTTTTGG
>JAANYP010008198.1:0-206350 GCA_020465985.1 Centrapalus pauciflorus
GAAACAAAGATTTTGGTTAGAATCATCCAAAACATGATCAAATCGGAATTTTAATGAAAATGTGTTCTTGACAAAAAGAGTCATATTTTGGATGATTTTGAACCATATATGATGTTATTGATAGGGAAAAGTATATAAAATCAACCCAAAAATGATGATATAACATAAAATAAAGTTGCATGTTGATTTAAGTAAGTTTTGGGAATTTTTATGAAAAATCCGAATGAATATCACCAAGAACATGAAGAACAAAATTCTGGAAAATTATGAAGATTAGGATCCGAATTCGGTTTCAACCGAATTCGGATGAGTGGATGATTTCGGATGGTACTAATTCGGTTGATTTAATTCGGATGCTTCCATTTCGGATCCCATGATTTCGGATATCCCAATTTCGGATTTAACATGACTTCGGATGTCACCTAATTCGGTTCCAAATCCGAATCCGGATGACTGATTCGGACACTACTTGGTCCGAATTCGGTTGCTAGTTCGGAAGAGTTAATTCGGGTGCCCAATTCGGTGGGATCCGAATCCGGGTCCCCAATCCGGATGAATCCGAATTTGGGTGATCCGAAACCCGATTCTATATAATTTGATATTTTAAGTAAAATAAATGACTATATAAATATATATATTGATATATATATATATTTAGTGAATGTTTGGAGAATTAAAAGAATAAAGATTGATGAACTGAAAGTTATCAGAATCAGATAGAATTAAAGAATTTATGACCAAAAGATGATGACATTGATAAGATAAGTTATCAGATATCAGACTCAGATAAAATACAAGAATTTGAAGATTAAAATGATGATGATAAAAATGATGAAAATGACATGATATTATCATGAATGATTTTGAACAGGTTCAGTATATTCTGAACAAAGATTTAAAGACTTAAAGAAGATAGACTGACAGAGATAAAATCCTGAGATAACTCAGGTGGCAGATTCTTATATCTGTTTGACCAAGACCCAGAACTGTGAGTTATAGATATTCAAATTGAACATGCAAAGATCCGTTTGAGATATATTGATACTGTTACATTTATTGACATTCATTTATCAGCTGGATTGAGACCTGTGCACACCATGGATGGGTGTTGCCCAGTGAATCATGATAGCTATTTGTTTATCTTTTCAGATTGTATTTAATATTATCTCAGACTTTGCTTTATGATTCATTGCTATCATGACTGCTATAGACATATGCTTACATCATTGATCAGACTTTTGATAAGATTGATTCAGCTTGATTAGCCCTTATGGTCTATTGTTCTAGACCCGGCTATTTCACCAGTTCTTATGAACTTGGTAATGACCTCCGATGTTCCGCCATATTGACTTACTGGTAGCTAGCCCAGTATGTGGCTGATCCCCACGATTTAAGCGTGAGTGTGGCTTGAACATCATCCGATCTTATGATACTATATCTCAATCATGAGGGCTGTAGCGGCAGCCAAGACATATCACGCTTAGATTTATGACTCCGCTTGACACGCATGTTAATATTGAAAATCTATAAACTCACTAAGCTTTGCTTACAGATGTTGCTTTAAAATTTTACAGGAAAAGCCAAAGGAAAATCACCTGCAGGACCTAGTATTTAGGTCATTCAAGATCCAAGTTTTGAAGCTTTTCCTAGACCACTTCTCAACAAACTTTCTGGTACTGAATTGGAAGACAGCTAATGTGGTGGTTCTGGGTAGACTTGTTGTGATGATTGATGTTATGACTAGATTAGATGTTACCCTTTTATAATTTTATTTTGAAATATGTAAACTTAAATCCTAATCTGTAATGTACATGTAATTTTTAATTCCGCAATTAATTACCCTATCTTAGTATGGTTGATATCGTATTGCATGATGTGGGACCTAGACTGGTGAGCACCGCCCCGTAAGGGGTGGTCTTCACAGGATGGTATCAGAGCCCATAGTTTGAGTGAATCAAGTATTACGTGAGTATACTTGATCTCAAACTGAAGCAATACATATGTATCAATCATTTAGGTGGTTTGAACCGAGATAGGATGTACAGACTGTTAGGATGGGAAAAAGGGTACATAGATCTAAGCCTATAAACTGATAGTTAATTGATTTTTAATTTTCAGTAGAAGATGTCAGGATCAGGATCAGGTGATATTCCCAACAATATGACCCAACAACAAATGTTTGAAATGATGCAACAATTTCTAGCCCAACACTCAGAACAACAAAACAAAATGATGCAAGAACAGTTTCGTGCCAGAGATGGGGCCGAAGCTAAAAGACGTGAAGAAAAGAAAAATAAGAGAAAAGAAAAGCAAGTCCAGACCAATGAATCTGATTCTGATAATTCAAATCCAGAAACCCAAATAGCTCAGCCAAAAGGCTGCAAATTCAAAGATTTTAAAGCGAGCGGTGCCCTGAATTTCGAGGGTACTGTGAATCCGATTCAGGCGATGGATTGGATTAGTCATACTGAAGAAATTTTTAGAATCTCTGACTGTTTAGATTCTAAGAAAGTAAGCTACGCATCTGCGTTGTTTGTTGGAGCTGCCCGTGCCTGGTGGAAAACCCAGCGAAGTATCTATGGTGAGGAGGTGATTCAGACTTTGGAATGGGAGCAGTTTCTTGATATGTTCAATGCGAAATACTGCCCAGTTGACCAGCAAGATAAGATGGAAGTCCAATTAATGCAACTGACTCAGGGAACGAAGACTGTAGATGAATATGAACACGAATTTTCGAGATTATGTGGCTACTCTTCTTACCAAGTAGCAACAGAGGAAAGGAAAATGAATAGGTTCCGAGTAGGACTCAATCCTAGATACAGACATCCGATGAGCGCGATTAAATACAAGAGTTATCTAGAAATGGTAGAAGCGGCTAGACAAATCGAGCGAGGTTACTTAGAGTATGGTGATCAGCTATACGCTCCGTCTACCAATCCGATGAACCCGTCTCCTCCAAAGAAACAGCGATTTGGCAGATTCTTTAAGCCAAATAAGTCTCAGTCACAATCTCAGCAATCCCATCATTATAGTTCACAGCCGAAAGCGCAAGCCTACTCATTGACAAACGAGCCACGATTCTGTAAGCGATGCCGAAAATCACATATGGGGTTATGTAATCCAGAAGACGTTACTTGCTTCGCGTGCAACATGATCGGTCACAGCAGTGATGAATGTCCGCAGCAGGGACGTGGATGTGCGAAATGTGGAAAGAGAGGGCACTTCATGTATCAGTGTCGTAGCGGACCACGTTATCAGTCTCAATCATCAGCAGGAGGTTCTACAGGGAAAAGTTCTGCTGCAACGCCGACTGCACGGACTCGAGCTTTTCAAATTACAGCTGAAGAGGCGAGAGAAACACCAGACGTAGTCACCGGTACGTTTCTGTTAAATACAATTCCTGCTCGTGTGTTATTTGATTCCGGTGCTAGTCGTTCCTTCATATCAACTACTTTCGCTCAAAGACTATATAAATCTCCCTCGAAGCTTCCCGTAATACTTGATATCGAGACAGCCAGCAACAACTATGTTATGGCTGATTCTGTTTATCGTAACTGCACTCTACTTATCAATAACATTGTATTCAATCTCGACCTCATCCCGATTCCTTTAAAAGAATTTGATGTCATCATCGGTATGGATTGGCTAATGAACAACGAGGCCACAATCATCTGCAACCGACGAGTAATCAGAATCAAATCTTCAGACGGTCGAGTACTTGAGATCAAGGGCGAAAAGCGGAAAGGTGCGCATTGCTTTATATCTGTAGAAAAGGCTCACAAATAGTTGTCTAAAGGTCACGACTCTTACCTTTGTTATGCTCTATCTGAGTCCAGCTCTGAAAAGAAATCGTTGTCCGACATTCCTATCGTCTGTGAGTTCCCAGACGTATTCCCTGACGATATTTCCGGAGTGCCACCGGAACGACAAGTCGAGTTCAGTATTGACTTGGTTCCTGGTGCGGCTCCTATCGCAAAAGCTCCATACAGACTTGCACCTGAAGAAATGCAGGAAATGTCAAAGCAACTGCAAGAGCTGTTGGAGAAGGGGTTTATCCGACCAAGTTCTTCTCCGTGGGGTGCACCAGTACTATTTGTTAAAAAGAAAGACGGAACTTTCCGTATGTGCATCGATTACCGCGAGTTGAACAAGGTTACAATAAAGAATAAGTATCCTCTGCCCAGAATCGATGATCTGTTTGATCAATTACAAGGAGCCAGTTACTTTTCGAAAATAGATCTCCGATCTGGGTATCATCAGTTAAAAGTCAGAGAAGAAGATGTTCCAAAGACAGCTTTCCGTACAAGATACGGCCATTACGAATTTCTCGTGATGCCGTTCGGCTTGACAAATGCACCAGCGGCATTCATGGATCTCATGAATCGTGTGTGCAGACCAATGTTGGATAAATCAGTTATCGTATTCATAGACGATATTCTAATTTACTCCAAAACGGAGGCTGATCATTCTATTCATCTGCGGCAATGGCTAGAGTTATTAAGAAAAGAAAGACTCTATGCAAAGTTTTCTAAGTGCGAATTCTGGCTCAGACAGGTATAATTTCTATTATATAAGTCTTGAGCTGTTTCCTTAACTATTCTATGATTCACCTCAGAATTTGAATTTCTATCTTGATTTTTATAGATCCAGTTCCTTGGCCATGTTGTTTCTGGCGAAGGAATTTCCGTTGATCCTTCAAAAGTCGAGGCTGTTCAGAAGTGGCAAACGCCTCGCAATGCCTCAGAGATAAGAAGTTTCCTTGGATTGGCCGGTTATTATCGGCGATTCATAAAGGACTTCTCAAAGATTGCTGTGCCGCTTACAATGCTAACACGGAAGAATACTCCTTTCGTTTGGACCGATGAACAGCAAGAGGCATTCGATATTCTGAAGCAAAAGTTGATTCAAGCGCCGATCCTAGCCTTGCCAGAAGGTAATGATGATTTCGTTGTTTATAGCGACGCATCTGGTACTGGCTTAGGATGTGTTCTGATGCAAAGGGGAAAAGTAATTGCCTATGCTTCAAGGCAATTAAAAGACTATGAGAAAAGTGCACCAACTCATGATCTTGAGTTGGCTGCTGTTACCTTTGCGCTGAAGATCTGGCGTCACTATCTATATGGGACTCGGTGTCAGCTCTACACCGATCATAAGAGTCTCAAATACCTTTTCACTCAAAAAGATCTGAACATGAAACAACGTCGATCCTTGGAGCTTATCAAGGATTATGATTGCGAGATCTTATATCATCCCGGCAAAGCAAATGTTGTCGCGGATGCATTGAGTAGAAAAGTATATCCAGAAAAGTGCTGTTATGCCCTAACTCCAGT
The DNA here is from genome assembly GCA_020465985.1 of Centrapalus pauciflorus. Classification (NCBI taxonomy): domain Eukaryota; kingdom Viridiplantae; phylum Streptophyta; class Magnoliopsida; order Asterales; family Asteraceae; genus Centrapalus; species Centrapalus pauciflorus. The sequence goes on from JAANYP010008198.1 coordinate 5,331, forward strand.
TATATTCTCTTCTGATCTTATTGAAGATATTCGAGCTGCTCAAATTGAAGCGCTGAAAGAAGAGAACATAGATTCTGAAAATCTAAAAGGGCAACTACAATTTTTAACACTGAACCATTTGGGACTTCACTGTCTCAAGGGAAACCGAATCTGGGTTCCTAAATATGGTTCTATTCGTAGCACTCTTCTGTCCGAAGCTCATCAGTCCAAGTTATCCATTCATCCTGGCAGCTCAAAGATGTATTTTGATCTGAAAGCTGATTACTGGTGGCCAGGAATGAAGTAGGACATTGGAAAATGTGTTGAAAGCTGCAGAGTATGTCAGATGGTTAAGGCAGAACATCAGAAGCCCTTCGGGGATATGCAACCACTACCAGTTCCTGAATGGAAATGGGAACATATCACAATGGATTTCATTACGAAGCTGCCAAAGACCAAAAGACAACACGACTCCATCTGGGTAGTCGTTGATCGTTTAACTAAATCAGCACATTTCATTCCAATGAAAGAAACTTATTCCCTCGATAGATTGGCACAGCTGTACATCACTGAAATAATTTCTCGTCACGGTGTGCCAAAGTCTATCGTTTCTGATCGTGATAGTCGCTTCACATCCAGATTCTGGCAAGCACTACAAGATGGGATGGGTACTCGGATATCCATGAGTACTGCTTATCATCCAAATACAGATGGCCAGAGTGAGCGTACTATCTTAACTCTAGAAGATATGCTTCGTGCCTGCATTCTTGATCTAGGTGGTAACTGGGATGACCACTTACCGTTGGTCGAATTCTCATATAATAACAGTTATCATTCAACGATCAAGATGGCTCCTTTTGAAGCTCTATACGGAAGAAAGTGCAGAACACCTACTTGTTGGCGTGAAACAGGGGAATCGCCAATAGCAGGACCTGCCCTTCTACAGTTGACTCACGAGAAGATTCAACTTGTTAGAAGAAACATACTTGAAGCTCAAAGCAGGCAGAAGTCATATTATGACAATCGGCATAGATCCATCAGTTTTGCAGTTAACGATTGGGTGATGCTGAAAGTATCCCCAATGAAGAATGTGGTACGATTCATTAAAAGAAACAAGTTAGCTCCGAGATTTATCGGACCGTTCAAGATCATTGAAAAGATTGGAAATCAGTCTTATCGTCTTGATCTACCAGTGGACTTAGCTGGAATACATCCTGTATTCCATGTTAGTCATTTAAGAAAGAGTTTAGCTGACGAAAGAGAAGTACAGATACCACATGTTAACCTGCAAATTGATGAAAAGCTTCGAGTGGTTGAAGAGCCAGAACGTATTCTGGACTCGAAGACTAAGAAGCTTAGAAATAAAGAGATACAGATGGTGCTCGTCCAGTGGAAACACCACAAAGGTTCGCATCAGTCTTGGGAATCCAGAGATGTTATGAAAGCTACTTATCCCAGTCTGTTCGAATCTAGCTAACTTCGGGGACGAAGTTTGTGCGTGGTGGAGCCCATTCTGTAACAACCCAACTTTTGATCAGTTATGTAATGATTATTTTGAGATAATAATATAATTTTATTATATTATTTATGATTGCAAATATTGATTAAGAATAAAAATATATTAAGTAAATATAATTTTATATTATATTTATGATTTAATTGAGTAAAATAAAAGAGATGTATTATACAAAAATAGAGGTGGGTTAAAATTTAATAAGATATAAAAACCTAAATTTATGATCATTAAGATTATTTACACAAAGATCATTCTCTCTCTCTAATCTCTCTCTAAACATCCGGATCCTTCAAGAATTCATCAAAAAGTTTCATAAAACTTGCATTAAATTGAAGATTAAAGCCAAGGAAGTTACAGTCAACAACAAACAACAAGAATTTGAGGTAACAATCATTTAAAATTTCGAAATATATGATGCTTGGTTCGGTTTTGTGTATAACCGAAACCAATAATTAAAGTTATGAATTTTTATGTTGCATGTGTAAATTTATGAAAGATTAAGATGAATTGAAGTTAATAGATGCTAAAGAAACAAAGATTTTGGTTAGAATCATCCAAAACATGATCAAATCGGAATTTTAATGAAAATGTGTTCTTGACAAAAAGAGTCATATTTTGGATGATTTTGAACCATATATGATGTTATTGATAGGGAAAAGTATATAAAATCAACCCAAAAATGATGATATAACATAAAATAAAGTTGCATGTTGATTTAAGTAAGTTTTGGGAATTTTTATGAAAAATCCGAATGAATATCACCAAGAACATGAAGAACAAAATTCTGGAAAATTATGAAGATTAGGATCCGAATTCGGTTTCAACCGAATTCGGATGAGTGGATGATTTCGGATGGTACTAATTCGGTTGATTTAATTCGGATGCTTCCATTTCGGATCCCATGATTTCGGATATCCCAATTTCGGATTTAACATGACTTCGGATGTCACCTAATTCGGTTCCAAATCCGAATCCGGATGACTGATTCGGACACTACTTGGTCCGAATTCGGTTGCTAGTTCGGAAGAGTTAATTCGGGTGCCCAATTCGGTGGGATCCGAATCCGGGTCCCCAATCCGGATGAATCCGAATTTGGGTGATCCGAAACCCGATTCTATATAATTTGATATTTTAAGTAAAATAAATGACTATATAAATATATATATTGATATATATATATATTTAGTGAATGTTTGGAGAATTAAAAGAATAAAGATTGATGAACTGAAAGTTATCAGAATCAGATAGAATTAAAGAATTTATGACCAAAAGATGATGACATTGATAAGATAAGTTATCAGATATCAGACTCAGATAAAATACAAGAATTTGAAGATTAAAATGATGATGATAAAAATGATGAAAATGACATGATATTATCATGAATGATTTTGAACAGGTTCAGTATATTCTGAACAAAGATTTAAAGACTTAAAGAAGATAGACTGACAGAGATAAAATCCTGAGATAACTCAGGTGGCAGATTCTTATATCTGTTTGACCAAGACCCAGAACTGTGAGTTATAGATATTCAAATTGAACATGCACAGATCCGGTTGAGATATATTGATACTGTTACATTTATTGACATTCATTTATCAGCTGGATTGAGACCTGTGCACACCATGGATGGGTGTTGCCCAGTGAATCATGATAGCTATTTGTTTATCTTTTCAGATTGTATTTAATATTATCTCAGACTTTGCTTTATGATTCATTGCTATCATGACTGCTATAGACATATGCTTACATCATTGATCAGACTTTTGATAAGATTGATTCAGCTTGATTAGCCCTTATGGTCTATTGTTCTAGACCCGGCTATTTCACCAGTTCTTATGAACTTGGTAATGACCTCCGATGTTCCGCCATGTTGACTTACTGGTAGCTAGCCCAGTATGTGGCTGATCCCCACGATATAAGCGTGAGTGTGGCTTGAACATCATCCGATCTTATGATACTATATCTCAATCATGAGGGCTGTAGCGGCAGCCAAGACATATCACGCTTAGATTTATGACTCCGCTTGACACGCATGTTAATATTGAAAATCTATAAACTCACTAAGCTTTGCTTACAGATGTTGCTTTAAAATTTTACAGGAAAAGCCAAAGGAAAATCACCTGCAGGACCTAGTATTTAGGTCATTCAAGATCCAAGTTTTGAAGCTTTCCTAGACCACTTCTCAACAAACTTTCTGGTACTGATTTGGAAGACAGCTAATGTGGTGGTTCTGGGTAGACTTGTTGTGATGATTGATGTTATGAATAGATTAGATGTTACCCTTTTATAATTTTATTTTGAAATATGTAAACTTAAATCCTAATCTGTAATGTACATGTAATTTTTAATTCCGCAATTAATTACCCTATCTTAGTATGGTTGATATCGTATTGCATGATGTGGGACCTAGACTCTGAGGACTGACCCGGAAGGGGAGGTCTTCACACTATCCCAGCCTCCCAACAGGCTGAGGATATTGAAAGACAGGAGTCCTCTCCACTCCATACTGTGTCCACACTGTCCCCCACTCATATCTCCTCACACCCTGAGTCTGCACGAGGTGTGCACGCTGCTGATATAGACCAATCAGCAGCTCAGCCTCAAACTTCTGCTCCCCATGATACAGCTGTTCTACACCAAACAGCTGCTGAGGGACCAACAACCCAAGCTGATGAACCTCAGGGATCATACCATCCCTCTGGTGAGGCTGCTCCATGCAAATTCCATCAGCAGGTTTCACCACTGCTGATGTTGAAATGCATATCCCATCTCCCAATGATGAGGTGCCTTTAGACCAAGGCACTGCAGAGGGAACCACCACTGGTCTTCATGAGGGTGTTGAAACACAAGCAGCATCTAAAAGGCCCCAAACATCATCCCCTTCTCCTGGTGATGCAGCTACAGCCGCTGCTGAAGGACCTCTTGATCCCTCCAACCTGGGCCATCTTACTTTTGCCCAGGCTATGGAGCTTCTGTGCAAAGTCCCTCTTCCCTCTCCATCACATCCTCAAACACCAGCCTCATCATCATCTTCTCCATCTACCCACTCAAAACAATCTACCCATACACCTCCATCTCCCAAAGACCTGCCTTTGAAGGATCAGCTTTCTTTGTTGACCAACAAAGTTGGTTCTTTGGAAAACACCATGAACTCTCTACCCTCCATCATATCAGACTCTGTGTCTGCACAACTTCAGGGGTTCTTTGATTCGTTCAAGGCCTCTTTCCCTACCACTCCACAGCCTGATCAATCTCCACAGCTGTTAGCACTCACTGCTCAGCTGCAAACTGTGTCCACCTCCCTTTCCTCTATTCTTTCCATTCAGCAGGACTCTGTGTCCTCAATGACAGCTATTTCTCAACAGCTGTCATCACTTCTCACTTCTTGCAACTCTACCCTTCCAGCCACTCTGGCTAGCTTACAAACTCTAATTGGCTCCCTATCAAACTCTGTGTCATCAGATCTTGCTGATGTGCAAGATTCTCTAGAACTTCATCTTGCACAGCTGCAAACTCTGCTGTTCACAGTGTCTGACAGGGAAAATATTGTTAAGCTTACATCCCTTGCTGATTCCCACTCCTCTTCTCTTCAGACCTGTCTTTCCCAGCTTACTGAGGTGAAGGATAACTTGGCTTACTTAGTGACTAGCCTTGTTGGTCCTAAACCTTCTGCTAAACCTGCTGGCAAGCCTGCTGACTTTGTGTCTTCAGGCAGACCAGGTGTTGAAGTCGCTGCTTCATCTCCTTCAAAGGGGGAGAAGTCATCTGCCTCGAAGACTAAGTCTAAGGGGGAGAAAACTTCTTCTCCTAAGGAGATACCAGTGTCTGCAACTCACACTGGTCAGCCAGCAGATGTCTTTGAAACAGGTACAGCTGAAGGTGCCTCTCAAGCTGCTATGCCTACTCAGGCTGTCTCTCCAAACCCTGCTCAGTCTAAGGGGGAGGAAGTCATTCCTGAGGACAGGCCTAGCAGTAAAAGGAGGCACTTAATTCTAACTGAAGAAGAAGAAGAAGAAGAGGAAATTCCTGAGGCTGCTGTCACTACAGCAGCAGCTAAAGGAAAAGAAAAGGCAGCTGATGATCCCATACAGCAGAAACAGGCAGAAATTCAATTTCACAAGGCCAGGGCTAAAGAGATGGGTCTTCCTATGCACAAGTACTTTGAGTTTAGAGAAGAACAGCTTCAAGCTCTGGAGGAATTGAGAAAAGAAGAAGAATCTGCTAAAGCTGCTAAATCCTTTGCACTCCAAGAAGCAAAGAAAATTAAAATGTCTACCTTGGAGGTGCAAAAGAAAATAATGGAAGCTGCCAGACAATCAGCAGGGGAGAAAGAGAAGGAAGTAGAGAAAGGTACTCAGGTCTCTGTGACCAAATCAACAGTACCCCATGCAAGAGCTCAATACCACTTTGACAACCTGGCTAAGAAAAAGTTTCATGATGTTGCTGAAAGAAGGCTAGCCAAGGAAGCAATTGTCAAAACTGTCCCTGTATCAAGGAAAGACAGTCAGTGGAAGCTTAAAATAACAAGGATGGGTGCAACAGGCCCAGAATTGGAAACTTATGACCACACTGATGTAGCACAGATGGGATACAGGGAGTAGATTGAGCTGGCAGTTGCCCTGAGTGAATCAAAGTCTGAAACTGCTAAACAGATCAGGGCATATGTCAAGAAGTTGATGGAAAGAGTAAAGGATCTTGGCCTGATTTCTAAGGAAGTTAGTGAAGGTGTCTTTGTGACACATCCAAAAATAAAGGCCAGGAGAACAAGGAAGGATACAGAGATGGAGCTACTCCTTACGCTGATTGAACAGGGCGACTATGCCATTGAAATAAAAGGAGTTGATCATAGTCTGCCTAAAGGAATAGAGTTTGAGGATGGCAAAATTATTGAAGAACCTAAGCTGGGGGCATTTTTTATAGATCCCCTAACTCAGAAGAAGTGCTTCCAAAGAGCCTCAGAGCTGTACAAAGTTGATCTGAGACAAATTGCTGCCTTCAGACTTGCAGTTTCATTTAGGCAGTCTAGCAAATGGAGAGCAGCCATCTGGGATCAGCTCAGAGGCTTCTATGAAAGAGGAGAGCTCAATGATCCCAAGTTCATGATCATCAGAAGTGAAGTTGAGGAACTTGAGGATACAAGGGAAGAACTGGAAAAGATGGTTCAGGATCCTTCTCCATTGTAATGAAGTCCATCTACCGTCTGGGTAGGTGAAGAATGGAAGCTGTCCATCAGTTGGACAGGCTTACCATTATTTGCTCCCAACAAAAACAGTCCAATGTACATTAGTTGTACTCTATGTTACATATGTTGTAACTCTCTTTTACATTAGTTGTAAAATACATTAGTACATTAGTTGTACTCTTGTAAGAACATGTGTTGTTCTAATGTAATCAAGAATCAGTATATATATAAACTGATCTTTTACTTTACTGTAATGTTGTAATTTTATTTCAGCAAATGTACTGTAAAAATATATAGTGATTTTTGATAAGACCAACTTAGACTGGTTATTGCAAATAGGGGGAGATTGTTAGGCACAAAAAGGCCTCAGTCAAACCTGTTCTACATCTGAGGGGGAGATTTATAATCAAACCTGTTGATGCATTTGAAGGTTGAATTTAAGGCCTGTTATATGCCTTATTGAAACCTGAAAAATGATTTGCAATATCAGTCTAAAGCTGTTCTATATGTTGCATGTGTTGCAACTAAGACAGTTTGTCCAAGCTGCTCTGTCTGCTGAACAGGCTGGACATAAACTGTCTACGCTGCTCTACACTGTTGAGCAGCTTGGGCATTTTTAAAGTGTTCTGTTCTTTGTGAACAGAACCTGTTCTTTGTGAACAGGCTAAACACTTTATGGAATATGTTTCCAAGTCATCATGTATTGTTTTTTGACTACAAGATCAGTTTACAAAGTCGAAGACAAAGTGGAAAACAGAACTGCTCAACCTGCCCAAGCTGTTCTGTACATGAAGACAAAAGGTTATTTGAAAAGGGTGACAGACCTTTTTCTTATATCAAAATAGGCCTTTACAAGGAAGAAAACGCAAAGTTTGACAATTCCTAAATTAGTTAAAGGCAATGCAACAGTAGACAAAGTGAAAAGACAAAAGTTCTGCACATGTGAAGAAAGTCTGCTTTTCAGAAAAGGGAAAGGTATGTTGTTCTTTTCAACAAGACTTCTCCTTTTTCATTCGTATATGAAGATGTTTTCTCTTAGATTCTCTGAGTGAGTTAAAAGGGCTTTAAGGAAGAAGATGTGTGAGAAAGCTAAGTGGTGAAACCAAGAGTGAACGTGCAAGTGTGATTTTCATGCATGCAAGCCTTCTATGTAAATCAGTATCTGTGTGTCTAAGCTGTTTTACAAAAGCTGTTCCCTTAAGTCTTGTAAACACAGTGAGTGCTTCTTAGTGAGTGTATTCATTGTATACTAGTTTGAGTTTGTCTTAGACTAGTGAACATACTGTTGTATCTGTCATCTCAGCTTGAACTATTCCGCATTCAAGCTTGTTTGTAATTAACAAATTGTTGATAATACATACAAACATTGAGAAAATAGTGTGTAGTTTTTAAATAGCTGTATTCACCCCCCCCTCTACAGCTTAAAGCTATATACTTTGGGAACCTCTCGGGACCTACACTGGAAAACTCGGCCTCTAGACCTCGGTGCTCCTCATCCACGGGGTGCCAAACGACGATCCCGACGCCCCGGCCCCGCCAGAACTCGACCTTGGGAACCCCGCTCTAGGACTCGGAAAGTCCCGCGACATATGTCCCGGCTTCCCACATCGGAAGCAGAGTGACTCCTGAGAAGTAGGGGTGTTCATGGATGGTTAACCGAACCGAAATCACATTTCGGATGGTTAACCGAAGATATCGGTTCGAGGATTTCGTGAACCTAAACCTGAAAAGTCGTTTAACCGAAAACCAGTTTTTTCGGTTCGGTTATTCGGTTAACCAATTAACCTTTTTTACTTAGTTACTTAATTTTTAAAATTAAAAATTTCAACAATTAGTTTATAAAAACTTCAAATATTCAATATAATAAAAACAAGGAAATAAAACTACAAATTATCTATATAATATGATTAATATCTTTAAAAAATTGAACATTTTTTTTAAAAATCTGATAGAAACAAAAAAAAACTATCTAATAATCTTTCTAAATTAAATTATGTTAGTGTAATTTATTGTTGTTTATAATTTAAAGATTAATGTAGACTAATAAATAAGTTATAATTTAAATTATTGATGAAATAAAAGTTGATATTTATAAGCATAAAAGTTAAAATGTATAAAATTAAGATTTTTTTTTCAGTTTTTCGGTTAACCGTCCGTCACCAAAATCGTGAACCTAAACCTAAACCGAAACCGAAGATTTTTTCCGATTCGGTTAACCAAACCGAAAATAATAAAAAAATCCAGTTCGGGTAACCTAAAAATCAGAACGGTTTTTCGGTTTTCGGTTTCGGAATTTTTTGAACACCCCTACTGAGAAGCACACGCAACGGCAGTGTGACCAAACTGGCCAAATCTGAAACAACTAAGGTGCTCGGGGGCGCACGACCCTGCATGGCGGTGATGGCACCGCTGGAAATCTCTCTTCATAGAAGTCGAGCTCTTAAACCGGCTCCATGAATCTCTTGATCCTCTCCAACACTACCCTGGCTCTGGCTCTGCCTCTAGCCTTGACCCTACTGCCTCTGCACCTACTGTCTCTGACCCTGACCCTGGCCCTGACTCTGCCCAGGCCCCGAATGCCTGTCATCCCGGCCCTGATCTCTCCGGGCCCCTGAACCCTGACCTCTCTGCTCTGAATAGCCACCCTGACGGCTTTCGATAAAATATCGAAGATCCTGCACTCTGACCCTGGCCCGGCTGCTCGACACGCTGTCTCTGGGGAGCCGGCTGCTCCCACTGCCTCTCAATCTCTCTCTCCCTACGTCAGGCATACTCCATTGCAGATGAAAATGTGGGGTCACGCAATATCCCCACGAACTCTCTAATATTTGGTCTCAACCCCTCAATAAACATATTGACCTTTCGGTCCTCTGTTTCCACCTGATGTGGCGCAAACAGTGCTCTGTCATTAAACGTGTCAATATACTCCTGCACTAACATACACCTCTGCTGCAAATGAATGAACTCACGCTCTAACTCGTGCCTCGTATCCTGGGGGCAATACTGCAGCTCGAACTCAACACGGAACTCCTCCCAGGTCATCAGATAAGCCTCATCAATCCCTCGAGCACCAACCACAGAATTCCACCATCACGACACTCCTCCCTTCAGAAGGTAGGAGGCATAACTCACTCGGTCGACATGGGCTGTACGAAATGCCGCCTCAATCTCGCGTAGCCAATCAAGTGCCTTCAAGGCACCAACTCCCCCAGAATACTCAGAAGGATGGCCTCTCTTGAAGTCCTTGAAGGACCCTCACATCGGCTGGATAGAAGAACCACCAGCCCTAGAACTCTGCCTTTGCTCCGGCGGGGTTACTGCACCCTGCCTCCGACCCGCTCTCTGAACTGGGAAACACTCATCAAACAGCTGACCTATCATAGAATAAAGGTCTTATCTATGCACATACTTGTCACCCCTAGAGTCATCACTCTGAGGCCCGCTGATCTGACGGTCCCTACTCACCTGCACGATAAAAATAATAACACATATTAACACAACAAAACTCAATACACTACTCCTTTATCATCTAAGAGATCTACTTAGGATTACAATCCAAGGATCTAGACTCTGTGGTTTAAGCTTAAGCATCCACTAGATACTTAATCTCTTAAACCTAGGCTCTGATACCAAGCTTGCAACACCCTCGAACTAATCCCCATTTGCCACGAAAATAACACGTCAACGCCATATAATATAATAATCCCTAGTTATTCCCAATATACACACGTGGAAACCCCGATAATTTAAAACTTGCATTATGTAAGTAAGTCACGGAAATCCATGATTATATTACAAACTATCCGAAGTATACACAAACAGTCCCCAAAATATAACTACCTCTAAAACAGGTAGCTAACTCCTCGAAAGATGCCACAGTAAACCTACTTGGGTCCAGCAGGCCTACTCGATCTTTGATCACCTAAGATACACAAATTTAAAACACTGGGTCAGCTAAAGCTAGTGAGAATACAAGTGTTAGTGTACGATTATGAAAGCTCAATAAATTAAGTAAACTCAGTAGTAAAATGTTCAGCGTTCCCTACTGAATAGGTATATGAGATCCCACAAGGGAGCTGAGATAGGTACTTAACTCGTGTGGACGAATCCACGTACCCAGATCCCTAGACCGCACAAAGCAGTCGTCAAGAGCTCAAAAAGATATCGGCAGCGACCCGACCCCTGCTCAGGCATACGGTTTAGTAACTCGGTAGCTCGTGTGTCCCAAATCTCATATAGAAAGCTCAGTTCACAATAAACATAGTATACATGCATGATAGTATCTCAGTAATAAAACTCGTAAGAAAACTCATAATAATCTCGTAAAAAACTCTGGAAAAGAACATGCAAGCATAAACAAATAATCGTACAAGTATATCTCAGAAAAGCATGCAAACTCACCTGCCCTGAAGTCTCACCACTCAAGTCTCGGTTCCCTGCCCGTCCCCAACCCTATTAACTCGAGACACTAGAATCACAACGCAATGACTCAATATCACAATCACAGCCCAACAACTCTATACACGATTCCCAGACAACTCATGCAAGCCCAAATACCTAAACACAAGACTCACAAAGCCCAAAACTCTATCCCTAAACCCCAGCCGGATCGCGGCCGCACTCACTCAATCGCGTTCGCGCCCGACCAATCCCGATCGCCGTCGCGCTGCCCGATCTCTTTCGCACTCGCAACCCGACCCGCGATCCTCCCGAACCGCCCGCGAACCATTGCGCCCAGAGCAACGCGGCCCGGGCTCGCCTAAGAACATCGCGGCCCGCGATCATAGGATCGCGGCCGCGCTCACGATCAAACCGAACCAGAAATGCTTTGTTTCCCACAAACCGAGGGTTTTACTCCTAAACCAATTCCAGTCTGATAGATTACTATGATACTACCTCGAATTTGCTTAGAACGTAATTAAACACAATTCCCTTATTTACTAATTGATAACAACAATTAATTCGCGGATTAGAGCTTAAAACTTACTTATGTTTGATGAGAAAGGTGGTGACCAACTTTGGAGCTTTGATCCAACTCAAACCTTTAACTTGCTACTGATGCTGGTTGCTAGAATCACGAACACACACACACAACACACTTAGTTTCTCGTTCTAAAAATGTAATTGTGAAGCAAACAAGCAAGAAGCTCAAAATATATATATATGGTTTGGTTTAAACTCGGTTCGACACCCAATATCCGAGGCTGCCATCATAAAACACAAGTTTATATCACCGGATCCCAATTTGTTAATTTGCTCCAATGAAATAACTCCACGTACCTTTCCCAAAATTGGTACCCACGCATTGCTGCAGGAGAAAAGAGGGTCTAGATGTTTATAAGCACAAAACATGTGCATACATAATATATTGTGTGGTAGTATATAAGTAACAGTGTAGTCATATAGTTACATGTGGTAGTGGTAGTGGTAGCAGTGTACTGCCTCAAAAAGAATGCACAGGTTTAGCGTTCAAAGACAGCCAAGGGTGCTTTCAGTTTTGGAGGTTACTTGTTGGGAAATATTCTAAGTAGTTCAAACTGTTAGATTGATTTATAAGACTGTTAGTAGATTTTCTATGTAAGTACAAAGTTCATGCTGTTAGTTGAAGAAGTTCGAGCTGCTAGTACAAAAGTTCAAGCTGCCAGAGTAAATTTACTCAAGCTGCTCCGTTCAAGCTGCTAAGTGATTCAAGCTGCTCAACAGCTTCATAAACAGAAAGTGCTGATATTCAGGAAGAGATATTTACACGAAGATTCCAGCATATCTACTATCAGAGAAGTCAGAGTCCTTCAAGGAAACAAATCAGAAAGCATTATAAAAAATAGAATAGGTTTTTCTATTGTAATCAAGTTTTTCTGCACATTCAAGTTTGTAATTGCTTTTTGTTTAAGTTTTCATAAGCCTCTAAGGTTGTAAAACCCTAAGAACAAATTTGTGTTCTTCGTCTAATCAAACAAATTAGAGGTGATTGTAATCATTGAGTTCAGCAATACAAGCAATTTTGTTTATTCAATTATATTTATCTGTTATGAGTTCTGAAAGCTTTTATTAAAACAACTAAGTGTTATTCCACAAACTTCTTAATTAGACTTTGATTCAGTACAAGATTATTGGTTTATACTCTGATCAATTCAAATCAGTTAATCTTAGGTAGTTACATTCAGATCCTGACAAGTGGTATCAGAGCCACAGGTCGTTCTTTGTTTTCAAAGTCAAAAGCTTTCTTTTAACATTTTTTTTTATTTTCTGCAATTGAATTTGATAATAGCAGTAGTGGATCTGGGCAAGGACTCAAAGTGCCTATGCTCAAGCCCACTGAGTTTGAGATGTGGAAACTCAGGATTCAACAGCATATTCAATTCATTGATTATGCCATATGGGAAGCTGTTGAATTTCCTCCTGCAGTTGATCCTGAACTTGATGCTGAGGGCAAACCCATCAAAACTCCTCCAAAAACTGAACTTGAAAGAAAGGCTAGAATGAATGAAATGAAAGCTCTTACACTTCTACAAATAGCCATTCCTAATGCTTATCAACATCAGTTTAAGAAGTTTTATACTGCTCATTCTCTTTGGATTGCTTTAGAGAAAAGATTTGCTGGGAATACCAATACCAAGAGAAATCAAAAGGATATTTTGAAACAGCAGTATGAGAACTTTTCTGGTGGCAAGAATGAAAACCTTACTCAAATCTTTGACAGGTTCAACAAACTGATAAGTGAATTGGAAAGTGCAAAAGTCAGCCTGGATCAAGATGAGGTCAACCGAAAGTTCCTTAGATCTCTTGGAGAAGAGTGGACAGTCTATGCTGCTCAATGGAGAACAAAAGACACTCTTGATGAATTAGAGCTGGATGATCTGTACAACAGTCTGAGAGTGTTTGAAACTGAGATTGACACTAAAAAGAAATCTTTTTCTTATAATCACAACACTGCTCTTCTGTCATCTGAAAAATCTAATTGCAGTGATTCCTTTTCAGGTGGTGATGGTAACTCTACTGAAGCTCACTATGAAGCTTTTGTTGCCAATGATGGACTGTTTGCTCTAAATGCTGAAGATCTAGAACAGATTCATCCAGATGACCTAGAAGAGATGGATCTGAAATGGCAACATGCAATGCTGACCATGAGGGCCAAAAGGTTTCTGAAAAGAACTGGCAGAACCAACTTTCAAGCCAGAGCAGAAGGCAAACCAGCTTTTGATAAGTCAAAAGTTGAGTGTTTTAAATGTCACAAACTTGGCCACTTTGCTAGAGAATGCAGATCTCAAGGTCAACAGCCATCAAGACCTCAGCAGAATAATCAGGCTTCATCATCACAAGCACTTGTCTCTCAAGAAGACAATGTGTTTGACTGGAGTGATCAGACAGAGGAAGAGTTTCAAAATCAAGCTCTAATGGCAGAAACATCAAATGTCCCCTCCACTGAACTACCATCTGAGGTAAATTCTAAACTCTGCTCTTAAACATGCAAAAATATGGTTAAAAAGTACAGAGATCATAATGAGAGAATGTGTAAAACTCTAGCTAAGATGGAAGAAAGGAGATATGAATACATGCAGGCCATAGAAGATTTTGAAAAACAGATCAATGACTATAAGGATAATGAGATTCAAATGGGACATGATAGAACATATCATGAGTGGGAAAAAAAAGGAGCTGAATAAGAAAATAGAATCCCTAAATAAAAAATTAGAAGAGACTGAACAAAAGGTGTTAGAGGCTAATAAGAAACTAGAATCTGTCAATATAGATCTAGGAAACTTCAAATTGGCAAATCAAAAGCTGGAACACCTAATGGAAGTCCAATTTAAAGATAGGGTAAAATCTCAACTCAATCCCAAAGAAGGTATAGGATACAGAGCCACTCCACCGCCATACAACAACAAATACATTCATCTAATGAGTGAAGTTGCTGATAGGCTTGTCAATGAACCATTAGATAAGTGTATGACAACTGTAGATCCTATCCTTGAAAACAGTCCTAAATCTAAAGAAGATCTGATTCAAAATAGAGACTGTGAGTGCACAGAAGTTGAGAAAGAACACAAAACAATGAGTGCACCTATAGCAATCCAAATCCCCAATAAGAAAGGAAAGGAGAAGATGAGTGTATGCAATGCTGCTCCACAGGTTTCTGTACCTTCTAACTGTAACACTACATCTTCATCAAAGAATCATAAAAAGGGTAAAAATGTTCCAATTTGCACATGCCAAAAGCATGGTGTCCAAAAGTTTCCCAAAAAGCAGCAGGTAAGGGGAAATCAAAGGAACAAGAACCAGATATTGTCCAATAAAACTGGTTCTCCAATCCAAACAGTCAAAAAATGCTTTCATTGTGGCAGGAAAAATCACTTGGCCAGGGACTGCTTTTATAAACCATCTGTTGCAAAATAGACTGTGCTTCATAAAAAGACCAACTCTAAAACTTCAAACAATTCAAAGGCCAAACCTCATACTGCATCAGTTCCTAAGAAAACAGTTGATCACAGGTTCTCAAAAGTAACTAAGAAACAGTCCACACACCAAAAACAAGTTTTAGCTAAACCAAAATTAAATTTTAAACAAATATGGTGTGTTAAAGGTAAAAAGTCAGGTCAACCTGTTGACACAAATGTTGAAACTGCCAAGTCTAAAGTTGAGACTGCTAGTGCAAATTCTCAAGCTGTTAGCACTACAGACTCAGTTCAGACTGTTAGGCTCAAAATTGGGACTGGTAATGGATCATCTGAGACTTTTATTGAAAAGGATGGACAAAATACCTGGATACCTCATGTGATAACTAAGTACTCTCCACAAAATCCATCAGTGGATCTCACTAAGTATAAAAAATCAAAGACAGTGTTTAGTTATGTTAATGCACAAGGACAACCCAAAACCAACTTGGTTTGGGTTTATTCCACTACTAACTAAGCTTTTATTTGTGCAGAGCAACCACAGGTCACCACATAAAACAAGATGGCATTTGGATAGTGGATGCTCTAGGCACATGACAGGCAATTCTGAGTGCTTGTCAAATTTCAAAGGCTTTGAAGGAGGATTTGTTGCATTTGGAGGCAACTCCAAAGGAGGCAAGGTTACAGGTAAAGGTACTGTTAATGCAGGCAACATGATTTTCAATGATGTTTTGTATGTTGTGTTTACAGATTCTGAGTGCATTGTCCTTTCAAAAGATTTTACAATTCCTGAAAATCTTGTTTTACTAAGAACACCTAGAAAGGATAATGTATACTGTTTGGACACAGAACTTTTATCCAAATCAAGTACTTTAAGCTGTTTGATATCCAAAGCATCATCCAATGAGTCTGCTCTTTGGCACAGAAGGATGTGTCACATGAACTTCAAATCCATGAATGTTTTAGTAAAAAAGAACTTGGTAAGAGGCTTACCACAAAAGGAGTTCATATGTGATGATCATTGTGTAGCATGTCTTAAAGGCAAACAACACAAAACTTCTCATAAGGCCAAAGAAGTAAATTCAATCTCATCTGCTCTTCATCTGATTCATATGGATGTATTTGGTCCAACATCTGTTTTGAGTTTGAATAAAAGGGCTTACTGTTTAGTCATTGTTGATGATTTCACCAGATTTACTTGGGTTTACTTTCTTAGGTCTAAAGATGAAACTGCTGAGCTAGTTAAGTCTTTTATTCTTAAGATAGAAAACCAATCCAACTCAAAAGTCAAGGTAATAAGATCAGACAATGGAACTGAGTTTAAAAACCATATCCTAAACAGTTTTTGTGAGTCCAAAGGTATTGCTAGGCAATATAGTGCACCAAGAACACCACAGCAAAATGGTGTAGCTGAAAGAAAGAACAGAACATTAATTGAGGCTGCTAGAACCATGCTAGCTGATTCAAAATTGCCAATGACATTTTGGGCAGAAGCAGTCAATACAGCCTGTTATGTTCTAAATAGGGTTCAGGTTGTTCAATCACAAGGGAAAACTCCATATGAGTTATTCCATAATAGACTACCCCTAATAGCCTTTTTCAAATCTTTTGGCTGTCCATGTACCATTCTTCACTCTAAGACTCACTTAGGGAAGTTTGAAAGTATGGCTGAAGAAGGTTTCTTTGTAGGATACTCAATTCAAAGCAAAGCCTATAGAGTATATAACAGTGTGTCTAAAACTATTGAAGAAAGTGCCAATGTTGAATTTAATGAAAATACTGCAAATATCAAAGGCACTGGTCCTGATTGGTTGTTTGATTTAGATTCACTAACAATTTCTCTGAGCTTTGTTGAGTATACTGCAGACTCTGATGAAAACAGGATTGAAGCTGTCAACACAAATTCTCATGCTGGTAGCACAATTGATCAAGCTGTTGGTCCAAAGTTTCAAACTGCTGCAGATTCAAATAATTGGGATGAGTATACAGTTATACCATTTCTGTCTTGTGACCCTCCAGGGGTTCTAAATGCTCAAAATGATTCAAATCTAGACAATGAAGTGCATATCCCAAGTCCTGAGAGAACAGCTCCAACTCAAAGGGAAACAGTCCCAGATTCAAGTCAAGCTGTTCCAGAAGCTGAACCATCAACTGGTCCTGATGGAGATGATACAAATCTTGGATCCTCTTTCCAGACAGATAGAGAGCCTACACTCAGGATTCACAAGTATCATCCTCTCAATCAAATAATGGGTGATCCACGTACACCTGTGCAAACAAGGACAATGGTTCACAAGGAGACTGATGCTGCTGAACCAACAGTTTCTGAGTTTAGTCTCGCTGCATTTGAACATGCCTGTTTCATGTAACAGCTAGAACCCAAAAAGGCATCAGAGGCTTTAAAAGATTCATCTTGGATTGAGGCAATGCAGGAAGAGCTACTACAATTCAAGATTCAGAATGTATGGACACTTGTTGATCTTCCTAAAGGAAAAAGAGCCATTGGTACAAGATGGGTGTTCAGAAACAAGAAGGATGAGAGAGGGATAGTCATCAAGAACAAAGCAAGACTAGTAGCACAAGGGTACACTCAAGAGGAAGGAATAGACTATGATGATTTCTTTGCTCCAGTGGCAAGAATTGAAGCCATCAGACTATTCCTAGCTTATGCAAGCTTCAAAGGGTTCAAAGTGTATCAAATGGATGTGAAGTCTGCTTTTCTGTATCGCACAATTGAAGAAGAGGTCTATGTATGTCAACCTCCTGGATTTGAGGACTACAAGTATCCAGACAGAGTCTACAAACTAGACAAGGCCCTCTATGGACTCCACCAAGCCCCTAGAGCATGGTATGACACTTTGTCATCATACCTTCTACAGAATGGGTTCAAGAGAGGTACTCTGGACAAAACACTATTCACAAAGTCCATCAAATCTGAGATACTGCTTGTACAGGTATATGTTGATGATATCATCTTTGGGTCAACCAATGACAGTCTGTGCAAAGAATTTGAGGCCTTGATGCAAAAAAAGTTTCAAATGAGTTCAATGGGAGAACTCACCTTCTTTCTAGGATTGCAAGTCAAGCAGAAGCCCTCAGGTCTCTTCATAAGTCAATCAAAGTATGTTAAAGACATACTGGAAAAGTTTGGGTACAAAGATACCAAAGTTGCAAGTACTCCTATGGATCCTCACAAGCAGCTTCATACAGACAAAGATGGAATAGATGTGGACATTCATCTATACAGATCCCTTATAGGATCTCTTATGTATCTAACATCTTCTAGACCTGATATTATGTTTGCTGTTTGTGTTTGTGCCAGGTTTCAATGTTCTCCAAAGGACTCCCATCTGGTTGCTGTTAAGAGAATCTTTAGATATCTCAAAGGCCAACCACATTTAGGCCTCTGGTATCCTAAAGACTCCCCTCTTGAATTAACAGCCTATTCTGATAGTGATTATGGAGGTTGCAACATTGACAGAGAATCCACAACTCGTGGATGTCAATATTTGGGAGCAATATTGGTCTCTTGGCAGTGCAAAAAGCAAACAACTGTCTCCACTTCATCTACTGAAGCAGAATATGTAGCAGCTGCAAGTTGTTGCTCCCAAGTGATGTGGATTCAGAATCAACTGAGAGACTATGGTATGAATTTCCTATCAACTCCCATTTATTTTTGTGAAGACCACCCCTTACGGGGCAGTGCTCACCAGTCTAGGTCCCACATCATATTGCAATACGATATCAACCATACTAAGATAGGGTAATTATAATGCGGAAAATTAAAAATTACATGTACATTACATATTAGGATACAGATTACATATTTCAAATTAAAGTTATAAAAGGGTAACATCTAATCTATTCATAACATCAATCATCACAACAAGTCTACCCAGAACCACCACATTAGCTGTCTTCCAAATCAGTACCAGAAAGTTTGTTGAGAAGTGGTCTAGGAAAGCTTCAAAACTTGGATCTTGAATGACCTAAATACTAGGTCCTGCAGGTGATTTTCCTTTGGCTCTTCCTGTAAAATTTTAAAGCAACATCTGTAAGCAAAGCTTAGTGAGTTTATAGATTTTCAATATTAACATGCGTGTCAAGCGGAGTCATAATTCTAAGCGTGATAAGTCTTGGCTGCCGCTACAGCCCTCATCATGATTGAGATATAGTATCTTAAGATCAGATGATGTTCAAACCACACTCACGCTTATATCGTGGGGATCAGCCACATACTGGGCTAGCTACCAGTAGGTCAACATGGCCGAACATCGGAGGTCATTACCAAGTTCATAAGAACTGGTGAAATAGCCGGGTCTAGAACAATAGACCATAAGGGCTAGTCAAGCTGAATAAATCTTATCAAGTCTGATTAATGAAATAAGCATAAGTCTTAGGAATCATGATAGCAACGAATCATAAAACAAAGTCTGAAACGCTAATAAATGCAATATGAAATGATAAGCAATTAGCTATCATGATTCACTGGGCAACACCCATCCATGGTGTGCACAGGTCTCAATCCAGCTGATAAATGAATGTCAAATAATGTAACAACATCAATATATCTCAAACGGATCTTTGCATGTTCAATTTGAATATCTATAACTCACAGTTTGGGTCTTGGTCAAACAGATATATGAATCTGCCACCTGAGTTATCTCAGGATTTTATCTCTGTCAGTCTATCTTCTTTAAGTCTTTAAATCTTTGTTCAGAATATACTGAACCTGTTCAAAATCATTCATGATAATATCATGTCATTTTCATCATTTTTATCATCATCATTTTAATCTTCAAATTCTTGTATTTTATCTGAGTCTGATATCTGATAACTTATCTTATCAATGTCATCATCTTTTGGTCATAAATTCTTTAATTCTATCTGATTCTGATAACTTTCAGTTCATCAATCTTTATTCTTTTAATTCTCCAAACATTCACTAAATATATATATATATCAATATATATATTTATATAGTCATTTATTTTACTTAAAATATCAAATTATATAGAATCGGGTTTCGGATCACCCAAATTCGGATTCATCCGGATTGGGGACCCGGATTCGGATCCCACCGAATTGGGCACCCGAATTAACTCTTCCGAACTAGCAACCGAATTCGGACCAAGTAGTGTCCGAATCAGTCATCCGGATTCGGATTTGGAACCGAATTAGGTGACATCCGAAGTCATGTTAAATCCGAAATTGGGATATCCGAAATCATGGGATCCGAAATGGAAGCATCCGAATTAAATCAACCGAATTAGTACCATCCGAAATCATCCACTCATCCGAATTCGGTTGAAACCGAATTCGGATCCTAATCTTCATAATTTTCCAGAATTTTGTTCTTCATGTTCTTGGTGATATTCATTCGGATTTTTCATAAAAATTCCCAAAACTTACTTAAATCAACATGCAACTTTATTTTATGTTATATCATCATTTTTGGGTTGATTTTATATACTTTTCCCTATCAATAACATCATATATGGTTCAAAATCATCCAAAATATGACTCTTTTTGTCAAGAACACATTTTCATTAAAATTCCGATTTGATCATGTTTTGGATGATTCTAACCAAAATCTTTGTTTCTTTAGCATCTATTAACTTCAATTCATCTTAATCTTTCATAAATTTACACATGCAACATAAAAATTCATAACTTTAATTCTTGGTTTCGGTTATACACAAAACCGAACCAAGCATCATATATTTCGAAATTTTAAATGATTGTTACCTCAAATTCTTGTTGTTTGTTGTTGACTGTAACTTCCTTGGCTTTAATCTTCAATTTAATGCAAGTTTTATGAAACTTTTTGATGAATTCTTGAAGGATCCGGATGTTTAGAGAGAGATTAGAGAGAGAGAATGATCTTTGTGTAAATAATCTTAATGATCATAAATTTAGGTTTTTATATCTTATTAAATTTTAACCCACCTCTATTTTTGTATAATACATCTCTTTTATTTTACTCAATTAAATCATAAATATAATATAAAATTATATTTACTTAATATATTTTTATTCTTAATCAATATTTGCAATCATAAATAATATAATAAAATTATATTATTATCTCAAAATAATCATTACATAACTGATCAAAAGTTGGGTTGTTACAGAATGGGCTCCACCACGCACAAACTTCGTCCCCGAAGTTAGCTAGATTCGAACAGACTGGGATAAGTAGCTTTCATAACATCTCTGGATTCCCAAGACTGATGCGAACCTTTGTGGTGTTTCCACTGGACGAGCACCATCTGTATCTCTTTATTTCTAAGCTTCTTAGTCTTCGAGTCCAGAATACGTTCTGGCTCTTCAACCACTCGAAGCTTTTCATCAATTTGCAGGTTAACATGTGGTATCTGTACTTCTCTTTCGTAAGCTAAACTCTTTCTTAAATGACTAACAAGGAATACAGGATGTATTCCAGCTAAGTCCGCTGGTAGATCAAGACGATAAGACTGATTTCCAATCTTTTCAATGATCTTGAACGGTCCGATAAATCTCGGAGCTAACTTGTTTCTTTTAATGAATCGTACCACATTCTTCATTGGGGATACTTTCAGCATCACCCAATCGTTAACTGCAAAACTGATGGATCTATGCCGATTGTCATAATATGACTTCTGCCTGCTTTGAGCTTCAAGTATGTTTCTTCTAACAAGTTGAATCTTCTCGTGAGTCAACTGTAGAAGGGCAGGTCCTGCTATTGGCGATTCCCCTGTTTCACGCCAACAAGTAGGTGTTCTGCACTTTCTTCCGTATAGAGCTTCAAAAGGAGCCATCTTGATCGTTGAATGATAACTGTTATTATATGAGAATTCGACCAACGGTAAGTGGTCATCCCAGTTACCACCTAGATCAAGAATGCAGGCACGAAGCATATCTTCTAGAGTTAAGATAGTACGCTCACTCTGGCCATCTGTATTTGGATGATAAGCAGTACTCATGGATATCCGAGTACCCATCCCATCTTGTAGTGCTTGCCAGAATCTGGATGTGAAGCGACTATCACGATCAGAAACGATAGACTTTGGCACACCGTGACGAGAAATTATTTCAGTGATGTACAGCTGTGCCAATCTATCGAGGGAATAAGTTTCTTTCATTGGAATGAAATGTGCTGATTTAGTTAAACGATCAACGACTACCCAGATGGAGTCGTGTTGTCTTTTGGTCTTTGGCAGCTTCGTAATGAAATCCATTGTGATATGTTCCCATTTCCATTCAGGAACTGGTAGTGGTTGCATATCCCCGAAGGGCTTCTGATGTTCTGCCTTAACCATCTGACATACTCTGCAGCTTTCAACACATTTTCCAATGTCCTTCTTCATTCCTGGCCACCAGTAATCAGCTTTCAGATCAAAATACATCTTTGAGCTGCCAGGATGAATGGATAACTTGGACTGATGAGCTTCGGACAGAAGAGTGCTACGAATAGAACCATATTTAGGAACCCAGATTCGGTTTCCCTTGAGACAGTGAAGTCCCAAATGGTTCAGTGTTAAAAATTGTAGTTGCCCTTTTAGATTTTCAGAATCTATGTTCTCTTCTTTCAGCGCTTCAATTTGAGCAGCTCGAATATCTT
Source organism: Centrapalus pauciflorus (assembly GCA_020465985.1). NCBI lineage: Eukaryota > Viridiplantae > Streptophyta > Magnoliopsida > Asterales > Asteraceae > Centrapalus > Centrapalus pauciflorus. The sequence continues at coordinate 28,007 of JAANYP010008198.1, forward strand.
CAATAAGATCAGAAGAGAATATAACTGGAGTTAGGGCATAACAGCACTTTTCTGGATATACTTTTCTACTCAATGCATCCGCGACAACATTTGCTTTGCCGGGATGATATAAGATCTCGCAATCATAATCCTTGATAAGCTCCAAGGATCGACGTTGTTTCATGTTCAGATCTTTTTGAGTGAAAAGGTATTTGAGACTCTTATGATCGGTGTAGAGCTGACACCGAGTCCCATATAGATAGTGACGCCAGATCTTCAGCGCAAAGGTAACAGCAGCCAACTCAAGATCATGAGTTGGTGCACTTTTCTCATAGTCTTTTAATTGCCTTGAAGCATAGGCAATTACTTTTCCCCTTTGCATCAGAACACATCCTAAGCCAGTACCAGATGCGTCGCTATAAACAACGAAATCATCATTACCTTCTGGCAAGGCTAGGATCGGCGCTTGAATCAACTTTTGCTTCAGAATATCGAATGCCTCTTGCTGTTCATCGGTCCAAACGAAAGGAGTATTCTTCCGTGTTAGCATTGTAAGCGGCACAGCAATCTTTGAGAAGTCCTTTATGAATCGCCGATAATAACCGGCCAATCCAAGGAAACTTCTTATCTCTGAGGCATTGCGAGGCGTTTGCCACTTCTGAACAGCCTCGACTTTTGAAGGATCAACGGAAATTCCTTCGCCAGAAACAACATGGCCAAGGAACTGGATCTATAAAAATCAAGATAGAAATTCAAATTCTGAGGTGAATCATAGAATAGTTAAGGAAACAGCTCAAGACTTATATAATAGAAATTATACCTGTCTGAGCCAGAATTCGCACTTAGAAAACTTTGCATAGAGTCTTTCTTTTCTTAATAACTCTAGCAATTGCCGCAGATGAATAGAATGATCAGCCTCCGTTTTGGAGTAAATCAGAATATCGTCTATGAATACGATAACTGATTTATCCAACATTGGTCTGCACACACGATTCATGAGATCCATGAATGCCGCTGGTGCATTTGTCAAGCCAAACGGCATCACGAGAAATTCGTAATGGCCGTATCTTGTACGGAAAGCTGTCTTTGGAACATCTTCTTCTCTGACTTTTAACTGATGATACCCAGATCGGAGATCTATTTTCAAAAAGTAACTGGCTCCTTGTAACTGATCAAACAGATCATCGATTCTGGGCAGAGGATACTTATTCTTTATTGTAACCTTGTTCAACTCGCGGTAATCGATGCACATACGGAAAGTTCCGTCTTTCTTTTTAACAAATAGTACTGGTGCACCCCACGGAGAAGAACTTGGTCGGATAAACCCCTTCTCCAACAGCTCTTGCAGTTGCTTTGACATTTCCTGCATTTCTGCAGGTGCAAGTCTGTATGGAGCTTTTGCGATAGGAGCCGCACCAGGAACCAAGTCAATACTGAACTCGACTTGTCGTTCCGGTGGCACTCCGGAAATATCGTCAGGGAATACGTCTGGGAACTCACAGACGATAGGAATGTCGGACAACGATTTCTTTTCAGAGCTGGACTCAGATAGAGCATAACAAAGGTAAGAGTCGTGACCTTTAGACAAATATTTGTGAGCCTTTTCTACAGATATAAAGCAATGCGCACCTTTCCGCTTTTCGCCCTTGATCTCAAGTACTCGACCGTCTGAAGATTTGATTCTGATTACTCGTCGGTTGCAGATGATTGTGGCCTCGTTGTTCATTAGCCAATCCATACCGATGATGACATCAAATTCTTTTAAAGGAATCGGGATGAGGTCGAGATTGAATACAATGTTATTGATAAGTAGAGTGCAGTTACGATAAACAGAATCAGCCATAACATAGTTGTTGCTGGCTGTCTCGATATCAAGTATTACGGGAAGCTTCGAGGGAGATTTATATAGGCTTTGAGCGAAAGTAGTTGATATGAAGGAACGACTAGCACCGGAATCAAATAACACACGAGCAGGAATTGTATTTAACAGAAACGTACCGGTGACTACGTCTGGTGTTTCTCTCGCCTCTTCAGCTGTAATTTGAAAAGCTCGAGTCCGTGCAGTCGGCGTTGCAGCAGAACTTTTCCCTGTAGAACCTCCTGCTGATGATTGAGACTGATAACGTGGTCCGCTACGACACTGATACATGAAGTGCCCTCTCTTTCCACATTTCGCACATCCACGTCCCTGCTGCGGACATTCATCACTGCTGTGACCGATCATGTTGCACGCGAAGCAAGTAACGTCTTCTGGATTACATAACCCCATATGTGATTTTCGGCATCGCTTACAGAATCGTGGCTCGTTTGTCAATGAGTAGGCTTGCGCTTTCGGCTGTGAACTATAATGATGGGATTGCTGAGATTGTGACTGAGACTTATTTGGCTTAAAGAATCTGCCAAATCGCTGTTTCTTTGGAGGAGACGGATTCATCGGGTTAGTAGACGGAGCATAAAGCTGATCACCATACTCTAAGTAACCTCGCTCGATTTGTCTAGCCGCTTCAACCATTTCCAAGTAACTCTTGTATTTGATCGCGCTCATGGGATGTCTGTATCTAGGATTGAGTCCTACTCGGAACCTATTCATTTTCCTTTCCTCTGTTGCCACTTGGTAAGAAGAGTAGCCACATAATCTCGAAAATTCGTGTTCATATTCATCTACAGTCTTCGTTCCCTGAGTCAGTTGCATTAATTGGACTTCCATCTTATCTTGCTGGTCAACTGGGCAGTATTTCGCATTGAACATATCAAGAAACTGCTCCCATTCTAAAGTCTGAATCACCTCCTCACCATAGATACTTCGCTGGGTTTTCCACCAGGCACGGGCAGCTCCAACAAACAACGCAGATGCGTAGCTTACTTTCTTAGAATCTAAACAGTCAGAGATTCTAAAAATTTCTTCAGTATGACTAATCCAATCCATCGCCTGAATCGGATTCACAGTACCCTCGAAATTCAGGGCACCGCTCGCTTTAAAATCTTTGAATTTGCAGCCTTTTGGCTGAGCTATTTGGGTTTCTGGATTTGAATTATCAGAATCAGATTCATTGGTCTGGACTTGCTTTTCTTTTCTCTTATTTTTCTTTTCTTCACGTCTTTTAGCTTCGGCCCCATCTCTGGCACGAAACTGTTCTTGCATCATTTTGTTTTGTTGTTCTGAGTGTTGGGCTAGAAATTGTTGCATCATTTCAAACATTTGTTGTTGGGTCATATTGTTGGGAATATCACCTGATCCTGATCCTGACATCTTCTACTGAAAATTAAAATCAATTAACTATCAGTTTATAGGCTTAGATCTATGTACCCTTTTCCCATCCTAACAGTCTGTACATCCTATCTCAGTTCAATCCACCTAAATGATTGATACATATGTATTGCTTCAGTTTGAGATCAAGTATACTTACGTAATACTTGATTCACTCAAACTATGGGCTCTGATACCATCCTGTGAAGACCACCCCTTACGGGGCAGTTCTCACCAGTCTAGGTCCCACATCATGCAATACGATATCAACCATACTAAGATAGGGTAATTAAATTGCGGAAAAATAAAATTACATGTACATTACATATTAGGATACAGATTACATATTTCAAATTAAAGTTATAAAAGGGTAACATCTAATCTATTCATAACATCAATCATCACATCAAGTCTACCCAGAACCACCACATTAGCTGTCTTCCAATCAGTACCAGAAAGTTTGTTGAGAAGTGGTCTAGGAAAGCTTCAAAACTTGGATCTTGAATGACCTAAATACTAGGTCCTGCAGGTGATTTTCCTTTGGCTTTTCCTGTAAAATTTTAAAGCAACATCTGTAAGCAAAGCTTAGTGAGTTTATAGATTTTCAATATTAACATGCGTGTCAAGCGGAGTCATAATTCTAAGCGTGATAAGTCTTGGCTGCCGCTACAGCCCTCATCATGATTGAGATATAGTATCTTAAGATCAGATGATGTTCAAACCACACTCACGCTTATATCGTGGGGATCAGCCACATACTGGGCTAGCTACCAGTAGGTCAACATGGCCGAACATCGGAGGTCATTACCAAGTTCGTGAGAACTGGTGAAATAGCCGGGTCTAGAACAATAGACCATAAGGGCTAGTCAAGCTGAATAAATCTTATCAAGTCTGATTAATGAAATAAGCATAAGTCTTAGGAATCATGATAGCAACGAATCATAAAGCAAAGTCTGAAACGCTAATAAATGCAATATGAAATGATAAGCAATTAGCTATCATGATTCACTGGGCAACACCCATCCATGGTGTGCACAGGTCTCAATCCAGCTGATAAATGAATGTCAAATAATGTAACAACATCAATATATCTCAAACGGATCTTTGCATGTTCAATTTGAATATCTATAACTCACAGTTTGGGTCTTGGTCAAACAGATATATGAATCTGCCACCTGAGTTATCTCAGGATTTTATCTCTGTCAGTCTATCTTCTTTAAGTCTTTAAATCTTTGTTCAGAATATACTGAACCTGTTCAAAATCATTCATGATAATATCATGTCATTTTCATCATTTTTATCATCATCATTTTAATCTTCAAATTCTTGTATTTTATCTGAGTCTGATATCTGATAACTTATCTTATCAATGTCATCATCTTTTGGTCATAAATTCTTTAATTCTATCTGATTCTGATAACTTTCAGTTCATCAATCTTTATTCTTTTAATTCTCCAAACATTCACTAAATATATATATATATCAATATATATATTTATATAGTCATTTATTTTACTTAAAATATCAAATTATATAGAATCGGGTTTCGGATCACCCAAATTCGGATTCATCCGGATTGGGGACCCGGATTCGGATCCCACCGAATTGGGCACCCGAATTAACTCTTCCGAACTAGCAACCGAATTCGGACCAAGTAGTGTCCGAATCAGTCATCCGGATTCGGATTTGGAACCGAATTAGGTGACATCCGAAGTCATGTTAAATCCGAAATTGGGATATCCGAAATCATGGGATCCGAAATGGAAGCATCCGAATTAAATCAACCGAATTAGTACCATCCGAAATCATCCACTCATCCGAATTCGGTTGAAACCGAATTCGGATCCTAATCTTCATAATTTTCCAGAATTTTGTTCTTCATGTTCTTGGTGATATTCATTCGGATTTTTCATAAAAATTCCCAAAACTTACTTAAATCAACATGCAACTTTATTTTATGTTATATCATCATTTTTGGGTTGATTTTATATACTTTTCCCTATCAATAACATCATATATGGTTCAAAATCATCCAAAATATGACTCTTTTTGTCAAGAACACATTTTCATTAAAATTCCGATTTGATCATGTTTTGGATGATCCTAACCAAAATCTTTGTTTCTTTAGCATCTATTAACTTCAATTCATCTTAATCTTTCATAAATTTACACATGCAACATAAAAATTCATAACTTTAATTATTGGTTTCGGTTATACACAAAACCGAACCAAGCATCATATATTTCGAAATTTTAAATGATTGTTACCTCAAATTCTTGTTGTTTGTTGTTGACTGTAACTTCCTTGGCTTTAATCTTCAATTTAATGCAAGTTTTATGAAACTTTTTGATGAATTCTTGAAGGATCCGGATGTTTAGAGAGAGATTAGAGAGAGAGAATGATCTTTGTGTAAATAATCTTAATGATCATAAATTTAGGTTTTTATATCTTATTAAATTTTAACCCACCTCTATTTTTGTATAATACATCTCTTTTATTTTACTCAATTAAATCATAAATATAATATAAAATTATATTTACTTAATATATTTTTATTCTTAATCAATATTTGCAATCATAAATAATATAATAAAATTATATTATTATCTCAAAATAATCATTACATAACTGATCAAAAGTTGGGTTGTTACAATTTTGATAACTCAAGTGCAATTAGCATTGTTCAAAATCCAGTGAAATTTCCCAAAACCAAGCATATAGAAATTAGATTTCATTTTATAAGGGACTGTAATGAGAAGAAATTAATCCAAGTTTCCAAAATTCACACTGATGATCAGTTAGCTGATCTATTTACAAAACCATTTGATGTAGGAATATTCATCTTTCTAGTATCAAATATTGGCATGGTTAATATGGATTAATTTGCTTTTCTTTATGAATATTATATGCTTGATTAAGGGGGAGTCACTGTTTCATTAGCAGTTACTTAATTTTCAACTAACAGCTTGAGTCTTTTCTCAAGCTGCTAGTTCATTTTCTCGGACTGTTAGTTATTTCACTTGATCTGTCAAAGTGTGCGGGGTAATATGGTAATTTCCATAAGTGTGTGCGCGGGTTTAGATATTTTCAAAACCTTTAAAGGTTCGAGTTTCGTTCTATTGTAACTACCAGTTGCAAAATATCTTCCACACCCTTTCTTCGACTCCATGAGCAATTCCCACACACATCACTGAAACCCTAATTCATCGATCATCAATGGAGTTCATCAAAGAACACAATTGTCTACCCTACTTTCTAAAACACGCTGATCTTGCACCATTCCACGACATGATGGACTTCCTTCGAAGTTCCTATATCCATCATGCCCTTACTATCAATCCCACTATCTACATCTCTCATATTGAACAGTTCTGGAAACATGCCTCCTTCAAAACCGTTAATGGAGTCACATCTTTGACATCCAAAATTGATGGCAACACTGTTTCAATCACTGAGGAGATCATACGCCAACACCTGCATCTTCAAGATGCCTCAGGTATAACAGACTTATCCCTTACTGCTTTACATAACGGTCTTCATAATATTGGATATAGGGGACCTGCTGAATCTTTTACTTTCTTTAAAACAAATTTTGCCCCTAAGTGGAAGTATCTTGTACATATTATTCAGCAATGTATAAGCCCAAAAAGAACTGGTTGGTCAGAATTTTCATCAAATATAGCCACTGCCTTAGTGTGTCTATCAACGGGCCAATAGTTCAATTTTTCTAATATGATTTTTCAGGGTATGCTACGGCATCATGCCCTAAAACATGGGAAATTTTTGATGTATCCTAGATTTTTGGCTGAAATTATTGCAAGAACTTGCAGTAATTTCAATATACATAAAAGGATTCATGTTTCCCATAGGCACTCTTTACCATCAATAAAACGACTTCTAAAAACAAGTGCCAATGTTTTGACTGTTGATGTCCCATTGCCTTCTGCAATGTTAGACATCATTCCAAGAAACAGAGGAGAGGGTCCTGAGCAGGCTCAGCCTAACATCACTGCTTCACCCCCAGGACCCCAACCCACTCCTCATGATACTCAAATGCCTTCTGTTCCGATTGTTAAGCCCACATCCCCAATCATATTATACAAAAGGAAAAGAGGACCAGGAGCTCCTTCCTCCTCAGCCCTCCTACAAAAGCCAAATAACCCTGTGTAGGAGGACACTTCTGCACAGAAAACCCAAAGGGCACCCATTGAGGACACTCCCAACCTCAATCTGGAGGTGGACATCTCAACAGAGATTGTCCATATGGGTTCTGTGGCTGACACTACTGTTGCATCTGCACAAGAGGCACAGGACAGGGTCTACATCCATAAGACCACACCCATGGCAACAGAAGGTGTGCAAGCACCATCTGGAAGTCCCCAGTACCAAGAACAGAGGGGCCCAGAGGTTTCTACTTCTGGTATTCATGCCAGTGATAGATCACAAGCACCACATTCGTTTGCTGATCTTGAGGCTAGTCTGCAACTTATGCTATTGACGGATCCTAAGCTGCAACCTGTTGTAGGAATGTTGGAATACCATCAGTCCATCATTGCTGCACAGGGGGCACAAATTATTGCACTCAGACAAACAGAAGCTGCTCAAAACCAAAGAATGGATTATCTCCACAAAGGGTTCACCCTCTGTGGAAATAAGATCATTAAACTAGAGCAACTGATTCGAACCCAATTGGCAAAGGTTGTAGGTCCTCCTGACCAAACCAATGCTTCCAAAAAGGGGGAGAATCAGGAGATCCCTCAATTAGTCCAAGCAACTCCAACAGTCCAAGATTCTAGGCTAGCAGTCCCAACAGCTTCTCAAGCTGTTAGCCTAGAAACTCAAGCTGCTCCTACAAGAACAACTGGAGTTGTTATCAGAGAAGGAATTCAGGCTCCCATCAGTACAGTCCAAGCTACATCTTCTGCAACCAAGGATAAGGGGAAGGGTATTCTCATTGAGTCTCCAAAGCACAAATTTTCTTCTAGAGAAGCCCAAATTGCCTATGATGCTGAAATTGCCAGAAAGATAGCAGAAGAACAAGATCAGGTTTTAGACCAGCAAACCCAGGTTCCAATGCAAGATGATGAAACCTTAGGTGATTACCTAAGAGGGTTTGTGGTCAAGCAGAATGAGAAAAAGAGGAAAATGCCAACAGGGCATTCAAAGGCTGAGCATAGAAGATTCTTGATCAATTTTGCCTTTTCAGTTGGTATTCCAAAGAAGATGGCTCAGTCCATGAGCACAGAGAGGCTACAAGACATCCATGATAAAGAGATGGAAAAACGAAAGGTAGCCAAAGTCTCCCAAGAAGTCCAAAGTCAAAAAGAACCAGTGAAAGCTGATATAAGCAAGGATCAAGCTGGTGTGAGTGATACTGCTCCTTCTGGTCAAGCTGCTGCTTCTATTCCCCAATCAGATACAATTTCACAGGCAAAGCTTGATCAGGTTAAAAGGGTGCTGTTTGAGCATCAGCTGCAGAAAGTGATGGAAATAGAGAAATCCTTAGACTAGCATGACTTCACAAAATCCCTTATTAATTATTGGTATGCTAAGCCAATGGACAACATTGACTTAAGATATCAATTTATAGTAAGAAGGGAATCTGGTCCTGAGGAAGAGTAGAAAAGCTTAATGCATATAGTCCAAGGGATGACCAGAGATGAGCTCACAAGAATGCATCATGTTGGGTCTGTAACACAAGTTAGATCGACTCTTCCACAAGTAAAGCAAGCCATCAAAGATCTGAAGAGCATTTTTGATCCTGAGTCTATAAGGAAAGATATAGAAGATGCCAAGGAGATGAAGATTGCACAAGTTGATCTGTTTGTCAAATCAAAGACTTACAGACTCAAATTTGCAAATGGATCTGGTATGTACTTCAATTTTGAATTTTATGATCTTCCAAAGGCTTTGTTACTTCAGATGAGATCAGTGAGAATATATTGTGATAGAGAAGATCTGAAGAAAGAATTTTTGAAGGCAATCAATCAGAACAGTTGTAAGTTTTTGGAAGCCTTGGTTTGTAAATAACAGTTTTACTTGATTTTATTTCCTTATTTGTATAGAACTTAAAGTCTTATGTAAAGAATTTAAGTTAGGGGGAGATTGTTGGGAAATATTCTAAGTAGTTCAAACTGTTAGATTGATTTATCAGACTGTTAGTAGATTTTCTATGTAAGTACAAAGTTCATGCTGTTAGTTGAAGAAGTTCGAGCTGCTAGTACAAAAGTTCAAGCTGCCAGAGTAAATTTACTCAAGCTGCTCCGTTCAAGCTGCTAAGTGATTCAAGCTGTTCAACAGCTTCATAAACAGAAAGTGCTGATATTCAGGAAGAGAAATTTACACGAAGATTCCAGCATATCTACTATCAGAGAAGTCAGAGTCCTTCAAGGAAACAAATCAGAAAGCATTATAAATACATAGAATAGGTTTTTCTATTGTAATCAAGTTTTTCTGCACATTCAAGTTTGTAATTGCTTTTTGTTTAAGTTTTCTTAAGCCTCTAAGGTTGTAAAACCCTAAGAACAAATTTGTGTTCTTCGTCTAATCAAACAGATTAGAGATGATTGTAATAATTGAGTTCAACAATACAAGCATTTTTGTTTATTCAATTATATTTATCTGTTATGAGTTCTGAAAGCTTTTATTAAAACAATTAAGTGTTATTCCGCAAACTTCTTAATTAGACTTTGATTCAGTACAAGATTATTGGTTTATACTCTGATGAATTCAAATCAGTTAATTTTAGGTAGTTACATTCAGATCCTGACATTACTGTATGTACATTAGCGTAGCAAAAGACGGCCTCCATAGTGGCAATGATGCCAACATTGAGAGCTGGGCATGCAAAAAAGGGCCATGCGAAAATTCCTGCGAGGGAAAGCGTGATGCATATTAGGCAATGTGATGGAAACTAATATATAAGGGATGATTTATATCTTATTACCTGTGCCTAAGGTGGTAGTGGGTTGTCCGAAACCTTCGCCTTTTATGTTGGAAACTTGATTGCATTGAGATAATATGGTAGACTAAAGGAGGTTAAAAGGTGTGTGTGTGTGTGTGTGTGTATGTATGTGTAAAAGGTGCATGTTGCATAAAAGACCTGTATCTATAGATGGCTGAAGTGATCGATTGGTAGATTGGACAGAACCGCTAGGAGGAGAATCATTTACAGGAAGTATTGTGTCTTCAAAGACATGAGTTGCAACAAAATCTATAGTGCTTGTTTCACTCGATTTGCTGAACCTTATCTGAAAGATCTTGGGATTCCCAATGAGCGTCAGCAGGGGTGCGCAGGTAGAGTAGATGGATCAGTGTAGCCAAGTTCATTCATCATTGTGGCATAGGGTATTTTGAGGAGCGATGTTGCAGCATCATCAAAGAAAATTGTTTTAGCGGACGATGTGTCATCTGTATGGTTGTTGTGAAGGAATACCTGTAGTTGCATTTGTTCGGTATGTAAGTGAAAAAGAGGTACTCATTTTAGATATAATAAGTGAAAGACGGTAGTTACATATGGTGAGGATTTATCACAGAATTGTGATCTTCACATGCAAGCGTATCTCCTCTTGGTTGAAGCTTTTTACGACAACGATCACATGCTACTTCAAACCATGCTCTGTCCTCTTTTATACTTGCTATGTATCTTTGTAGGTAAATTGAACACCTTGTTAGGAAACATAGGTAATATAGAGAATATATATTAGCAATATATATAAAGAAATAAAGAATTCTGTAATGAAATTAGTGAATGCAATAAAAGGGGTAACGGTAGAAAGGGGCGAAAACATGTACCACGTAACGATTTGGATTCTCAGCCAGAAATTGATTTAATGTGAACCGGTTTCTATGGCACTAGAAATCTGATCGTTCACATTTTTGATATTGTACTTTTAAAGTTGGAGTTGAGACATTTCTGTCAGCGAACCTAAAAAATAAAGGGATTCAACATGAGATTGCTGATTCTTTATATATAATAGTCGATTGATATGCAAGTGAAACAAAGAGTTTACCTAGCTACCCTTGTGCTAGCATCATCAATATTTGGGTTGATATAGAGACATGATGCAGCCATTCCGCCCAACTGTAATGTACCTGTAAAAAAAGCATATTAGTTGCAATACTAAGGGCGTGTTGATTATGTAAGAATACCTAATATGATTTGAAGAAACCTTCATATTGAGTCACTTTCATTGAAGTGACATCAGCAACAAAAGGAGGAGGCAGAGATTTGGCACCTTCGGTGCAAATGAAAGCGCCATATCGTCCCAAAATATTTCCTCAATCATGGTTCCACTAACAGATGTAAAAAAATGTGTTAGAGAAGGTAGCTATTTGGAATGGGTGGGTTGGTGATTTATCAGATGGTAAGCACCTTAGGTCTTCGAGTCTTAGCTTCAACATGTTAAAGCCATTACGCGTGATTGTGGCATTAACATCCTCTATCTTGCCAATGAAATCTTGAAAGATGTATAAAAATGTGTTAGAGAAGGTAGCTATTTGGAATGGGTGGGTTGCTGATTTATCAGATGGTAAGCATCTTAGGTCTTCGAGTCTTAGCTTCAACATGTTAAAGCCATTACGCGTGATTGTGGCATTAACATCCTCTATCTTGCCAATGTAATCTTGAACTGTATATAAAATTGTATTAGATGGATGTAATAAGGTTGAAAAAACAATGTTATAGTATTGGTAGCATGCCTGTCAAAATCCTGTGATCGTTAAGTCTATGAAACAGTTGATCATGGCTAACGAAGTGAAAGTAGCAGACGGGAAAGCTGGTGTTGTGCATTTGCTGAAAGATTTCAGCCTTTCTGAGCCGTATCATTGTCATGTGTGGAACACTGCGCATGTCTGTTTAAGCATTTTCACAAATATAATTACGTAATTCATATCAATGCTCAAGTTTGATGATTCCATCAAAATGCGCTCTATCACTTAGATTTGCAGTGGCCTGGATGCCAGCCCCCTGTAAATAATGTATTAGATAGCTATATAATGAAAACGTAGTGATAGTGCATTAATAATAAAGTCAATAATGTGAAGAAGCTTACCTATTTGTCGATGAAGATAAAGCAATATTCTGGCCTTTTTGTATATGATGTCCATCTTCTTAACACTTTCATTTGAATCGGTTGATGACCATTTCCTGGATTAAGATCAGCCACTGATTCAATTGCCATGTTGATGCTGCTGAACGAAGAACAATTCAAAGATAAAAAAAGCTTTTTATGGGATAACAACGCATTAGAGTTTTATGAGGTGACAACGTGTGTGTTATATAATACATGAACTCTTGGGAAAAGGAGATGTAAAGGTAGCACATATTATACCATTTATTTAAGAACAGACCTGTTGCAATTCTAACTTGTTCAAAAATTTAGAGTACACAACATTTTTTGTTGAGTTTGATGCATGGGGCGGTTGTTGCTTGATAAGGATCTTTAAAGCGTGGGGCGAGGTGGCTCTAGACAAAGCGACATATAACTGACCATGCCCAAAGATTGTTCTGGCAGGTGGATGCCCATTTTGTTATGACTGGCCCTGGCTTTTGTTGATTGTCATGGCATAGTAAAGATTTATTTGAAATTGTTTTCTTTTGAAAACAAATGGCTATTCTTTGTCATTATGGTTCAATCGAGGTATATAAACTTTATGGTCAATTTGAGTTCCAGTAATAACTTCGGCCTCAATGATTCTAGGCAAAAGTTGTGTAACAATCGATCTATTTCCGTTGCGAAGTCTTGGTTGATGTTACGGAGCAACATGATTGGACAACCAATCTTTAGTTGAAGACTATGAGCAGGGAAACAGATGTCAAATATTCAGAAGGATAAAGGATTTCTGTGTCACGTCGTTCGTTTGCATGAGGAATAAGCAAATCAACACTTAGATACGTTGTGGATTCTCCTGGTGACATATTAAGTATTAACCTATTGATTTCATTCGCGGTCTCATTTTTAGGACAAACGATGGCCTTGTCAGAAAACATGGTTGTTGTTGGGCTATGAAGTAAGTGCCAGTCGTATATGAAATCAATTAGTTCATTAAGAGATGCAACATGATCTGGTATAAAATATTCATTAGGTATCTCTATCCATTTTGTATAGATAGGATCATCAGGATCAGCAACACCAATGTGATCATTACCTACTTCTTATAACCACGATGAGAAGGTTGTGAGTTAAGCCCTTTTTGTAGAGCAAAGGTTTGGCTAAAGCAATCGCATGTTTTCAGATAGCTTACATAGAGTAAAATGTTTCCACAACGATGACTCAACTATACATGAAGTGATGATGTCGATCTTTGATCCTCTAGGTTTGACTAACAAAGTTTGACGAAAGTCACCACCTAGTAAGAAAGACTTGCCTCCCAAAGGACATGTTGGATGATTTAGTATATCTCTAAGTGTTTTATCTAATGCCTCAAAACTTCTTCGATCACTCACAGGGGCCTCATCCCATACAATCATCGTAGTTTCAATCAGTAGATGGCAAGTTGTGTGTTTTTTTTAACATGACAAATTGAGCCATTTGTGATATCCAACGGAATATTAGAGCGAGAATGGGTGGTTCTTCCACATGGTTTTAATAACGATGCAATTCTAGAGGATGCAACAACTAAAATGATTTTTCCCACAGCTCGCAATGCAGAAATGATTGTAGTCCACAAAAACGTTCTGCCAGTACCACCATGTCCATATACAAATATAAGTTCTTGGTTGTTTCGTTGAGACGCTTGTATGATAGAGTTATAAATCATTAGTTGGTCTAAGTTAAGCCTAGACACCAAACTTTGATGCTCTTCGGTCAGCCGAACTCTGCCGTAGTTTCGTTCTTCCATAAGGAGCCGATTGTTTAGACTTAAAAGCATTTGCGGTGGAGGAATTGGTAAACCATACTCAGGAAGTGAAGAAGACCTACAGTTGGAAGTAAGCAAAAACTCTAATTCACAGAGAATAAGGTTTTGCAAATCATTGTCACCAATCTGTAAGTCTGCAATGTGATGCTGCAGCAGCCTTTGGTATTATATCATCACTCATTCGACGTCGGTGTTGCGACAAAACACTAACAGGGTTTGATATTTCACAAAATAAAAGCATATGGACAAATAATGATCATAGTTGTTCAGCAGATGCCCATGTTGAGGCTTCGTCGAATGCATATGTCCATTCTTGATCGTCAGCAAGTAATCCGAATTTTTCACAAGCAGAACGATAGGTTGGGAAAACAACGCCGTTAAGTGTTCTAATATCAGAGAATGTTCGACAACCATGTTGATAGGCTAAAAACATTCTTAAATAAAAAGCCTCACCACATTTTGGATGAACGTAGGCTAACATTCCAATGCTAGGGGTTTGTTTGGTGGCCCTGCGGATCCAGTCTTTGCTTTGAGAAAACCATCGATATTCAGAAAGGTAATCAATGTATGTAAGATGGTGCCCGGTTGGATCAAATGTATTGTTGTGTAACCATTGTGTTAGAGTGATTTTCCGTGCGGTAGGGCTATTAACAATAGTCTGCAAAGGCTGGGTATCTCTACATGTAAGCATTTACATTTGCTCTAAATGAACAGCAAGAACGTGAACAGCTGGATTTCTATGATGAGTATCAAAGTTAAAGATTCTCCAAGTAGCCTCATGAGGACAAATAAATCTAGCATCAACAAAGGTTTTTGGTCTCATCAATATTGGTGTTTCTAGTAACAATTATTTCAGCACATTCGCCTAATGATCTTGTCATCTTTTCTCTGATGCGATCAGCACCCTTAGAAATGTATTTATATATATATTTGATCATCATATTCCAACCGTAGTACCTAACAGAGAGTTCTGTTATAAGAGACAACATATGAATTGTCAAACTTTATATCATTTTTAAGCACAAAGCGACCGTCATTTCTTCTCATATAATGAACGTATCCATGAATGTCAAAACGCGTTGTAGGTTCGTACCTCTTTCGGAAATGCTTCGAGCATGTCCCACTGACTGTGCATGCTGCGTTTACTTTTGCGAGACCACACGGGCTATGCATCATACAATCGGTTTCAACTTTATAAAGTTCAGCGTCAACGAAGTGATCTGGGATTTTAGCCGATATGAACTGATCTACTTGCTCAGGCAAATGAATTCGATGTGTGGATGTAACCCATAGAAGCATATGACAATGAGGTAGGCCTCTTTTTTGGAACTCTATAGTGTATAACTCTACATATAAAAAGAGGGAAATTTAATGATAAATCAATTGATATCCAAACAACGTGGGCTGGAATAGTAAAATGCAAAATAGATAATGAGATTACCAGCTGCTACCTCACCAAAAGGTTTTTCAGTTTTCAAAAACATAACAAAGTCATGAACCTTCAGCTAAAAAATTCTTGCGATGATATCAGCCCTATCGGCGGTCCTCATCTCTGGAATTGTATCCAAATAACGTGTAATTTCGGGCCATCTAAGCAGGTAAATGTTATAAAATATTGGGGATTGCCATGTACTCTACATATAGAAAGAACATCTTGATAATGCTTATACATGTATCTAATGCCGACAATATTACCCTTTTTCCCACATCATGCCCATCTAAATCACCACGTAATAATGCATCATGAACACCTTGTAGATATTCAGCTCTCAAAACGTTTTAATTAGATGCAATGTAGTCTAATCTGTTTTCCTGAATACAAATGTATGCGTTGACCAAATATTGTTGGAAAAGCCTACCACCTCTAGGTAACAATGTATAAAGATCGAAACGCTCGTGAAGCTGAAAGCTATAAAACATATTCATAGTAAGTTCCTTGTCACCCGCAGTGCCGTTATTTAACAACCTAAGTTTGGGTGACAAACCATGTTCACCAAACAAAAATAATAGCGAAAACTATAGAGCCATATAGAGGAATGCAAACTGCTAATTCTTTGGGGAACGTCATCTCTTGCCCGAATAATAATGTCAAAATCGTTTTGAGCTCTAGGATTATCATCATAAATAATTGCACCAAGTGTACCTAAGGTTGGAGAGTCCTAAGACAGTCGACTTTCATTATTGTATAAGCAGATCCGAAACTCGGGAGGGTCCAAACAAAGACATAGGTCCCTAGCAGTTCTAAATAGCCTTACCAGGTCATTCAAAGCATCAAAAAACTTAACCAAAGTATTGATGATTTCAGGTTTTAAATGTTATGAACTGCTGCCACCAAAATAGCAAAGTCTGTTGGAAACCTCATTTTCAGTGTCATAAATGTACATTTGTAAGAATTTCATATTTTGACCAGGTGGCTGGCATAAAGATCCAATCCAATGAGAAATTTGTCCTTCAACCTTAAATACATACGGACCACAACCATTGTTGATCGAGTCGTCAATGTTAGCCCCAAAGGAAGTCATAGCAAACATGAGGTTATAAGCACAGATATTTTCCAAAAAATGTGTCTTTGAAGAGCTCTTTAATATTTTGTGGAGGCTTTCTTAGAAATGACAGTTTAACACGGCCGCCCCGACAACAATGATTATACTTACGTCTTACAGTCAAATAAAATCTTTTGATTCGCTTTGCAGGCAAGAAATGGGCATGACAATACTCACAAACTTGGTTACAGTCACCCAAATCTAAATAAGATGATGTGAGGAAAGCGACAGATGAATGATGTAAGACATGCCTTTCCATGAGTATATCATGAGAGGGTGCAGCCGGAAACTGCATAGCAGTAGAGGATGTCGAAGAGGATGCAAAGGCATTGACATGCGTACACATGTTATCTAATATACACATTTTTTTTCGAAACTGCACAGGTGAATCAGTGACGCTATTTGTGGACTGAGGAGCTGAAGGCTGATTTGAAATGGCTCGCAAGTGGGTTTTTTTTAGAATAGAGTTCCATGTTTTACGAACAGTGATTTAATAAGAGGCAAGATTATATAAACAATAACGAAAACACAAAGCGTGAAATCCAAAGCACGGTGACGAACGATGATAAAATCGATAAACCTTCAATGTAAAGAAAGTTTGTAATGACACCCCTATAATGTGAATGTGGTTGTAGCCTGAACATTTAGCAGCAGTATAGGCCATAACATACCACAATCACAAAACAAAACGCCACTTGCACCATAGAAATTACATCGTGCATTCGTTAGGAAAAAACCACATCACCAAACATAGTAAAGTGGAAAATTTATGAGGGGCGCAACCGTGTATACTTAACAGTGGTTAAAAAAGCAAATGTGTCACAACGCATTTATCGATGCAACATTTCGCTTAAAAAATATTGTGGTGAAACAAGTAAAACAATTTATTTTCTACGGCAAGAGCGTTTACCATAAATTTAATGAGAAACCAATAAGGCATAGTATGCATGAAAGCAAAAACGATACAAATTTGGTAAGGCAAAATAATGGAAAAACGACAGCAAAGTGACTAACTCTAACAACCAACTAAAAAACATGTCTATAACTTTAGTTTTAATATGTATGACTATTAGCATGCACAATGTTAAAAAAAACCATTTTACCAATTAACTTCTAACAAAAAGCTTAGTATAACATGTTGCCTGTACCGATGACATGCATAAAATAAGCAACAAAAGTTTAAATTCCAACATAACACAACTGAAATAATGTCGTTGATATGCTAAAAATTGGTACCCAATTTATTTTCCAGCATTCAGAAAGCCCTCACGTTTTTCTTCCATTTTACTACTTTCAATAACCAACTGAAATCACAGAAAACACAACAAAAGGTTCTAAAATCTAAAGTAAGAACAATGTCGTAGGATCCTGAAACACGAAAAATAAAAAAGCCACAACAAGAGATTTTGACAAAATAATAAATCCATCCCTAAATTAATTACTTTGCACCTAATTACAATAGTGTGTTTTACAGAGATTGTTAAACATAAACATGGTTGCTTTGTCTTCGACCGGTATTCATAGACGACACTTTTTTTCCTTTATTCTTTGGCTGGGGTTCGAGTTGGAACTCGGGAACTCCTTCAAAATACTTAGGAGGTGTTCGGTTAATAGATTTTGAAGGAATCTGAATGCGGACTCCGCCGTGGGAAGAGCCGCCTCTTTAAGAATGCCCAGGTTAATTGTTCAAACTCAGCAAAGGTTGTTTTTAGTTTTAGAAGTTACCGTATGTACATTAGCATAGCCAAAGGCGACCTTTATAATGAAGATGCTTCTAACATTGATAGATGGGCATGCAAAAAAGGGCCATGCAAAGATTCCTGTGAGGGAACGTGTGACGCATATTAGGCAATCTGATAGAAATGAATATATGTCATCATGGTATTTGCATCGATCTATTTGTTAACTGTAAAAGTAAAATCCTCTCTCTGGTAAATTAAACAACCCAAAAAAACTAGTTCCAATCACCGACTAAAATGACAACATTCACAAAACACAACACAAAGAGTTCTGAAATCCAAAGCAAGAATGATGTCGTAGGATTCTTAAACGTGAAAAACACCAAAGCCACAAAAATAGTTCTGAAAATCAAAAAGTAACAACTATGTAGTAAGACTGTCGATTACGAAGGCAACCATCAAAAGGAAGAAACGCACACAAAATTTTCTGAAATCCAGAGCAACAAAGATGGTAGGATTCCTAAACACCAAAACAATTATCAAGAACCTAACCTACAACCCACTATGCATTAAATTGTATATACTAAACTAAAAGTGATACGGAATTTTTTTGTCACACACATTACAACGACAAGAAAATCATATCGAAATATTATCCAGCAATTACATACAGCAAAACGAATCAACCAACAAAAAATATCCAAAAACATAACCTAAATGCAAGAGAAGCAAAGGTTGAACCTTACCTAAACTCGTTGCAATGTTGCAAAACCGATCCCGCACAAAGAAGGGGAGGGAGAAATAAGAGTGTAGCAAAAGGCCGGTGAAAGAAAATCGTGGACAAAATAAGGGATAAACACAAATGAGAGGAGAGGGGACAAAAGAATGATAAACACAAAAGGAAGGAGACGTGAAGGAAAGACTACATTCCATGTGCAGTGAAGATGGGCTACCAACGGTGCAATTTTTTTTAAGACTTAAAAGAAAAAATAAGATTGTTTAAAACCAATGCTTGTTGTAAATTGTTATATATGAAAGCAAAACAGAATCAAACAAGAAGAACGAACGAACTAATAATTTCCATTAACCCTAATCAACCGGTCTCAAGGACCAATACCTAGAGATTACAAATTAAACCTCACTACAAGCAACACACCATGAATCTTCATCGACAAATGAAGTTCATATCACTCAAACATACAAACAAAACTAACCTACTAATACATTTTACAGATTACAACTGAAACTAATACATGAACCCTAACTTTGAAGGTAAAATAAAGGGCAAAGACGAAAAAGACGAAAAAGAAAACCTAAGGACCTGCACAAGACTTTCTCTGCCAATATACCCCTAACCTAACCTACTGCATTGATAAAAATGAGCAGGGAAAAATTGAAGAGACGTATATTTTGACTGGCTCACCTCTCGCTTGACTTTTCATCACCTTTATAGCTTAAACCAATTTACACTTTCAACCCTTCAAATTTCAAAGACAACCCTGAAAACTAAACACTTAACCAAACATTAATATGAAAACAATTAACTTGAAAAATAAACAAACTAACCTTTTTAACACCCCTCCTCAAGTTAATTGTTATAAACACTTGTTAAATTCAGTTTTTCACAAAACCTTTTATGTTGAAAATTAGCCAAACTTTTTGTAAAGACATATGCAACATTTTCTGCAGAGGTTATCTTTATTACTTCCACAAAAACTTTCTAGAATCTTTTCTTCTCTGGCGGAGTACACCCCAATGTATTTTCTTACTGTAATTCCTCTGCTTTTGTGAAGTTGACTAAAGTAGAAGGTAAAAAGCCAATTAGAAAAGGTGGTTCCAAGATCAAGAAATTAGTAGAAACTCAAGTAGATGTCAATTATCTTGGTAAACCTGAAGTGGGTTCTACGGGATTAGAGAATATTACGAACCAAAATGACGATTTTGATGATGAAAGTGAGTTAGGCTTTGGGAATTCTGAGGATTCAAGCGAGAGAATGTTTGAGTGTACTACTTGCAACAAGAGCTTTCACTCTTATCAAGCACTTGGTGGCCATAAAGAAAGTCACAAGAAGTTAAAGGTTAGTCTAGATTCGAAAATCAACACAAACGAAAAACAAACCCTTGTTCGAACATGAGCACATAATTAATGGGTTTGAAGCAAAACCATATGAAATCATCAAACAACAAAAGTTTGAATCTTGGTGCCGAATCTTTGAAGAAAACTGAATCTTGGTGCCGATTCTTTGAAGAAAACAGTGGTTTTGGGAGCACATGAATGCCCACTTTGCCTAAAGGTTTTCTCTTCTGGGCAAAGCATTGGGAGGTCACAAAAGATCACATTTTATTTCAGTGGCTAAATTGAATCAACAAACCAGCATGAACCTAGTAGAAAAAATGAATGATCCTGTTCCGGTTCATGAGATTCGCTTTGGCTTTATCAAATGCAACATGCTTCCAGAAGAGATGGATTACAAACCATGTCACTGGGCCACTAACCAAGAATGAACAACACTGCACATAACTGATTTCATTAATTCTTTTCATAGTTGATGTAATTTGGTGCTATAAGTAGCCATACACACAAACACACAACCACAATTAACTTGCACATATTTATTATCATTTTCACACCCCCTTCAAGTTAATTGTGAAAATACTTTTTTTTTAAACGATATATCTTCACCTCAAGGTACTGCAACAATGAGATAATACATAGACCCCTGTCTCACACATGCAGTAAAGCAACTAAAAATCACAATATTAGCAGTTTTTGAATTCATATAAACTTTGACAAGTAACAGTACACTAAAACTTAAATCTTTAAGCACTTTGATGATTCAAATAGTTCCACATATAACCGTAGTTTTTTTTTCAGGATATCAACCGCCATTCAAAAACATATAAACACCTGTGACAGATCCCAACACGACATAAACTCTACAACTCATTCAAATCAGATTGTATGCGCTCATGCAATAACAGACAAGAACGTGAATAACACATGTCAATAATGATCTAGTCAAAGTTTAACTTCAACAAATTTTCCAAGAAGTTTATGACATTCAGTAACATTTTCAACACAAATTCATTAACCAATTCACATATCTTTTAGCTCATAAACACACTGGGAGTAACACGATTAGGAACATTCTTAGCAACCCATAATCAACAAGACATTTGAAAACAACATGTTCTTTATGTTAAAAAGATGCCACCTTGTACATTAAACACTCCAATTCCCAACCATTAATCTGAAACTAGAAATTTAATATTGTTTAAAATTTGAATTTTACTAACACTTTAGCTCCCAACCTTAATTCCAGTAACCATTATCTCAAACAAGACCTTTTCACAACCAATAGGATTTCAGTCTTTTGGTAAAACAACTAACACCCATGTATCATTTCTACATAACTTGAAACCAAATGAACACAATTTTGGGTAACTCACAACCTTTTCAATCTCACATATAACCTTTACTTCAACCATAATTTGTTGATTTTCTAACAAAACTGTCAGAAGAACATTTGACTTAGCAAACAACTGACATAACTACAATTAACTTGAACCACACTTAACCAATTTATTTTAACACAAGCTGATTTTGATCTTTCAAAACCACATGTTTTATAACCAAGAATTTATAACAACACATTCACAGAAAATCCCTCTTAACTTTCTTTTAGAAGAAGGAGAATTAAACCAACTAGAAGACATAAAAGGGATTATTTTCATAAAATTTTATATCTCTAGAACATACAAACAACCTTTTTTTTCAAGGATGTACTACTTGTAGCCTAACTAGCACACACTTTTAAACATTTTAACCACTTTATTAACCACATTTAGAACACGTCACACTGTTATTATAGGTATTAAGGAGATAACCAAAACCAAGTTTACTAATAAGAGATGTTCACTTATATTAGCCAGAGACGTTACAATACCTTTCACCTTTCACTTTTCACCAGTATAACTACCAAACCAATAAAACAAAACCACGTAACATGGCACATAGCCATATCACCTGCATGGGCCACCACACCCAACCACACCCAACACAACACGAGCCAACTTATTTTAACATAACCACTAACTAGAACCAAAACAACAACAGACTTTTAACCACAAACATAACCACACTTACTATGAACTTGAACCACATTTTACCAAACTGTTCACGTAAGACAACAGAAACATTTATGTCCCTCAAAAAAAAAAACTAACCGGTCTAAACTATCTTAGACAGAGCAGAAGCAAAAACACGTATTCTGCTTCCGCTTTTTTTTTTTTAACAAACTTTTTCACCATTTGCATTTTCAAGCCAACAATCCAAAATCAGAAAGCAAACCAAGCAACAATTTCAGAATTTCAATACCTAAACTTGAACTTTCTGAAATCTTTTATTTTAAACTTTGATTTTAAAAACAGTTTAAATCTCTTAATTTTAACAACATTATTCCCAGTTATAAAAAAAAATCATTAGCTTATGCTAACATAGAAAAACAATCGAATCTACACATAACAAACCAAATATTAGTAACTTCTATAAAGATTTAACCGGTTTCCAGATTTGGTTTCATCTTTAACAGAGGATAGATCAAAGAATGAAAAGAAAAAAAAAGAAAACATATAAACATCTTCTTTTAAACACCACATATAAAGAACACTATTTATATCAAGCTGAACCAAACCCCAATCATTACAATTTGCAAGAATCTACTAGCACCTAATGGAAAACAATTTTGACAACAGGAGAGCAAATTTCTCCAAAATCAAGACTCTCATGTTAACAAACCCTTTAGCAACTAAGAACCTTATGCACATCTAACAAACGATTTTTCCAAAAGATTTGAATTTTTAATCCTATAGCCCATTATAACCAAGAATAATCAATGTAAGTTACAACCTTCATTGTTATATTAGAAACCAAATTACATCAGTTCATATCATGAGATTCTTCACAATTATGACAAGGATGACAACAAGACCAGTTTATATGATGTGAACACAACGATACTAAGGGGGAGAAAAAAAAATCCACCTAACCAGACACACCCAGATTATATCATAGACCAATTTGAAGGACATAACAGGAAAAATTTTCCAAACACACAAAGGCATACACGAGACTCGATTCCTTAAGAACAGGATTCCAAGGCATTCTAATGCCCGGTCAAGTCCAGAATCGAAACTAAAAAATAGAAATAATTAACCAACAAGTGTTCTTGTCTATAGGCCAAGTATGAGCTCGTAGGGGCAGTTGATTCCCGTAAGCACGGAAACTCCCACGGCCAAGAACTTGCTACAACACAAGAAAGGGCAGAAGACTTACAGAGTATTCCACCGAGTCGATGAAACATTTAAACCAAAGTCAATCTAACAAGATGAACATCACAATGGAACGATAACCACAATACAACAAGGTGGGTTTTGAGAGCAACGCCAACCCACCAACGAAGCAACAAGAACAAACCGAGTCACCAAAGAACGACGAATCAGCAGCCCAAAAACATAACACATCGGAAGAACAACACACCTTTAGGGTTTTGAGAACAATCAGAGTACTCCACGTCTCCACCACTTATAAATTTTGTTTTTATCAAGAGCTGATGGATACACTCTTATAGCAGCGAAACCAACAAAACCCGCCCACACCAACGAGATGGACAACAGGCTACAAGACCGTAGACCGAAATCGCCGAATCCTTACTCACGAAACGGAGCAAAACATCGACAAACTGGGAACTTGCAACAACGTACCACGATATGGCAAGAACCACTAATGAGGAGAACAGAGATGATAACGACGGAAAACCTAGCCGAAACCCTAACAACAACAGAACCTGAAGCTCTGATGCCATGAAAGCAAAACAGAATCAAACAAGAAGAACGAACGAACTAATAATTTCCATTAACCCTAATCAACTGGTCTCAAGGACCAATACCTAGAGATTACAAATTAAACCTCACTACAAGCAACACATCATGAATCTTCATCGACAGATGAAGTTCATATCACTCGAACATACAAACAAAACTAACCTACTAATACATTTTACAGATTACAACTGAAACTAATACATGAACCCTAACTTTGAAGGTAAAATAAAGGGCAAAGACGAAAAAGACGAAAAAGAAAACCTAAGGACCTGCACAAGACTTTCTCTGCCAATATACCCCTAACCTAACCTACTGCATTGATATAAATGAGCAGGGAAAAATTGAAGAGACGTATATTTTGACTGGCTCACCTCTCGCTTGACTTTTCATCACCTTTATAGCTTAAACCAATTTACACTTTCAACCCTTCAAGTTTCAAAGACAACCCTGAAAAATAAACAGTTAACCAAACATTAATATGAAAACAATTAACTTGAAAAATAAACAAACTAACCTTTTAAACAATATATATAATTTACATCGATGACTACTTTTAAATCCCAAAACTATAACAATACTCCAATACAAATTGTTAAGAATTTTGATAATTTATTTACATAAAATATTTATATTATTAGATCATCAATCTCTAGATTTATGACAATTGTTCTTATGCACAAATCAGATCATTAATCTGTTTACATTTTTATTTAGGGAAAATTATGCAAAAAACCATTAAAGTACAAAAAAAAAATTCGATTAAGTCTCCAATCCTTTTTTTTTCTGATAAGTCCGCAAACTGCTTAAACCTTTTAAATTGGTCCGTTAACCTGTTTTTGTTATAACAGGTTAACATGCTTAAACCTATTTTTCAAAAACTATCAAAGTATAAATATTTATCGATTAAGTCCTCATTTCATTTTTTTTCCTGATAAATCTCCGAACTACTTAAACCTTTAAACTTTTCGATAAAATAAAACAGATTTTTTTTTATACTTTTAAAACGGATGATGTTTATTTTATGACAGGATATGCCATGTTTGTCTAAACCAAAATAAGTTGGTTTGTAAATAATATTTTTTTTAAAACGACGATGTATTTGAAAATATTATTTTTTAAAAGTCCGTTATTCCGGATAACATAAGTTGGTTTGATATACAAACATAAATGATGATTATTTCGATCCCATGTTTGTCTAGACCAAAATTTTAAATATATTTAACTAGTTCATCCCGACTAAACTTTAAACAATAAAAAATGATCGTTTTAATTTATCATTTTGTTTTATTTTTTTGGCATCCATGTATCTATGACGTGAGTGTCAATTGAGCAATCACTTAAATTGATAAAACAACAAATAATATGAGTTTAATCAAGATAAGGGATTTATGTGTCAAAAAAAATTAGTTGAGGGATTCATAAGACAAAATAATTTAGTTAAGGGATTTATAAGACAAAATAATTTTGTTGGGGGACTTAACCAAAAAAAATCTTAGATTTATAAAATCCACGTCAGCAATTTGCAACCCGCTCAACAGGTCACCGGTAACTTTTCTTGAAAAAACACCAAATTCGTGCTTTTTATTTGGTTAAGGGACTTATTACACAAAAAAATTGATTGAGGGACTTAATCGAAAAAAAAACTTGTAGTTTGATGGTTTTTTGCGAAATTTTCCCTTTTTTTAAAAAAGGGTTAAGATCATTTTTGACCATTCAACTATCAGATTTGTTTCATTTAACCACTAAACTATTTTTTACACATTTAGTCGTTAAACTTGTTTTTACGTACACATTTAGCAATTAAACTAACTTTGTTCTTTTTCTAAAAACTGAAGTTATACACATTTGACCACTAAACTATCATATATTGTACACATTTGACCAGTAAATTAATATATTTTGTATATATTTGACCATTAAACTATCATATTTTGTATATATTTGACCATTAAACTAAAGTTTAATGACTAAAAGTGTATAAAAAATAGTTTAATGGCTAAATGATACAAATTTAAAAGTTAAATGGTTAAAAATGACCTTAACCTTTAATAAAATTGACTCGTATATAAGTTTTACAATTTTTAGTTTAATATAAGCACGATCAGATAGGATCGAAAATTTAAGATTCTATGTAGATCCTGACTAAGATCTTACTCAAAAGAGATTCTACTAAAAACTGTCTCATTTTTACTAATCATAATCGTATTCAGGAGGGTTTCCCACAAGTTTGTCCTATTATCATTTTGAGAATATACGGCCGCCATTTCATTCATCTTTTTCTCACAATATTCGTGAACATTAATCGAGTGTTTTCTGCATTCTTATTGTTGATTATTGAGATTGATAAATATATTGTGCTGATATTATAACTGGGACGATTCTACAATTTGTATAAGAGCCACGGGAGCGGAATTAAACTGAGTCGATTTCGGTGTTCTTCGTGTTCTTCACCAAAATCATACGGTTTTGCTCTTAATCCTCTTTAAATATTATGTTTTTGCATGTTTTTTATTCCACAATCATAAACAATTAATCTTGTACTGATTTCAAGCATTTCTTGTTCAATCATTACAAGTTTTTATTGTTTATTTGGTTAAATTGTTAATCGGTTTTTTAAGTTTTATTCTTGGTTTTTTACTTAAAAATCCAGAATTTAAGTGTTCTGGTTACTGGTTTTTAACAAAACTTGTTTCTAAAATCAAACCAAACATTTAGAAATTATTTCTAGTCCTTAAATTGCATTTTATTAATTGTGAAAAACTGAAATTTAATTAACAATTTCAAAATTCGGACCATCTCGGATCCCATTTCGGACCAAATCTCGGATAAACTCGGATCAACTTTTCACCTAATCCGGACCTCTGATCCCATCCAAAATTCTGATCATCCGAAAATTAGCACAACCATTTTTTGGGTCTCCAAAATTACTTGTTCTTCATTATTAAAATTTTCCAATCTACAACTCAGATCACCCGAAATTCGGATCATCAACCGAATTCAGATCTTCTGAGTTCCATTCATCGCTGAGTTGAACCATCCGAGTTACCTGAATTCGGATCATCCGAGAAACTGTTCACCCGAGTTTACATCATCCGAATTTCAGTTCATCACCCGAGTTACTGTTCCTCACCAGTCATACTCATCCGAGTTTCTGTTCATCATCCGAGTTTCATACCACCCGAGTTACTGTTCATCACCAGAATTCGGACCATCCGAATTCCATTTCCATTCCATTCGAATTTTGGTTCCTTTAACCGAAAAAATCAGTTTGCACTTCCAAAGATCCTAAGTTCATAATCAGCACTCAAAACATCATGTCTCGCGAAGCCCTTGTTCTTGGATCAGAGAACAAACCACCCGTTCTCTATCCCGATGAGTATGAACAATGGAATAAAAGATTCCTCAAGTTCATTTCCATGCAGCCCAAGGGTAATCTATTGATCCAATCTATCAGTGAAGGACCTGCTGTGTTTTATTGAAAATGCCCTACAATGCCAGATGCTACCCCTCCAGTCCCAGCATCACGCCTACTTCGTGAACCTTCAAATGATGCAGGAAGGGATAGACAAACAGCTGACAAAAAGGTGGAATATCTTATCTATCAAGCCCTTCCCACGGATATTCTAGTCGGGGTAGATAGCAAACTTTCTGCTAAAGAAATGTGGGTTGAGTTAGAAATGCAAATGCTTGGGGCAGATCTGGATGATAGGGTCAAAATAGAGGAAGCAAAGGCCAAATTCACAAAATTCAGAGCCAAGGATGGAGAATCCCTACAGAGTACCTTTACAAGGTTCTGCGTTGTTCTCAATGAGCTGAATAAATTGCACATCCAATAGGACAAAGATGACATCAACATCCAGTTCTTATCCTCCTTAGCTCCAGAATGGAAAATAGCAAGTAGAGCAACCGAAAGGGTTCTAGACATTCCAAATGTCTCTATAAATGTGGTGTTCAAGGAATTGAAGAAATATCATGGCGATGTCGATGCTCAAAAACAAATGGCAAACACTCTAGCATCTCTGCTACTGACGGTAAACCCAATCACCAAGCCCACAGGATCCTTAGCCATACTTTCCAGTAAGTCATACCCCACTAAACCACAGCCAAATCCCACACCTCTACCCTACTACCCCCAAACTCGTTCTTCATCTCAATATCTGTTTGCCATACCCCAAATGTCCGAGCCCCTGGATGCTGAAGAGGCTGATATTCATGAATAAAGGGCTCTCCAGCAATAACGGTTCTACCAGAATATACCAACAATCAACTTCGATATGATACTGGTCCAAGAAGGTATTTTGATGACAGAAGAGACGACAGACGGGATGATAGAAATGACAGGCGCAGAGATGATTGGAGATGACACAATAGGGATGATAGGTACCGTGCTAACTGGAGGAGAAATGATCGAGATGACAGACGATATGATGATAGAAGAGACAGAAGAGATGATAGGAGAGATAGACGTGATGATCGAAGGGATTATCGAGATGATCGCCGCTATGAAAGGCGTGAAGATAGACGAAAGGACAGGCGGGAGTGTAATCATCATGATGATAGCAGGGAATCCCGCTGAGCTGACAAAAGGCCAATTGAAAGAAGAGCGGACAGGCCTAGAGCTGATGAGCCTTAAGCAGCTGATGAACGACTCTGCTATAAATGTGGAAAGTCGGGTCACTTTGCTCGAGAATGCAGGAACCAATTCGAGCGTGACATTGGCTATTATGAGAGAAAGCTTGAGGCCCTGAAGAAGAGATCTGGTGCCATGGCCCTAGTAGCACAAGAAGACTACTGGGTTGATGATGAATCTCACGAAGAATATGATAGGGGCAAAAACTGCTATATGGTTGATAGAGTTGGACTGACTGATTATGCAACTACTTCCGATTCCGAATCAGACACGACTGTGGAGGGGGAGAAAATGAAAGATCCTACAGCCTGTCTGAAGGCCAAGTCCGGGGACTCGGAGTGCTCCACGTCAGATTCAGAGACAAATGAGGTACATTCCTTTTATGTTCGTAAATCTGTAAATAATAAATCTGTACGGAATGAATGTAACTTGCTCACACAAATACTTGAGCTAGAAGCTATATATAATGCTGAAAAAGAAAAGTGTGTCAAGGCTAAACATCTAGCCAATTCCTGAAAAGAAACATCTGACAAATATGAAAAGAATTGGCTAAATGATCATGAGTTGTTAAAGAAAATGTTAAGTGAAAAAGTAGATGCTGAGGATAGGAACATTTACCTTAAGAGTTGTATTGATACAATCTCTGAGGAAAAGAATTCCTTGAAGTCTGAAATGTCTGTTCTTTCGAAACGCTTAGAGTCCGTAAGCATGGAAAACTTAGACAATCTGGGTAAATACAAAATGATTGAACAGGAAAGAATAGGTTTGTACTCACAGATAAAAACCCTAGATGATGAATTTCTAAAACGGGGTCAAACTGAACAAACTATTCATCTAAATCAACCCAAAGAAACTAGGAATCATCATTCCAAACAAGGAATTAGTTTTAAAAATCCTAAGTATTTCGAAAAGGTTCGATCAGTTTTACATTTTTTTTATGATTTAAGGTATATGGGTGCTGGTTTTAAGTCTTTGTTTTATGATTCATCGGAAGAAGTCTTAATTCAAGAGAATGTGAAACGAAGTGAAAAACAAAGAAAAGGAAATTTCTTTTAAATATGATGAACTAAATGAGAGTTATCCTTATAGAGTACCTACTCTAGAGGAGGCCTTCTTGTCTAGCTATTCATTAGCTGAAATGAACGTCGAACCCGTCAAACCAATCCCTCATCCTTATGTTCCTACAAAAGTTCTTCAACACAAAATAAGTGTTTTAGAAAAGGACTTAAGGACAGCTCGAAAAAAATCTCTTGATTATCAAGAAGCTCTTCTCAAGAGTGAGGAAAAATTGGTAAGACAAAGTTTTGAACAAAATGTAGAATCAATCATCTACAAAGAAAAGTTTGACATAGTTTCAGAAAGATTAAATTCTCACTTAAAAGACTCAAAAGTCTCTCATCCTACCGAAGCCCCACTTGCATCATCTGATATAGGTAAAGCTAAGATTGAAGTTCCTTCTGTCATTTTTGAATGTGAGTGTTCAAAATCTTCAAAAGCTGAGCTTTCAAAGAAGACTTAGAGTCCATCTAAGTCTTCCAAGAAACCCACTCACTAAGGAAATTTCTCTAAGTCTAAGTCTTCCAAACGTACTGACTCTCATCGTTTTGTTCCTACAGATCATGTGAGAGGAGTTCCAAAAATAACCATTCAAGATTTTTCAAGTTTCTTTGTGAAGGCTAAAATGCCAATTGATTTTGTTTCCAGAGATAGGATGCATGTAATCTCTGAAAACAATGTTGTGATGCTGTAACAAATTCTATTTCTTGTTTGAAGTATTCTTTTGGGGATTTGTTTAATTTATGTCCAACTAGTTTTAGAGGTTGTTGATACACCCGGTGTGACAATAGCTGTCTAGTTTCGGTATTCATAGTCTCTGAATCTGATAGTCAATTGCAATACACTATCAATAACAAAACTAGACTGTTGTCGTCACACCGTATGTACCAACAGACTCCCCCTTGACGATAACTTCTAGTTGTTGTTCATTGATCGCAATATACTATCAGATTCAGAGACTACGAATACCGAAACTAGATAGCTATTGTCACACCTGCTGTATTAACAGACTCCCCCTTGACGATAACTTCTAGATGTTACTCATTGATCATCAATTCTAGGTCTGTTCAGATTGCTTCCTGTATAAAGACCCTGTTCAATGCAATCTCTAACCATTCACTGGTGTTTTCTGCCTTCCGAACTGCAACCTTCATGAAAGAAAATCAGCGGCTCGTGAAGCTACTACAGATCACCCTGAGAGAGATTCACAAGATGTAAAGGGTCATAAGTCTTCAAAATAACCTTCTCATCTTCATCCTCTATTATGGCTTCAGCTGTTTCATTGTCAACAAACTACCACTTCACGTTTCTTAGAACATCCTGTGTCATTATCCTCAATGAAACCTTCTTCAAGCATCTAACCGGTTTGTAGACTAATTAACTTAGTCCATGTCCTACCAGTCAGAGGATTTATTCTTGTTTCGTCCACTGCTCTTCTACCAACTCTTGGATTAACCTTTACAATCCTTCCAGATCGACCCTCTTTTTTGATAATTTTTGAAAACACTTCAGCATAAGGATCGTCTCCTAGATTGATAAGGTCCTTCCAAGCTAACTCTTTGACTTCAGACTTTGGCAATGTGCTGAAGTCCTTCAGTCTTTTCTTCAAATACTGTAGCCCATCTCATCTTTTTAAGACGAATAGCTGCAGTTCCCTTTTAAGCATTTCAGAATCCGATTCATCATTTAGTGCAGATCTCAGCACATCTAGATCTATTACATTCTGATCTTCAGTCACTACTCCTTCATTGTCTGACTTCCGATGAGGTACATCTTCAGGAATAAACTCTCCTTCCTTAAGATCCTCCTGTTGTAAGTCATCTTCGAAGTCAAACCTTATTTCTTATTCATCCAACCCTGTCAATGCTCCGATCAGAACTTATCTTTAGTTACTTTTGTCGTCTCTGAAGCCTTGTCTTTTCCCTTGTCAGCGGCTGATGTTCCAGACTCCCCCTGAGGAACAGTAAGCTGAGCAGATTGTTGTCTTGAAAAATCTGCCAGCTTACTGTCTTTCACTGTCTTTTTGTCCACTCGGGTCATCTCCTTCGTCTTCTCTACATTTCTCCCCCTGAGATGGACGATCTTTAAAAAAATTTTCCAGCATAGCCTCCAGATTTGCAATCTACTGCTGCTGATCAGTCACTGTCTGATCCAATTGGGCATTATGATGATGAAGTTCAAGAATCGTCGTTGTCAGCTGAAGAATCTGTACAGATTATTCGTGGTCTGCAACTATAAGCTGAAACTCCAAATCTAACACAGTTTAGACTTAATCAAGCACAAGAAACAAGTCCTAATATGTTAACCGGACATCAAAATCGCCTATTCAACGAAAAAACTGTAATGAAAATCTTCTTACTTACTTTCTTTGATGGTTTAGAAGGTAAACCAAAATCACTAGAATTAAGCTCCAGATAGACAGTTGTTATCATCGTTAAACAGTCACAAAATCGTAAGTCTTGAAAAACATTGAACAATTTTCAACATTTTCAACTTATCACGGAACCCATCACTTTGAGCAATTGATTATCACGCAAATTTTGTTTTTCCAACTAGAATGCATCCTAGTAACCGACCTCGATGCTATTTATTAAAGATAATATGAACTAAACTAAACTAAAATAAAATAAAATAAAGTAAAATAAATAAGACTAAAATTGCAAAAATTCAAAAATAAGTACATAAAGAAAATCTTTTTGGGAGAGTGTCATAGAAGGTTCAATCAGATAGCTTTGCCAACGCACTTTCGGTGTTGCACTTTCACACTTTGGAATTTTTTATTCCTTTGATTGTTTGTCGTAACATAAACACCATGTCGATTGTTGGTATGTTTGTCCACTTAAACACTCAACACTTAGAATTTTCCTTTGACCTTTTTATTTATCAAGAAACTACCTTACGTGTCCCACACTTAGACATACTTCTATGATCAAGACATAAATATAACGATTATGACTTTTCGGTATTTTCAAATCATCTTTAAAAGGCAAACGTCAGACACAATTCTGTATTTACATACAACAAAGTGTCTTAGTTTGTCTTAGGGAAGAGCATACTTCTTTTATTTAACAAGATAGCGGTGACAGGTCTGTACTTACGTACAACAAAGTGACATATCTTGCTAGTTTAAGTCAAAACAGCGGTGACAGGTCTGTACTTACGTACAACAAAGCGACATGTTTTGACTTTCTTTACGTTTCAAAACTTGCTCTTTTATGTAAGATGTATTTTGATGAAGCCATACATCCCCCATATTGATTTACATACCTCATTCATTATTATTGTATGTGAGCCTCTAACACAGAAATTAAGACCTCTTGGTCATAAGTCTAAGTTAGTTACCCATATGACGATTTCTTGATTGTTTTATTAGCTTTTAGGAAAACCTTCATGTTTTATGCCTACCAACATATCAGAACATGAAGATGTATATCACTTAGAATTTATAGTGCATTATGTGTGAAAGCTTAACATTTAGAGTTTGTTAGACTGTGCTAAATTTCGTCACTTTGAACCTTAAACTCTAAGACTTCTCTCTTTTTTTTAAATATTCTCTTTTTTTAAAATTTTTATGGTTTTCTCTCTCTTCTTTTTTTGTTTTTCACCCTTTTTTTTAAGTAAAGAACTAAAAAGATAAACTAATAACTTAAAACTATTTAAAAAGAAAGAACATCTACTGAGGTCAGGTTACTTTGGATTACGCATTTCGTTTAGTTGGACTAACAACTCAAAGCGTGATCTATCAAATGCTTTTGTGAACAGATCCGCAAAGTTGTCTTCCGTTGGAACTTTTACCGATTTTATCAAGTTTTTCTCAGCACAGTCACGAATAAAATGATGTCTTATATCTATATGCTTAGTCTTACTGTGCTTTACCGGATTATTCGTTATGGCAATTGTCGATTGATTGTCTATCCTAATGGGAGTATGAGTATAAGTCAAATCGAAGCTCAGAGAATCGGACTGCAGACGATTTTGAGAGCTGAGAGACTTTCGGCAAAATACATTTTTAGAGTTTGTGGTAGCTAGCAGACGAACGAGAGAGCGATTTCAGAGAGTTTTGGAGCGATACATCGTGTGGGTCGGTGTCATATCGGCTGGAATTGTGTTAGGCTCCGTGTTTTGCGCGTGATCAATATATTAAGCATCTAACGAGGATTACGCACTCGTTGGACGACGTCGCGCCTTGATTCGATCCGTAGACGTGATGACCTTACAGACGTCAAGTGCCAGAGATGAATAAATTTGTACCTTATCCTTCAAAAAGAACTCGTAAAAAGAAAATAGAAAATAGTGCATCATTAGCCAAAACAAAACTTGATACTTGTATTTTGCCAAGGCCCAAACCAAAAGCAAAGGTAAAACAGGTGTCAAGATGTCCAAGACCAAAGGCAATTTCATCGCCTAAGGTCTAAATCCAGTTGTGTCCAAACACATATGGATTCCAAAAGGCTCTGCATATAGTCCACACTAAACTGCAATAGGGGTTCCTAAGACTGTAAATGTACCATATACACCTGGAACACCTAACCCAAAAGGACCCATCCTAAAATGCGTACCCAAAGTTGTGTGATTTAATGCAGATGGTTCTTGGTACTTCATATCAAGACCCGCACTTCAATTAATTGGCTTCTAGTTAACTCAGACTAGGACCCGTTCTTCTGCTTGTCGGTAAATGTACAAATTTTGTGCTTAAACCGCCATGTTTGGCTTTTGTGCTCCCAGCCCAGGACCCGGTCTATACTCTTCATGTTTGTTAAACAACTCGGTTCAGAACACGGTTTGCATGTTAATTTCCAATGGATTTATCACATGCCCATGGATTCTTATTGCATCCAATTTTCTTTTCAGGAAAAATGCACCTGGTACATGGATTCATGCTCAAAACACATGACTGGGATGAGTGACTGTCTAACATTGTAGAACAGTATTGTGGGACAGTTAAGTTTGGAAATGACAATCATGCTCAAATCAAAGGATACGGGGATTTAGTCTTAAATAATTTAGTCATCAAGGATGTTGACTATGTTGAGGGGTTATCACATATTCTATTTAGCATAGGACGACTCTGTGATAAAGAGCTAGAGGTCACTTTTAGGGCTAAGAACTGTAGTGTTAAGAGCATTGATGGAAAAGAGATTTTAACCGGTTCCCGCAACTCAAACTTGTACACCATAGATGTAGCCAAGCTTATTGTCAAGGATAGCATTTGCCTATTATCAAAAGCCTCGTCAAAAGACTCTTGGTTATGGCACCGAAGGTTATCCCATCTGAATTTCGAGAACATTAACAAGCTAGCTTCGAAACAGTATTGTGGGACAGTTAAGTTTGGAAATGACAATCATGCTCAAATCAAAGGATACGGGGATTTAGTCTTAAATAATCTAGTCATCAAGGATGTTGACTATGTTGAGGGGTTATCACATAATCTATTTAGCATAGGACGACTCTGTGATAAAGGGCTAGAGGTCACTTTTAGGGCTAAGAACTGTAGTGTTAAGAGCATTGATGGAAAAGAGATTTTAACCGGTTCCCGCAACTCAAACTTGTACACCATAGATGTAGCCAAGCTTATGGTCAAGGATAGCATTTGCCTATTATCAAAAGCCTCGTCAAAAGACTATTGGTTATGGCACCGAAGGTTATCCCATTTTTGGAATTTCGAGAACATTAACAAGCTAGCTTCGAAACAACTAGTTAAGGGACTCCCAGAACTTCGTTATGAAAAGGACCATTTGTGTGGAGCATGTGAGAAAGGAAAGATGAAAAGATCATCTCACAAACCAAAACCCAAACGATCATCAAAAAGAGTGTTGGAGTTACTACATATGGATCTGTGTGGTCTCATGCGAACGCAAAGCATAAACGGGAAGCGATACGTGTTGGTTATCGTTGACGACTATTCGCGATATACCTGGGTCAAATTCTTGCGATCCAAGGATGAGACATCTCAAGAAATCATAGACTTCATCAAGAGTGTCGAAACCCAACATCAGTTGTCTATACAATCAATCCAATCTGACAACAACACATAATTCAAGAACTCGGTAGTTAAGAGCTTCCTTCGATCCAAAGGTAGTCACCATCAGTTTTCAGCTGCTAGAACACCTTAACAGAACGGAATTGTTGAGAGGCATAATTGTACCCTCGTGGAAGCTGCACGCACAATGCTGACCTACTCAAAGCTACCTCCATTCTTGTGGGCCGAAGCCGTGTCAACAACATGCTATATGCAAAATCACTCCATAATCCATAAGCGTTTCAATAAAACTCCATATCAACTCTTTCTAAATAAAGTACCATATATCAAGTACTTACGAGTGTTTGGTTGCAGGTGTTATGTGCTAAACGACAAGGACAACCTCGGGAAGTTCAACGAGAAAGCAGATGAAGCGATATTTATTGGTTACTCATCTAATTCAAAGGCATATCGCGCATTAAACACTTACACCAGGACAGTCAATGAAAGTGTGCATGTCACATTTGATGAAATGGCTGAACTGGCCCTGGAAGTTGACCAATCAGGACCTCGCATAACTTCTATGCCTAGAGACTCATCTCAATCTTCTTCTTTTTTTCTGACTTTGTTAACTTATTTGATCCTTTTTATGTTGGATTTTTTTGGTTCTAGTACTAATCTTTCTCCTGTTTCTTATTCTGTAGTAAACACATCCTCCAAAGATTCAACTTGTCAACCAACAACATCAGATTCACCAATCCTTACATCAATTCATACATCTTCCACTTCATCACCTCCACCTTCCACTTCATCCACAGACACACCTCCAGTTGAATCCACTCCTGTAATACCCTCACACATAGTTCCAAACATTATCCCTCTAGAAGATCAAGCAAAACCTGAACTGGAACCAGTGGTACCCTCACTTGAAACCACCGACCATAACTCTTCATCCATCCCCACATTCACCACTTAGATTCAATCACGTTCACCCCTTCCACACGAGACGAAATGGACCCGGAGTCACCCAACCAAACAAATCATTGGTGATATCTCTACCGGAGTCCAAACTCGAAGGGCATCTGCTAATGAATGTCTTTTTGCATCATTCATGATGGATACTGCTCGTGTGGATGAAGCCTTGAAAAACCCAGACTGGATTGTAGCAATGCAAGAAGAGCTCAACCAGGTCGAACAGCTCAAAGTATGGCGATTAGTTCCCAAACCAAAGGACCGAACCATAATCGGAACAAAGTGGATCTTTAAGAATAAACGAGCCGAAAACGGCATCGTGGTGAGAAATAAAGCAAGACTAGTCGCCAAAGGCTACCGGCAGCAAAAAGGCTTTTAGATTATGGCATGACCTTCGATCCAGTTGTACAGATTTAAGCAATTAGAATCTTCTTGGCATACGCGGCACACAAAGACTTCAAGGTGTACCAAATGGACGTCAATACAGCCTTCCTAAACGGCGAACTCAACGAAGAGGTGTACATTGAACAACCACAAGGATTTTTTGATGCACATAAACCAGACCATGTTTATGTGCTAGATAAAGCCCTCTATGGTTTGAAGCAAGCACCTCGAGCATGATATGACAGTCTTTCAGACTTTCTTATCTCAGCTGGTTTCAGCAGAGGTGTGGTGGACACAACATTGTTCACTAAAAGGGAAGGCCAGCACATAATGCTAGTCCAAATATATATCGACGATATTGTATTTGGATCTACTGACCGTTATTTTTGTAAGAATATTTCAACCCTAATGCAGTCCATGTTTGAGATGAGTATGATGGGGGAAATGAACATTTTCCTCGGTGTAACAACCTAGCTTTTAGTTGAACTTAATATCTGTATTTCATCTAATAATGTAATTTAATTGCATTATTTGAATTATAATTTAATTAAGTAATGAAAATATTTAATTAAGTTAAACAATTGTTATAAATTATTTAGATGTGTTATACAAAAGTGTAAGGGGTTAAATTGCACATATAGCTAAAATGAATTTATAAAACATATAAATGAGATTTAAAGACTCATTATCACCATTTAAGAAAAACTTAAACTCTCTCTCTCTCTCTCTCTCTCTCTCTCTCTCTCTCTCTCTCTCTCTCTCTCTCTCTCTCTCTTCACTAAAACCTACGGCACCTTCACAAAATTATCAAAAAGCTCATAAATTGTGCAATTAATTGAAGATTTATCAAAGAAGAAGTTACAAACAAGCATTAAAAAACAAGCATCTACAAGTTTTCAAGGTAAGAGTTACTTAAATTTCGATATTTTTGGGTTTATGTTCGGTTAAAATTCAAAGATTAGTTTAAGTATAGTTGCATGTTAGATTAAATGATTAGAAATCATGTATTTAAGTATTTAGAAATCATAGAAACAAAAATCGTTGCTTAATTCGTCCAAAGATAGGAGAAATCCGAATTTTTGTAAAATTTAGTGTTCTTGACAAAAAGTGCCTATTTTGGACGATTTTGAATGATTAATTATGTTAATGATAGGGAAAATAGTGTAAAAACACTCTAATAATG
Organism: Centrapalus pauciflorus; assembly: GCA_020465985.1. Lineage (NCBI taxonomy): Eukaryota > Viridiplantae > Streptophyta > Magnoliopsida > Asterales > Asteraceae > Centrapalus > Centrapalus pauciflorus. The sequence continues at coordinate 66,383 of JAANYP010008198.1, forward strand.
ATAATATAACATTAGATTACATTGCATGTTAATAAAATCGGTTTTGTGAATTTTTAGTGAAAATCCGTATGAATAAAAGTTAGAACACCAAGAATAAAAATCTGGAAAATTACAAGTTTTGGGATCCGAATTCGGTTGGGAACCGAATTCGGATGTGATGCTCATTTCGGATAATCCGAGTTCGGATGATGCAATTTGGATGATGCACTTCGGATGGCCAGTTCGGTCCGAATCCGGATGGTCCGAATTCGGATGTCCTATTTTTGATAATTTAAAATCACAAATAAATGCTATTTTACAATTACAATACCCATGATTATATGATGAAAGATTAATAAATAAAGCAACATGATATATATATATATATATATATATATATATATATATATATATATATATATATATATATATATATATATATATATATTTTGAGATTTCAAAGAATCAAAGGAAGTGTAAAATGATTGATGAAGTTTATCAGTTATCAAAATCAGATTAAATAAAGATTTAAAGCTAAAATGTTCTTGCTATGATATAATTCCGGACAGGTTCAGATAAATTCTGAACAAAGAATTAAAGATTAAAGATATTGAAAGTGGGTCAATGACTTGTAAAGCAAAGCCAGAGATCAGATAGACAAAGATTAAAGAAAAATCCTGGGATAACTCAGGTGGTGGATTTAAATCTGCTTGATAAAGACCACAGAACCAGTGAGTTGCTAGATTCCGGTTGAGACATATTGTTGTTGATAGATTAATTTGACATTCATACATGATCAGCTGGATTGTGACCTGTGCTCACCATGGTTCGGTGATGCCCTGTGGATCATGATAGCTATTTGATTTATCATTCCGCATGACATTGTGTTTACAGTTCATTTCAGATATTGCTATGAGATTATTGCTATCATGACCTTGATGACTTATGCTTTGACTATTGCTCGCGCCTTTGACATATCAATTCAGCTTAGAATGATTAGCCTTGACGGTCTATTGTTCTAGACCATGCTATTTCACCAGTTCTATTGAACTTGGTAATGATACTCCGATGTTCCGCCATGTTGATTTACTGGTAGCTAGCCCAGTATGTGGCTGATCCCCACAATTTAAGCGTGAGCGTGGCCTGAACATCATCCGACTCTATGACTACTATGTCTCAATCATGAGTGGCTATAGCGGCAGTCAAGACATATCATGCTAGACCCATGATCTGCTTGATTAATGCATGTAATCTTAAATCTATATTCTCAATAAGCTTTGCTTACAGATGTTGTTTACACTTTTTACAGGAAAAGATAAAGGAAAGTCACCTGCCGGACCTAGTTCTTAGGTCTTACAAGAATCAAGTGAAGTTTTCATAGACCACTACTCAACAAACCCTTCGATAATTGTGGTGGTCTGGGTAGATTTGATTTGAATATATGATGACATGAAATAGATTAGTATTGTACCCTTTATAAGTTTAATTTGAAAACTGTAATTTGCACTAAAACTGTGTTAAACTTATCCTAAACTGTTTGTACCTGTAATTCGAAATTCCGCAATATAATTACTCTATCTTAGTTATGATTGATATCGTGTTGCATAATTTGGGACCTAGACTCTGAGGACTGCCCCGTAAGGAGTGGTCTTCACAGGATGGTATCAGAGCCCATAGTTTGAGTGAATCAAGTATTACGTGAGTAATACTTGGTCTCAAACTGAAGCAATGCATATGTATCAATCATTTAGGTGGTTTGAACTGAGATAGGACGTACAGACTGTTAGGATGGGAAAAAGGGTACGTAGATCTAAGTCTAAAAACTGATAGTTAAATGATTTCAATTTCAGTAAAGATGTCAGGATCAGGTGACGTTCCCAACAACATGACTTCCCAACAAATGTTTGAAATGGTGCAACAACTATTAGCCCAATACTCAGAACAACATAACAAGAATATGCAAGAACAGCTTCATGCAAGAGATGAGGCCGGAGCAAAAAAGACATGCTGATAAAAAGAATAAGAGAAAAGATAAACAAATCCAGAATGATGAATCTAATTCTGATAACTCAAACCCCAATGCTCAAATTGAACAACCGAAAGGTTGTAAGTTCAAATATTTCAAAGCCAGCGGTGCCCTTAACTTTGATGGTACAGTCAATCCAATTCAGGCGATGGATTGGATAAGCCATACTGAAGAAATCTTCAGGATATCTGATTGCCTAGAGTCAAAGAAAGTAAGTTATGCATCTGCTTTATTCGACGGCGCTGCCCGTGCCTGGTGGAGAACCCAGAGAAGTATTTATGGCGAGGAGGTTATTCAGACTCTAGAATGGGACCAGTTTCTTGATATGTTTAATGCGAAATATTGTCCTGTCGAACAACGAGACTATGGAGGTCCAACTGATGCAACTAACTCAGGGAACCAAGACTGTTGACGAGTACAAGCACGAATTTTCGCGACTCTGTGGCTATTCCTCATATCAAGTAGCCACCGAGGAAAGAAAAATGAACAGACTTCGCGGAGGGCTTAATCCGAGATACAGACACCCGATGAGCGCGATAAAGTATAAGAGTTACTTAGAGATGGTTGAAGCTGCAAGACAAATAAAGAGGGGATATCTAGAGCATGGCGATCAACTCTATGCTCCATCAACGAACCCGACATGTCCTTCTCCTCCAAAGAAGCAAAGATTCGGCAGATTCTTTAAGCCAAACAAGTCCCAGTCCCAGCAACCCCAGCAGTCTCAACAATACAGCTCGCCTCCGGAAGCTCAAGCCTATTCTCTTACGAATGAACCCCGATTTTGTAAAAGATGCAGAAAATCGCATATTGGATTGTGTAATCCGGATGACGTCACTTGCTATGCATGTAGCATAATCGGCCACAACAGTGAAGAATGCCCCCAGCGAGGACTTGGATGTGCTAAATGCGGATAGCGTGGACACTTCATGTATCAGTTTTGTAGTGGACAACGAGGCCAATCGCAATCATCAGCTGGAGGTTCTACGATGAAAAGTTCAGCCGCAACTCCAACTGCAAGAACCCGTGCAGATAACAGCGGAGGAAGCAAAAGAAACCCCTGATGTGGTTACCGGTACGTTCTTGCTAAATTCACTACCTGCTCATGTACTATTCGATTCCGGTGCAAGTCATTCATACATAGCGACTTCTTTTGCACAAAGATTATATAAGATTCCTTCAAAGCTTCCTGTCATACTTGATATTGAGACGGCCAGTAACAATTACGTTATGGCTGATTCCGTGTATTGTAATTGCACTTTACTTGTCAATAATATCGTATTCAACCTTGATCTTATTCCGATCCCGTTAAAAGAGTTCGACGTCATCATCGGCATGGATTGGCTAACGAATAATGAAGCTACGATTGTCTGCAACCGCCGAATCATCAGAATCAAGACTTCAGACGGCCGAGTGTTAGAAATTAAAGGCGACAAACGTAAAGGTGCTCACTGCTTCATTTCTGTTGAGAAAGCGCGTAAATATTTATCTAAGGGTCACGAATCCTATCTATGTTATGTCTCATCTGAAACTGTTTCTGATGCCAACAAGAAATCCATTTCTGACATTCCGATCGTCTGTGAGTTCCCAGACGTATTCCCGGATGATATTTCTGGAGTGCCACCGGAATGTCAAGTTGAGTTCGGCATTGACTTAGTTCCTGGTGCGGCTCCAATCGCTAAAGCTCCCTACAGACTTGCGCTTGCAGAGATGCAGGAAATGTCAAAACAATTGCAAGATCTGTTAGAGAAGGGATTTATCCGACCTAGTTCATCTCCGTGGGGTGCACCTGTAGTGTTTGTTAAAAAGAAAGACGGAACTCTCCGAATGTGCATCGATTATCGGGAGTTGAACAAAGTCACCATCAAGAATAAATATCCTCTGCCGAGAATCAATGATTTATTTGATCAGCTACAAGGAGCAAGTTACTTCTCCAAAATCGATATTCGTTCTGGATATCATCAACTGAAAGTTAAAGATGAGGATATTCCAAATACAGCCTTCCAAACGAGATACGGTCATCACGAATTTCTCGTAATGCCTTTCGGTCTGACAAATTCACCAGCGGCATTCATGGATCTCATGAATCGTGTGTGCAGGCCAATGCTGGATAAGTCGGTTATCGTGTTCATAGACGATATCCTGATTTACTCCAAAACGGAGGCTGATCATGTTAATCATCTGCGTCAACTGCTAGAGTTATTAAGAAAGGAAAGAATCTACGCAAAATTCTTTAAATGCGAATTCTGGCTCAGACAAGTATAACTTTACATTGTCTCGAGCTATTTCCTGAACGTTCCTTGTATCAATGAAAACTTGAAAATTCCACTTTGATTTCTTTATATATTCAATTCCTTGGCCATGTCGTATCTGGCGAAGGTATCTCAGTTGATCCTTCTAAAGTCGAGGCTGTTTAGAAATGGCAAACGCCTTGCAATGCCTCCGAAATCAGAAGTTTCCTTGGATTGGCCGGTTACTATCGGCGATTCATTAAGGACTTCTCGAAGATTGCTGTGCCACTCACGATGCTAACACGGAAGAATTCATCTTTCGTATGGGCTGATAAACAGCAAGAGGCATTTGAAACTTTGAAGCAGAAACTTATTCAAGCGCCAATCCTAGGCTTACCAGAAGGCAATGATGACTTTGTCGTCTATAGCGACGCATCTGGTACTGGCTTAGGCTGTGTCCTTATGCAAAGGAGAAAGGTTATTGCCTACGCTTCAAGGCAATTAAAAGACTATGAGAAAAGTGCACCAACTCATGATCTTGAGTTGGCTGCCGTTACCTTTGCATTCAAAATCTGGCGTCACTATCTTTATGGGACTAAGTGTCAGCTGTATACTGACAATAAAAGCCTCAAGCATCTATTTACTCAAAATGATCTGAACATGAAACAGCGTCGGTCCTTGGAGCTTATCAAGGACTATGATTGCGAGATCCTGTATCATCCCGGCAAAGCCAATGTAGTCGCGGATGCTTTGAGTAGAAAAGTCTATCCAGAATAGTGTTGCTATGCCCTGACTCCTATTGTATTCTCTTATGATCAAGACATCAAATCTTCCCAAGTTGAAGCACTGAAAGAAGAGAATCTTTGTTCTGAAAATCTCAAGGGGCAATTACAATTCTTATCTATGAATCATTTGGGGCTTCAATGTCTCAAAGGAAACCGAATCTGGATTCCTAAATATGGTTCTATTCGCAACACTCTTCTATCCGAAGCCCATCAGTCCAAATTATGTATTCATCCTGGCAGCTCAAAGATGTACTTCGATCTGAAAGCTGATTACTGGTGGCCAGGAATGAAGAAAGACATCGATCAATATGTTGAAAGCTGCAGAGTCTGTCAAATGGTTAAGGCAGAACATCAGAAACCCTTTGGGGATATGCAACCACTACCAGTTCCTGAGTGGAAGTGGGAGCATATAACCATGGACTTCGTCACAAAATTGCCTAAAACCAAGAGACATCACGACTCCATCTGGGTAGTCGTGGATCGATTAACGAAGTCAGCTCATTTTATACCGATGAAAGAGACGTACTCCCTTGATAAATTGGCACAAATGTACATCACTGGAGTTATTTCTCGTCACGGTGTGCCAAAATGTATCGTATCTGATCGTGATAGCCGTTTCACTTCAAGATTCTGGAAAGCGCTAAAAGATGGGATGGGTACTCGAATCTCTATGACTACTGCTTATCACCCTAATGCGGATAGCCAAAGTGAACGCACTATCCTTACTCAGGAAGATATGCTCCGTGCCTGCATTCTTGATCTGGGTGGTAATTGGGACGACCACTTACTTTTGGTCGAATTCTCATACAACAACAGTTATCATTCCATAATCAAGATGGCTCCTTTTGAAGCTTTATACGGACGAAAGTGCAGAACTCCCACCTGTTGGCGCGAAATAGGTGAATCGCCAATAGCGGGTCCTGTCCTTCTACAGTTGACTCATAAGAAGATTCAACTTGTTAGAAGAAATATACTTGAAGCTCAAAGCAGGCAGAAGTCATACTATGACAATTGGCATCGATCGATTAGTTTTGCAGTTAATGATTGGGTGATGCTGAGAGTATCCCCAACGAAGAATGTGGTACGGTTCATAAAGCGAAACAAGCTAGCTCTGAGATTTATTGGCCATTTCAAGATTGTTGAAAACATAGGAAACCAATCATACCGTCTTGAGTTACCAACTGACTTAGCGGGAATACATCCTGTATTCCATGTCAGTCATTTGAGAAAGAGTCTAGCAGATGAAAGAGAAGTTCAAAAACCACATGTTGATCTGCAGATTGATGAAAAGCTTCGAGTGGTTGAAGAGCCGGAATGTATTCTGGACTCAAAGACCAAAAAGCTTCGAAATAAAGAGATACAGATGGTGCTCGTCCAGTGGAAACACCACAAGGGTTCGCATCAGTCTTGGGAATCAAAAGATGTCATGAAAGCTACATATCCTAGTCTGTTCGAACATAGCTAACTTCAAGAACGAAGTTTGTGCGTGGTGGAGCCCATTCTGTAACAACCTAGCTTTTGGCCCAATCTTAATTTCTGAATTTGAGCTAATAATGTAATTTTATTACATTATTTGTTTTGTAATTTAATTAAGTAATGAAATTATTTAATTAGGTTATATTTATGTTATAAATTATTAGATGATAAAAATTAAAAAGAGATGTATTATGCAAAGTGAAGGGGTTAAATGGATCATTTAACAAAACTTAATATATACAAAATCTTAAAATGAGCATAAATGCTCATTATCACACTATTAAAGAAATTGATTCTCTCTCTCTTCCTTCTCACTACCTTACGGCTATCATCAACAAATTCATCAAGAATTCCTTAATTCTTGTATTAAATTGAAGATTTAAGACGATTGAAGGTTACAAGAAGTTATAAGCATCATCAATCAACAAGAATTCAAGGTAAAATCTACATTAATTTCGAAACTTTTATGAGTTTTGGTTCGGTTTTGTTAAAAAACCGAAACTTAAGATTATAAACATAGAATTTGATGTTGCATGTTAGATTAAATTGTTAGAAATCATGTATTTAAGTATATTGAAGTCACAGAAACAAAAATTATAGCTTAAATCGTCCAAATAAGCAAGATATCGGAATTTTTATAAAATTTTGTGTTCTTGACAAAAAGAAAGGAATTTGGATGATTTTGATAAATTTATGATGTTTTTGATAGGGAAAATAGTATAAAAACAACTCAATAATGATAATATAACATTATATTAAGTTGCATGTTAATGAAAATGAGTTTAGTGAATTTTTGTTAAAAATCCGTATGAACATAAGATAGAACATCAAGAACAATTTCTGGAAAATTTTCTAAGTATGAATCCGAATTTGGATGACCCGAATTCGGATATAGTGCCCAATTCTGATGCCCCTTTTCGGACCTATTTCGGATGAAGCACTTGTTTCGGATGAGAGTGATCCGAACTCGGATGGTCCAATTCGGATGGCCCTTTCGGTCCGAATCCGGATGGTTCGAATTCGGATATCCTATTTTTGATATTTCTAATAAAACAAATAAAGGATTATAATGATTAAAGATTTAAATAACCAACATGATATATATATATATATATATATATATATATATATATATATATATATATATATATATATATATATATATATATATATTTCTTTTGAGAAGTCAAAGAAGCAAAGAAAATGAACCAAAGAATGATTGATGAATTATCAGTTATCGATATCAGATAAAATAAAGATTTTAAAGCTAAAAGCTAAGGATATGATATGATATAATTCTGGACAGGTTCAGTTAAATTCTGAACAAAGATCTAAAGATTTAAAGATATTGAAAGCAGGTCACAGAATTGAAAAGAATTGACAGAGATCAGATAGACAAAGATTAAAGAAAAAATCCTGGGATAACTCAGGTGGTGGATTTAAATCTGCTTGATAAAGACCACAGATTCAGTGAGTTATAGATATTCAGTTTTACATGCTAGATTCTGGTTGAGACATATTGTTGATGATAGATTAATTTGACATTCATACATGATCAGCTGGATTGTGACCTGTGCTCACCATGGTTCGGTGATGCCCTGTGGATCATGATAGCTATTTGATTTATCATTCCGCATGACATTGTATTTACAGTTCATTTCAGATATTGCTATGAGCCTTGACGGTCAATTGTTCTAGACCATGCTATTTCACCAGTTCTATTGAACTTGGTAATGATACTCCGATGTTCCGCCATGTTGATTTACTGGTAGCTAGCCCAGTATGTGGCTGATCCCCACAATTTAAGCGTGAGCGTGGCCTGAACATCATCCGATTCTATGACTACTATGTCTCAATCATGAGTGGCTGTAGCGGCAGTCAAGACATATCATGCTAGACCCATGATCTGCTTGATTAATATATGTAATATGAAAATCTATATTCTCAATAAGCTTTGCTTACAGATGTTGTTTACACTTTTTACAGGAAAAGATAAAGGAAAGTCACCTGCCGGACCTAGTTCTTAGGTCTTACAAGAATCAAGTGAAGTTTTCATAGACCACTACTCAACAAACCCTTCAGTACTGATTGGCAGACGATAATTGTGGTGGTCTGGGTAGATTTGATTTGAATATATGATGACATGAAATAGATTAGTATTGTACCCTTTATAAGTTTAATTTGAAAACTGTAATTTGCACTAAAAACTGTATTAAACTTATCCTAAACTGTTTGTACGTGTAATTTGAAATTCCGCAATATAATTACTCTATCTTTGTTATGATTGATATCGTGTTGCATAATTTGGGACCTAGACTCTGAGGACTGCCCCGTAAGGAGTGGTCTTCACAGAATGGTAGCTGTTGTTGTAAGAAAACTCTGCTAGAGGTAAGTAATCATCCCAATTCTAAGGGTTTATAGCACTTTTGCCTACAGACAAGATGCCATTTGGACTATGTAATGCACCTGCCACATTTTCAGCGATGCATGATGGCTATCTTTTCAGATATATGGTGGGTGGTTCTCTTAAAATATTTATTGATGATTTCTCCATATTTGATAAAACATTTGAAGATTGTCTAGGACATTTATAAAAAGTCCTAAAGAGATGCACTGAAACCAACTTAGTGTTAAGTTGGGAGAAAAGTCATTTTATGCTAAAGAAAGGGGTAGTCCTAGGTCACCTTGTGTCCGAAAGAGGAATGGAGGTAGATAAAGCAAAAGTTCAATTAATTTCCTCACTTCCACCCCCTACCAACGTTAAAGGAATAAGATCATTCTTAGGTCACACAGGTTTTTATCGGCGATTCATTAAAGATTTCAGTGAGATCTCAAGACCGTTATGCAATCTTCTTTCAAAAGATATCAAGTTTAATTTTGATGATGCTTGTATGAAAGCATTTGAGAAGCTTAAATCAATAATTAACCGAAGCGCCAATTCTGCAATCTCCGGATTGGTCTCAACCATTTGAGATCATGTGCGATGCAATTGATTATGCCTTTGGTGCTGTTTTAGGACAAAGATTTTGAGAAAAAGCCAGTGGTGATTTACTACGCAAGTAAAACCTTTAATGAGGCACAAATCAATTACACCACTACGGAGAAATGTAAGGTCACCTACCTACGGATCTGATCTTGACGCGATATCTTCCAACGAGTGCGGAATCCTCGTTAGGGGTTTAACGGATCGATCATGCACACGAAAACCGGAGACTATCACAATGATAGACGCCAACGACGAACGTCCCGACACGTGAATCTCTCCAAAAACTCTCTGCAAACACTCACAAGTTCGTAGTAGCTCTGTGTGTTAATCTCTGCGAAAGTTTCTGAATAAAACGAACGGTTGCTTTGTTTGCTCTCAAGTTCGACAGAACCTCTGAGCCGTCAAAGATTTTTGAATTCACAATGATAAGTTCAATATATAGCCGATAAGTTCGTGTAGACGCTCCTCACGAACTTATTCTCACAAAGTTCAAACTCTACCCTTTGAACTTATTTTTGAACTTATCTTTGAACTTGTTCTTGAATTTATCTTTGAACTTGTTCTTGAATTTATCTTTGAACTTGTTCTAGAACATATATTCACCTATAACTTATTTTCACCAAGAACTTATTCTCACCTAGAACTTATTCTAGGACTTAATTTAGAACTTATTTCTAGAACTTATTTTAGAACTTATTTCTAGAACTTATTCTAGAACTTAATATGATAGTCTAAAACTTACCATGCACATGTAAACATCATACACAATCATGATATCAATAACAAAACTAGACTGTTGTCATCACACCGGATGTACCAACAGACTCCCACTTGACGATAGCTTCTAGTTGTTGTTCATTGATCGTAGTAGACTATCAGATTCAAAGACTATGAATACCGAAACTAGACAACTATTTTCACAACGGGTGTATCAACAGACTCCCCCTTGACGATAGCTTCTAGTAGATATTCATTACTCTATGAATACCGAAATCACCTTTTCTTCTTTGTTATCCATGACTGCCTCTCGAGTTTCGCTGTCCTTACCGGTTTGTAGACTAACTTAGTCCATGTCCTACCAGTCAGATGATTTATTGTTATTTGAACCACAGCTCTTCTACCAACTCTTAGATTAACCTTTCAAATCTTCCAGAACGACCCTCCCTTCTGATAGTTTTTTGCAAACACCTCAGCATAAGAATCGTCTTCCTAGATTTATAAGGTCCTTCCAAGCTAAATCAATCACTTCACACTTCAGCATCTGATTCATCATTTAGTGTAGATTTCAGCATCTCTAGATTAATCACATTCTGATCTTCATTCATAACACCTACATCGTTTGACTTCCAATCAGGTACATCTTCGAAGTCGAACCTCATTTCTTCTTCATCCAACCCTGACAATGCTCCAATCAGACCTTATCTGAATCCTTGTCTTTTCTCTTGTCAGCGGCAATGAACACCGATTCTGAATCCTTGTCTTGAAAGATCTGCCAGATCACTATTCGGGCCATCTTCTTTGCCTTCTCTACAATTTCTCCCCCTGAGATGGACGATCTTTCAACAACTCCTCCAGTATAGCCTCCAGATTTGCAATCTGATGCTGCTGATCAGTCTCTGTCTGATACAACTGGGCATTAAGATGTTGAAGTTCACGAATCACCTTTGTCAGCTGAAGAATCTATACTTCTGTTAAAACTCCAACTCTAACACTGTATAGACTTAATCAACACATGAAACAAGTCATAATATGTTAGCCGGAAATCCAAATCCATTATTCAACGATAAAAACGCAATGAAACTCTCCTTACTTACATTCTTTGGTGGTTTAGAAGGTAAACCAAACACTGGAATTAAGTTTGAGAGAAACCGTCGTTATCTTCGTTAAAAAGTCACAAAATCATATGTTTTGAAAAACTTTGAACAATTTTCAACTTTTTTTTAACTTATCACGAAACCCTTCACTTTTAGCAACTGATTATCACGCAAATTTTGTTTTTCCAACTAGGATGCAACGTAGTAATCCGACCTCGATCCTATTTATTAAAGATAAAACGAACTAAACTAAAATAAAATAAAATGAAGTAAAAATAAATTGTAGATATTTAAATATAAAAAACACACTAATTGAATATTTTTGTGAGATAGTCAAAGAAGGTTCAATCAGATAGCGGTGTCAAACGCACTTTCAGTATTGCACTTTCACACTTAGGAATTTTTTTGTTCCTTTGGTTGTTTGTCATAACATACACACCAAGTCGATTGTCGGTATGTTTGTCTATTTAAACACTAAACACTTAAGATTTTCCTTTGGCCTTTTTATTTATCAAGAAATTACCTTATGTGTCCCATACTTAGACATACTTCTATGATCAAGGCAGACACACAATGATTATGACTTTGTGGTATTTGCAAATTATCTTTAAAAGGCAAACAACGGACACAATCTTGTATTTACATACAACAGAGTGTCTTAATTTGTCTTAGAGTTATTCACATGTTAGCAAGACAGCGGTGACAGGTCTGTACTCACGTACAAAAAAGCGACTTATCTTGCTAGTTTAAGTCAAAACAACGGTGACAGGTCTGTACTCACATACAACAAAGCGACTTGTTTTGACTTCTCTTTTCTTTACAAAACTTTTAATTTCTTTGTTTAAGATGTATTTTGATGAAGCTATACATCTCCCAGATAAATTTGCATACCTCATTCATAGTCATTGTCTATATGTCTCTAACCTAGAAATTAAGACCTTTTGGTCATACATCTAAGTTAGTTACACATATGACTTTTTCTTGATTATTTTATTAGCTTTACAGAAATCCTTCATGTATTATGTCTACCAACATATCAGACAAGAACATGTATATCACTTAGAGTTTTAGTGCATTATGTGTGAAAGTTTAACACTTAGAGTTTGTTAGACTGTGCTAAATATCATCACTTTGAACCTTAGACTCTTAAGACTTCTCTCTTTTTCCAATATTCTCTTTTTTTGAGATTTTTTTATTTGGGTTTTTTTTTCTTTCTTTTTCTCTTTTAAGGACAATAACTAATAAGATAAACTAAAAACTTAAAAAACCTTTAAAATGAAAGAAAAATCTACTGAGGCCAGGTTACTCCGGATTACGCATTCCATTAAGTTGGACTAACAACTCAAAGTGTGATTTATCAAATGCTTTTGTGAAAAGATCCGCATAGTTGTTATTAACAACATTGTTATATCAATTACCACACTTTACCGTGTTTCCGTAAGACTTCTCCACTTGGTCTAAGGACCCAATCAGCATGCCTGCTGTTTCGTCCTTTGTACCCCTGTCCTGTGTGGAGAGTAACCACTATCCATAAACCATTTGTTATTAGGACCTGTAGTTAACTTCTGTAGACTAAACAAGAAAAGTTAGTTATCACGGGGAACCCAAGCCATGACTGACATGGTAATACCATCCTCATCCACAAACTTGAACTCTTTCAAATACCCATTGTGACACCCTTGCCACAATAACCACATTTACATAACACCCAGGATTAATCACCAACATACAAATAACATAATGATCTGATAGCTTAAATTTCAGTGCGGAAGCATAAAATACAAAATAAAATAATACAAATTTGTCATACACCCTACGGTGCTACAAAGGTTACACGTCTAAGTCTACAAACTCAAAAGTAATACATCATCCCCAAATTTATTACAACGGTAATTCCATAAACCAAATACCAAGTGAAACAGTAGGAATCTTCAAATGCTTCAACAAATGTCCTAGCTAGATGGTCCCGCAGCGGATTTCCCTTTTCCTATAAAAAGTCGACAACTGAAGGGGTAAGCTAAAGCTTAGTGAATACCATATGATTTTACACATTCTACAAATCATTATGATGCCACCCAGAGTAACCGCGGTAACACATACCGTATACTCCACACGTACCCAAGGTACGCAAACCCGAGCCGCAGCTCCTTCGAGCTGACACTCGGCATAAGAAAACCAACCATCTGAGGCAGACATTACATCGGGGATGACTTACTGTCTATCCTGACCACAGAGGTGTCAAACTCTTGGTCATATAGCACAATAACATCAGAGTACAGATGCGACCACGCAGGTCCATCGAAAGGATGCACAACAAATGAACGGACATGCAACAAGTATGAATGTGCATCAACATATACGCATGTTAGTAGAGTGCCAAACGAATATGAAACAACATGCCTCAGCAGGCAATGCAAACATAATGCAGATGCAGCAATGTTAAAATCAAAGGTACTCACAGTGGGTGCATTATTAATCTTTAATTAATATTATCTCTCCTCGGAATTTCAACCGGATCCACAAAGTATCCCACTGTGGGTTAAACAACACCACAAGGGACCTGTTTCATTTCCATAAGGTAAACACATCATCATTATATGTTCCTTAACAATTTGTGATTAACTTATATAAACGAAAGTGTTACAACATTCGGAAACGTCATCCGAAACTCATATTTAAATCTCATCATTTAGTGTGTTATCAATCTCAAATAACCCTTCATTATATACCTTAATATGGTACAAAAGATATCCCAAATGTGTGTTTAATTGTCCATTAATTCGGGTCCTTAATAACCCATGCGAATTACCCAAAAATGTAAGAACTCGCCGAGTAGGACAGGAACTCGCCGAGTTCCTATCCGAATTTCGGACCCTTCACCGAATTTCGGACCCATCCGAATTGGGTTGACCCATCCGAATTCGGGTCCATCCGAGTTCGATTCTTAATTTGATTTCGGTTCTATATAATTTCGGGTCTCATCCGAATTCGGGTCCCAACCGAATTCGGATCCAACACTTATGAATTTTTGAAGATTTATTCAAAATGTTCTTGGAAACTCGCCGAGTTCCCCCTGAACTCGCCGAGTTCACATGCAGGTTTTGCCTTCGAAACTTACGGATTTTAAGTAAAAATTTCCAAAACATAAATCTAACAACATGCAATCCATATATTTGATTTATTACTGTATATTGAGTGTTTTTACATCATATTCCATAACATTAACATCTAATTTCGTCCTGATTGAACCAAAAATGAGCAAAAACTCCAAACTCAAAAACTTAATAAAAACTCAGATTTCTAACCTTTTTGGATGATTCAAACAACGATTCTTGTTTCTGAACCTTCAATGATGTTCCAGAAATGATTTCCCACTGATTTAACATACATGCATCAACAATTTTTCAGATTCAAATCCGAATTTCATTTCTTTATTCTTCAAAATAAAACCCCATAACTTCAAAATTATGTTCTTACCTTAAATCCAATCGATTCTTGTTAGTATTCAGATGCAATCCACGAATTTTGTTCCACAAATTCGTTTTTCAGCAAGGAAATTTCAGAGATTTTTAGAGAGAGAGAGTTTGAAAGCTAGAGAGATGGAGAAATGGTTCATAATGAAAGACCAATGGTCATTTATTCCAGAGTTTTGGCTTTTGTCACACTTAACCGGTTCCATTAAATACAGATTACCATCATAATTTCCATCAGCACTAACTTTTAACAATGATCATACTTAATAACTAAGAATTTAAATTCTCAAATTTCATAATTTCATAAAATAGCAACCAACTTCTAAATATCCAGATACATGAACATTTTAATAATTAACTTAATACAAAAATTCATATAATTATCCCAATTACAGTAATTAAAATCCGAGGATGTTGCAGCATGAGCTCCACCACGCTCAACTTCGTCCTCGAAGTTACTCGGATTCGAACAGTTGCGGATACTTCTTCGACATTTCAGACTTAGACTCCCACGTATGATTCGCTCCCTTATGATGCTTCCAACGTACCAGCACCATTTCAATTTCTTTACTTCTTAATTTCTTCACTTTCGTATCTAACACACAATCCGGCTCTTCAACATACCGGAGCCTTTCATCAATCTGCAGCTCAGTGTGGTCAGCCCAATCTTCGTTTTCGGTTGTGAACGACTTTCTAAGGTTCCCCACATGGAACACCAGGTGTATGCCCGACATTTCTTCAGACAACTCTAAGCGATAAGACTAATTTCCTATTTTCTCGGTAATCCTGAATGGTCCGACGAATCTCGGAGCCAACTTTCCTCTCTTTACAAAACGTGTAACACCTCTCATAGGTGACACCTTCAAATAAACCCAATCATTCACATCAAAACTGATTGGTTTGTGCCTCCTGTCGTAATAACTCTTCTGACGATCCTGGGCCGCTTTCATATTCTGTCTCACCAACTGAATCTTCTCATTCGTTTCCTGCAATAATGCCGGCCCAGCAATCGGCGTTTCACCGGTTTCCCTCCAACATGTAGGAGTCCTACACCTACTCCCATACAACACTTCAAACGGCGCCTTCTTTATCGTCGTGTGGTAACTATTGTTATATGAAAAGTCGATCAGTGGCAAATGATCGTCCCAATTACCACCGAGATCTAATATGCACGACCGCATCATATCTTCAAGCGTTAGGATGGTCCGCTCACTCTGACCATCAGTTTGCGGACGGTAGGTGGTACTCATTGCTATCCTCGTACCCAACCCTTCTTGTAAAGCCGACCAAAAGTTGGAACTAAATCGGCTGTCCCGGTCCGATACAATGGACTTCGGTACTCCATGTCTAGCAACGATCTCGTCCATGTAAATGTGAGCTAACTTCTCTAATGAATAGCTTTCCCGAATCGGTATAAAGTGTGCGGACTTAGTTAACCGATCAACTATCACCCAAATTGCATCGTGTTGACGCCTAGTTTTCGGCAACTTTGTGACAAAGTCCATAGTGATATGCTCCCACTTCCACTCCGGAATGGGAAGCGGTTGCAAACTACCGTATGGTTGCTGATGTTCGGCTTTCACTAATCGACAAGTCCTGCATCTCTCCACGTACTGACCGATATCTTTCTTTAATCCGGCCACCAAAAATCTGCTTTAACTTCGTTGTACATCTTTGTGCTCCTGGGATGTACAGAAAATTTCGATTGGTGGGCTTCCTCTATTATCACATTTCTCATGCCTCCATACTTGGGCACCCAGATTCTTCCGTAAATTCCTTTCAAACCCGACTCACTAGTTTCCATATTCTTCATTTGCACCCTTATATCTTCATTACCAACGTTTTCATCTTTCAAGGCTTCCTCTTGAGCGGCCTTGACATCATCAATAATAGTGGATGTTAACATAGTAGATGTCAACATGTAGCAGCAATCCTTAGCATATGCTTTGCGACTCAAAGCATGGCTACCACGTTAGCCTTTCCAGGATGGTAAAGGATTTCACAGTCATAATCCTTTATTAGTTCCATCGAACGTCTCTGTCTCATGTTAAGTTCTTTCTGGCTGAAGATGTACTTCAGGCTCTTATGATCCGTGTATAACTGACACTTAGTTCCATAGAGATAGTGTCACCACAGTTTCAGTGCAAATGTGACAGCTGTCAACAACAAAGTCCTCATTACCCTCTGGTAGGGCAAGTATCGGTGCTTCACTTAACGCCTTCTTCAAGATCTCAAAAGCCTCCTGCTGCACAGTTTCCCATACAAACGGTGCATTCTTCTTTGTTAACACAGTTAAAGGGACTGCAATCTTTGAAAAGTCCTTTATAAATCGCCTATAGTAGCCCACCAGCCCAAGGAAACTTCTGACTTCTGTAGCTGAACGAGGCGGCTCCCAGTTTCTGATGGCCTCAACTTTAGCTGGATCTACTGAAATCCCAGCTTCCGAAATAACATGTCCAAGAAATTGAATCTGTTGCAGCCAAAACTCACATTTTGAGAACTTGGCATACAACTTCTCTTTTCTAAGCAGTTCCAGCAATTCCTTTAAATGATCAGCATGTTCGGCCTCAGACTTTGAATACACCAAGATATCGTCAATGAACACAATCACTGACTTATCTAGCATCGGTCTACAAACTCGGTTCATTAAATCCATAAAAACAGCCGGGGCATTGGTTAACCCAAAAGGCATAACCAAGAACTCGTAATGCCCGTAACGTGTCCTAAAAGCTGTCTTAGGCACATCTTCCTCTCTAACTTTTAATTGATGATATCCCGACCTCAAGTCAATCTTAGAAAAGACACAGGCTCCGTGTAACTGATCAAACAAGTCATCTGTCCGCGGCAGCGGATACTTGTTCTTAATTGTCAATTTATTCAGCTCCCGGTAATCAATGCACATCCTCATCGAGCCATCTTTATTCTTAAAAATAACACCGGAGCTCCCCACGGCGATGAACTCGGTCGAATGAAGCCCTTGTCCAACAACTCCTGGAGTTGTGTCATCATCTCTTTCATTTCAGTAGGAGCAAGGCGATAAGGGGAACGAGCTACCGGTGCAGCTCCAGGGATCAAGTCAATCACTTGTCTCTCAGGCGGCACACCAGACAAGTCTTCCGGAAACACATCTGGGAATTGTGAAACAACAGGCACATCGGCCAACGTCTTCTTCTCAGCCTTGGCATCTATAGCATATGTCAGTTAGGCGTCACACCCCTTTGCAACAAGCTTTCGAGCTTTTGCAATGGTCAACAAACATAGATCCCCACTTCTCCTATCCCCGTAAATACATATTTCACGCCCCTCCGGAGTAGTTATCTGTAGGTCCCAAGAGGTTCTCAAAGTATATAGCTTTAAGCTGTAGAGGGGGGGGGGGTGAATACAGCTATTTAAAGATTACACACTATTTTCTCAATGTTTGTATGTATTATCAAGAGTTGTTAATTACAAACAAGCTTGAATGCGGAAAGGTTCAAGCTGAGATGACAGATACAACAGTATGTTCACTAGTCTAAGACAGACTCAAACTAGTTTACAATGAATACACTCACTAAGAAGCACTCACTGTGTTTACAAGACTTAGAGGGACAGCTTATGTAGAACAGCTTAGACACAAAGAAACTGTATTACACAGGCAGGCTTGCATGCATGAAAAAAACACACTTGCACGTTCACTCTTGGCTTCAGCACTTAGCTTTTTGGCTTGATCTTTCTGTCCTTAGAAGCTTCCTTTTATACTCACTCAGAGGATCTAAGAGAAGTTTCTTCATTGGACGAAATGAAAAGGGAGAAGTCTTGTTGAAAAGACAACATAACCTTTTCTGCACTTTCTGAAAAGCAGACTTGTCTTCTTGTGTGCAGAACTTTTGTCTTTTCACTTTGTCTACTGTTGCATTGCCTTTAACTAAATAAGGAATGTCAACTTTGCGTCTTTCTTCCTTGTAAAGGACTATTTTGATATAAGAAAAAGGTCTGTCACCCTTTTTCAAATAACCTTTTGTCTTCATGTAACAGAACAACTTGGGCAGGCTAAGTAGTTCTGATTTCCACTTTGTCTTCGACTTTGTAAACTGATCTTGTAGTCAAAAACATTACATGAGGACATGGAAACACATTCCATAAAGTGTTTAGCCTGTTCACAAAGAACAGGTTCTGTTCACGAAGAACAGAACACTTGTAAACTGCCCAAGCTGCTCATCAGTGTAGAGCAGCGTAGACAGTTTATGTCCAGCCTGTTCAGCAGACTGAACAGCTTGAGCAAAACTGTCTTTGTTGCAACACATGCAACTCATAGAATAGCTTTAGGCTGATATTGCAAATCATTTTCAGGTTTCAATAAGGCATATAACATGCCTTAAATTCAACCTTCAAAAGCATCAACAGGTTTGATTAATAATCTCCCCCTCAGATGCAGAACAGGTTTGACTGAGGCCTTTTTGTGCCTAACATTATCTTTATCATCCGCTTCTTATACATTATGTGGGCTTCGTTCTCTATCAACCAATCCATCCCGATAATTACATCAAATTCACTAAACTCAATCGGAATCAAGTCCAAATTGAAGACTACATCTTCAATCACTAAGGTGCAATTACGGTATACATGATCTACTTTGACTAGAGTATTACTAGCAGTTTCAATATCTAGTACAGCAGATAGCTTAGACAAAGGCATGGCAAGTTGTTGTGCAAACATAGTAGATACAAACGAGCGGTTGGCACCCGAATCGAAAAGAACTCGTGCAGGCATGGAATTAACAATAAACATATCAGTAACCACCTCGGGGTTTTCCCTTGCCTCCTCCGCAGTAATCTGAAATGCACGAGCCGGTGCCCTTTGTGGCTGGTTCCGGCGGTTGACTGAGCCACCACTAGATCCTCCAGATGATCGTGTTGTCGATGGGGCAGTAGCTGCTGGAGCATTCTTTCGACAATTCCGACTATAGTGCCCCCATACCCCACACTTATGGCAAGCATCAGATTTTCGTGGGCATTCATTCTGAAAGTGGCCCAACTCTCCGCTTACAAAAACACGCACGCCCATTTGTGCACTTGCCGAAATGTTCCAGATGGCACTTATGACAATACTGTGGCTCGATGTTGAAAGAGTAAGCACGTGCACGACCAGAAGAACTAGACTGTTGATGGAAGGACTGTTGCGGCGAGTACTGCGATGATCGTGAAGAACCAGAGTAGCCTCCTTCACGTTGACGTTTAGGTGGTGAAGGTTGAGTTGGGTTAGCTGAAGTAGCAGCAGACCCCGTCACGTATCCAGACATACTTAGAATCTGTTCCACATTTCTGGCGGCTTCCAGTAGACCAGCAAATGTGGGGTAGCGTACATTGCTCATCTCCCTTCGGATTTCCAGATCAAGACCAGCATCAAACCTGGTCACTTTTCTTTCTTTAGTATCCACCTGATGAGGCGCGAACAAACTTAGCCTCGTGAACTCTACAGCATACTGGGACACAGACTTAGTCCCTTGTATCAACGTCATGAACTTAGCCTCCAATCTTCGGCGCTAATCAGCCGGACAATATTGCTGAGTGAAAACTTCAGTGAACTCAGCCCACGACATAATAGATACTTTCTCCAAAGTTAACGCATTCACCATCGAGTTCCACCACATTACTGCATCCTTACTGAACATTGCAGTAGCGAACCGGACCATATCCTTCTCAGCACAATCGCTGATTCGGAATGTCCGTTCAGTGGCTGTTATCCATTCCAGAGCGGCAACAGCATCACCCAGTCCATTGAACTCGACTGCTCCATTTCCCTTGAAGTCCTTAAACCGACAACCTCTGGGCTTATTAGATGACCCAGTGTTGTCATCTTGCTCGTCATCGTTTCCTCCCTCCTTTTCCTTATTCTTCCTTTTGTCTTCTCTTCACTTAGCTTCGGCCTCATCTCGAGCCCGAAACTGATCTTGAATCATCCGATTTTGCTCAGCCATCATGGCTAGCATCATTTCTCTCGTCTCTTCTGGTGTCATTCCTCCTCCAGACATGTTCTGAAATATAAAACATATAACTTATTAAGTAACATGTCATCAATTTATAGACACCACCCAATTGTCCCGTATGATAGTCAATATTATTATGATTACTAGATCGTAACCTATCTTAGTTCAGATCATTACTTAGAATCACTACATGTCAACACTTAATGTTTGAGACCAAGACCTCACAGACACTTGAATCTCAAACTACTGCTCTGATACCATCTCGATGTGACACCCTTGCCACATTTACATAACACCCAGGATTAATCCCCAACATACAAATAACATAATGATCTGATAGCTTAAATTTCAGTGCGGAAGCATAAAATACAAAATAAAATAATACAAATTTGTCATACACCCTACGGTGCTACAAAGGTTACACGTCTAAGTCTACAAACTCAAAAGTAATACATCTTCCCCAAATTTATTACAACGGTAATTCCATAAACCAAATACCAAGTGAAACAGTAGGAATCTTCAAATGCTTCAACAAATGTCCTAGCTAGATGGTCCCCCAGCGGATTTCCCTTTTCCTGTAAAAAGTCAACAACTGAAGGGGTAAGCTAATGCTTAGTGAATACCATATGATTTTACACATTCTACAAATCATTATGATGCCACCCAGAGTAACCGCGGTAACACATACCGTATACTCCACACGTACCCAAGGTACGCAAACCCGAGCCGCAGCTCCTTCGAGCTGACACTCGGCATAAGAAAACCAACCATCTGAGGCAGACATTACATCGGGGATGACTTACTGTCTATCCTGACCATAGAGGTGTCAAACTCTTGGTCATATAGCATAGTAACATCAGAGTACAGATGCGACGACGCAGGTCCATCGAAAGGATGCACAACAAATGAACGGACATGCAACAAGTATGAATGTGCATCAACATATACGCATGTTAGTAGAGTGCCAAACGAATATGAAACAACATGCCTCAGCAGGCAATGCAAACATAATGCAGATGCAGCAATGTTAAAATCAAAGGTACTCACAGTGGGTGCGTTATTAATCTTTAATTAATATTATCTCTCCTCGGAATTTCAACCGGATCCACAAAGTATCCCACTGTGGGTTAAACAACACCACAAAGGACCTGTTTCATTTCCATAAGGTAAACACATCATCATTATATGTTCCTTAACAATTTGTCATTAACTTATATAAACGAAAGTGTTACAACATTCGGAAACGTCATCCGAAACTCATATTTAAATCTCATCATTTAGTGTGTTATCAATCTCAAATAACCCTTCATTATATACCTTAATATGGTACAAAAGATATCCCAAATGTGTGTTTAATTGTCCATTAATTCGGGTCCTTAATAACCCATCCGAATTACCCAAAAATGTAAGAACTCGCCAAGTAGGACAGGAACTCGCCGAGTTCCTATCCGAATTTCGGACCCTTCACCGAATTTCGGACCCATCCGAATTGGGTTGACCCATCCGAATTCGGGTCCATCCGAGTTCGATTCTTAATTTGATTTCGGTTCTATATAATTTTGGGTCTCATCCGAATTCGGGTCCCAACCGAATTCGGATCCAACACTTATGAATTTTTGAAGATTTATTCAAAATGTTCTTGGAAACTCGCAGAGTTCCCCCTGAACTCGCCGACTTCACATGCAGGTTTTGCCTTCGAAACTTACGGATTTTAAGTAAAAATTTCCAAAACATAAATCTAACAACATGCAATCCATACATTTGATTTATTACTGTATATTGAGTATTTTTACATCATATTCCATAACATTAACATCTAATTTCGTCCAGATTGAACCAAAAATGGGCAAAAACTCCAAAACTCAAAAACTTAATAAAAACTCAGATTTCTAACCTTTTTGGATGATTCAAACAACGATTCTTGTTTCTGAACCTTCAATGATGTTCCAGAAATGATTTCCCACTGATTTAACATACATGCATCAACAATTTTTCAGATTCAAATCCGAATTTCATTTCTTTATTCTTCAAAATAAAACCCCATAACTTCAAAATTATGTTCTTACCTTAAATCCAATCGATTCTTGTTAGTATTCAGATGCAATCCACGAATTTTGTTCCACAAATTCGTTTTTCAGCAAGGAAATTTCAGAGATTTTTAGAGAGAGAGAGTTTGAAAGCTAGAGAGATGGAGAAATGGTTCATAATGAAAGACCAATGGTCATTTATTCCATAGTTTTGGCTTTTGTCACACTTAACCGGTTCCATTAAATACAGATTTCCATCATAATTTCCATCAGCACTAACTTTTAACAATTATCATACTTAATAACTAAGAATTTAAATTCTCAAATTTCATAATTTCATAAAATAGCAACCAACTTCTAAATATCCAGATACATGAACATTTTAATAATTAACTTAATACAAAAATTCATCTAATTATCCCAATTACAATAATTAAAATCCGAGGATGTTACAGCATGAGCTCCATCACGCTCAACTTCGTCCTCGAAGTTACTCGGATTCGAACAGTTGCGGATAGTTCTTCGACATTTCAGACTTAGGCTCCCACGTATGATTCGCTCCCTTATGATGCTTCCAACGTACCAGCACCATTTCAATTTCTTTACTTCTTAATTTCTTCACTTTCGTATCTAACACACAATCCGACTCTTCAACATACCGGAGCCTTTCATCAATCTGCAGCTCAGTGTGGTCAGCCCAATCTTCGTTTTCGGTTGTGAACGACTTTCTAAGGTTCCCCACATGGAACACCAGGTGTATGCCCGACATTTCTTCAGACAACTCTAAGCGATAAGACTAATTTCCTATTTTCTCGGTAATCCTGAATGGTCCGACGAATCTCGGAGCCAACTTTCCTCTCTTTACAAAATGTGTAACACCTCTCATAGGTGACACCTTCAAAAAACCCAATCATTCACATCAAAACTGATTGGTTTGTGCCTCCTGTCGTAATAACTCTTTTGACGATCCTGGGCCGCTTTCATATTCTGTCTCACCAACTGAATCTTCTCATTCGTTTCCTGCAATAATGCCGGCCCAGCAATCGGCGTTTCACCGGTTTCCCTCCAACATGTAGGAGTCCTACACCTACTCCCATACAACACTTCAAACGGCGCCTTCTTTATCGTCATGTGGTAACTATTGTTATATGAAAAGTCGATCAGTGGCAAATGATCGTCCCAATTACCACCGAGATCTAATATGCACGACCGCATCATATCTTCAAGCGTTAGGATGGTCCGCTCACTCTGACCATCAGTTTGCGGACGGTAGGTGGTACTCATTGCTATCCTCGTACCCAACCCTTCTTGTAAAGCCGACCAAAAGTTGGAAGTAAATCGGCTGTCCCGGTCCGATACAATGGACTTCGGTACTCCATGTCTAGCAACGATCTCGTCCATGTAAATGTGAGCTAACTTCTCTAATGAATAGCTTTCCCGAATCGGTATAAAGTGTGCGGACTTAGTTAACCGATCAACTGTCACCCAAATTGCATCGTGTTGACGCCTAGTTTTCGGTAACTTTGTGACAAAGTCCATAGTGATATGCTCCCACCTCCATTCCGGAATGGGAAGCGGTTGCAAACTACCGTATGGTTGATGATGTTCGGCTTTCACTAATCGACAAGTCCTGCATCTCTCCACGTACTGACCGATATCTTTCTTTAATCCGGGCCACCAAAAATCTGCTTTAAGTTCGTTGTACATCTTTGTGCTCCCGGGATGTACAGAAAATTTCGATTGGTGAGCTTCCTCTATTATCACATTTCTCATGCCTCCATACTTTGGCACCCAGATTCTTCCGTAAATTCCTTTCAAACCCGACTCACTAGTTTCCATATTCTTCATTTGCACCCTTATATCTTCATTACCAACGTTTTCATCTTTCAAGGCTTCCTCTTGAGCGGCCTTGACATCATCAATAATAGTAGTGTTAACATAGTATATGTCAACATGTAGCAGCAATCCTTAGCATATGCTTTGCGACTCAAAGCATCGGCTACCACGTTAGCCTTTCCAGGATGGTAAAGGATTTCACAGTCATAATCCTTTATTAGTTCCATCGAACGTCTCTGTCTCATGTTAAGTTCTTTCTGGCTGAAGATGTACTTCAGGCTCTTATGATCCGTGTATAACTGACACTTAGTTCCATAGAGATAGTGTCTCCACAGTTTCAGTGCAAATGTGACAGCTGTCAACTCAAGATCATGAGTTGAGTAGTTCTTTTCATGCTGCTTTAGTTGTCTTGAGGCATACGCGATTACCTTTCCACGTTGCATCAATACCGCACCAAGTCCCAACCTCGAAGCATCCGTGTATACAACAAAGTCCTCATTAACCTCTGGTAGGGCAAGTATCGGTGCTTCACTTAACGCCTTCTTCAAGATCTCAAAAGCCTCCTGCTGCACAGTTTCCCATACAAACGGTGCATTCTTCTTTGTTAACACAGTTAAAGGGACTGCAATCTTTGAAAAGTCCTTTATAAATCGCCTATAGTAGCCCGCCAGCCCAAGGAAACTTCTGACTTCTGTAGCTGAACGAGGCGGCTCCCAGTTTCTGATGGCCTCAACTTTAGCTGGATCTACTGAAATCCCAGCTTCCGAAATAACATGTCCAAGAAATTGAATCTGTTGCAGCCAAAATTCACATTTTGAGAACTTGGCATACAACTTCTCTTTTCTAAGCAGTTCCAGCAAGTCCTATAAATGATCAGCATGTTCGGCCTCAGACTTTGAATACACCAAGATATCGTCAATGAACACAATCACCGACTTATCTAGCATCGGTCTACAAACTCGGTTCATTAAATCCATAAAAACAGCCGGGGCATTGGTTAACCCAAAAGGCATAACCAAGAACTCGTAATGCCCGTAACGTGTCCTAAAAGCTGTCTTAGGCACATCTTCCTCTCTAACTTTTAATTGATGATATCCCGACCTCAAGTCAATCTTAGAAAAGACACAGGCTCCGTGTAACTGATCAAACAAGTCATCTATCCGCGGCAGCGGATACTTGATCTTATTTGTCAATTTATTCAGCTCCCGGTAATCGATGCACATCCTCATCGAGCCATCTTTATTCTTAAAAATAACATCGGAGCTCCCCACGGCGATGAACTCGGTCGAATGAAGCCCTTGTCCAACAACTCCTGGAGTTGTGTCATCATCTCTTTCATTTCAGTAGGAGCAAGGCGATAAGGGGAACGAGCTACCGGTGCAGCTCCAGGGATCAAGTCAATGCGAAATTCCACTTGTCTCTCAGGCGGCACACCAGACAAGTCTTCCGGAAACACATCTGGGAATTGTGAAACAACAGGCACATCGGCCAACGTCTTCTTCTCAGCCTTGGCATCTATAGCATATGTCAGTTAGGCGTCACACCCCTTTGCAACAAGCTTTCGAGCTTTTGCAATGGTCAACAAACATAGATCCCCACTTCTCCTATCCCCGTAAATACATATTTCACGCCCCTCCGGAGTAGTTATCTGTAGGTCCCAAGAGGTTCTCAAAGTATATAGCTTTAAGCTGTAGAGGGGGGGGGGGTGAATACAGCTATTTAAAGATTACACACTATTTTCTCAATGTTTGTATGTATTATCAAGAGTTGTTAATTACAAACAAGCTTGAATGCGGAAAGGTTCAAGCTGAGATGACAGATACAACAATATGTTCACTAGTCTAAGACAGACTCAAACTAGTTTACAATGAATACACTCACTAAGAAGCACTCACTGTGTTTACAAGACTTAGAGGGACAGCTTATGTAGAACAGCTTAGACACAAAGA
Organism: Centrapalus pauciflorus; assembly: GCA_020465985.1. Classification (NCBI taxonomy): domain Eukaryota; kingdom Viridiplantae; phylum Streptophyta; class Magnoliopsida; order Asterales; family Asteraceae; genus Centrapalus; species Centrapalus pauciflorus. The sequence goes on from JAANYP010008198.1 coordinate 92,927, forward strand.
AACTGTATTACACAGGCAGGCTTGCATGCATGAAAAAAACACACTTGCACGTTCACTCTTGGCTTCAGCACTTAGCTTTTTGGCTTGATCTTTCTGTCCTTAGAAGCTTCCTTTTATACTCACTCAGAGGATCTAAGAGAAGTTTCTTCATTGGACGAAATGAAAAAGGAGAAGTCTTGTTGAAAAGACAACATAACCTTTTCTGCACTTTCTGAAAAGCAGACTTGTCTTCTTGTGTGCAGAACTTTTGTCTTTTCACTTTGTCTACTGTTGCATTGCCTTTAACTAAATAAGGAATGTCAACTTTGCGTCTTTCTTCCTTGTAAAGGCCTATTTTGATATAAGAAAAAGGTCTGTCACCCTTTTTCAAATAACCTTTTGTCTTCATGTAACAGAACAGCTTGGGCAGGCTGAGCAGTTCTGATTTCCACTTTGTCTTCGACTTTGTAAACTGATCTTGTAGTCAAAAACATTACATGAGGATATGGAAACACATTCCATAAAGTGTTTAGCCTGTTCAGAAAGAACAGGTTCTGTTCACGAAGAACAGAACACTTGTAAACTGCCCAAGCTGCTCATCAGTGTAGAGCAGCGTAGACAGTTTATGTCCAGCCTGTTCAGCAGACTGAACAGCTTGAGCGAAAATGTCTTTGTTGCAACACATGCAACTCATAGAACAGCTTTAGGCTGATATTGCAAATCATTTTCAGGTTTCAATAAGGCATATTACATGCCTTAAATTTAACCTTCAAAAGCATCAACAGGTTTGATTAATAATCTCCCCCTCAGATGCAGAACAGGTTTGAGTGAGGCCTTTTTGTGCCTAACATTATCTTTATCATCCGCTTCTTACACATTATGTGGGCTTCGTTCTCTATCAACCAATCCATCCCGATAATTACATCAAATTCACTAAACTCGATCGGAATCAAGTCCAATTTGAAGACTACATCTTCAATCACTAAGGTGCAGTTACGGTATACATGATGTACTTTGACTAGAGTATTACTAGCAGTTTCAATATCTAGTACAGCAGATAGCTTAGACAAAGGCATGGCAAGTTGTTGTGCAAACATAGTAGATACAAACGAGCGGTTGGCACCCGAATCGAAAAGAACTAGTGCAGGCATGGAATTAACAATAAACATACCAGTAACCACCTCGGGGTTTTCCCTTGCCTCCTCCGCAGTAATCTGAAATGCACGAGCCGGTGCCCTTTGTGGCTGGTTCCGGCGGTTGACTGAACCACCACTAGATCCTCCAGATGATCGTGTTGTCGATGGAGCAGCAGCTGCTGGAGCATTCTTTCGACAATTCCGACTATAGTGCCCCCATACCCCACACTTATGGCAAGCATCAGATTTCCGTGGGCATTCATTCTGAAAGTGGCCCAACTCTCCGCTTACAAAAACACGCACGCCCATTTGTGCACTTGCCGAAATGTTCCAGATGGCACTTATTACAATACTGTGGCTCGATGTTGATAGAGTAAGCACGTGCACGACCAGAAGAACTAGACTGTTGACGGAAGGACTGTTGCGGCGAGTACTGCGATGATCGTGAAGAACCAGAGTAGCCTCCTTCGCGTTGACGTTTAGGTGGTGAAGGTTGAGTAGGGTTAGCTGAAGTAGCAGCAGACCCCATCACGTATCCAGACATACTTAGAATCTGTTCCACATTTCTGGCGGCTTCCAGTAGACCAGCAAATGTGGGGTAGCGTACATTGCTCATCTCCCTTCGGATTTCCAGATCAAGACCAGCCTCAAACCTGGTCACTTTTCTTTCTTTAGTATCCACCTGATGAGGCGCGAACAAACTTAGCGTCGTGAACTCTACAGCATACTGGGACACAGACTTAGTCCCCTGTATCAACGTCATGAACTTAGCCTCCAATCTTCGGCGCTAATCAGCCGGACAATATTGCTGAGCGAAAACTTCAGTGAACTCAGCCCACGACATAATAGATACTTTCTCCAAAGTTAACGCATTCACCATCGAGTTCCACCACATTACTGCATCCTTAGTGAACCGGACCATATCCTTCTCAGCACAATCGCTGATTCGGAATGTCCGTTCAGTGGCTGTTATCCATTCCAGAGCGGCAACAGCATCACCCAGTCCATTGAACTCGACTGCTCCATTTCCCTTGAAGTCCTTAAACCGACAACCTCTGGGCTTATTATATGACCCAGTGTTGTCATCTTGCTCGTCATCGTTTCCTCCCTCCTTTTCCTAATTCTTCCATTTGTCTTCTCTTCACTTAGCTTCGGCCTCATCTCGAGCCCGAAACTGATCTTGAATCATCCGATTTTGCTCAGCCATCATGGCTAGCATCATTTCTCTCGTCTCTTCTGGTGTCATTCCTCCTCCAGACATGTTCTGAAATATAAAACATATAACTTATTAAGTAACATGTCATCAATTTATAGACACCACCCAATTGTCCCATATGATAGTCAATATTCTTATAATTACTAGATCGTAACCTATCTTAGTTCAGATCATTACTTAGAATCACTACATGTCAACACTTAATGTTTGAGACCAAGACCTCACAGACACTTGAATCTCAAACTACTGCTCTGATACCATCTCGATGTGACACCCTTGCCACAGTAACCACATTTACATAACACCCAGGATTAATCACCAACATACAAATAACATAAAGATCTGATAGCTTAAATTTCAGTGCGGAAGCATAAAATACAAAATAAAATAATACAAATTTGTCATACACCCTACAGTGCTACAAAGGTTACACGTCTGAGTCTACAAACTCAAAAGTAATACATCATCCCCAAATTTATTACAACGGTAATTCCATAAACCAAATACCAAGTGAAACAGTAGGAATCTTCAAATGCTTCAACAAATGTCCTAGCTAGATGGTCCCCCAGCGGATTTCCCTTTTCCTGTAAAAAGTCAACAACTGAAGGGGTAAGCTAAAGCTTAGTGAATACCATATGATTTTACACATTCTACAAATCATTATGATGCCACCCAGAGTAACCGCGGTAACACATACCGTATACTCCACACGTACCCAAGGTACGCAAACCCGAGCCGCAGCTCCTTCGAGCTGACACTCGGCATAAGAAAACCAACCATCTGAGGCAGACATTACATCGGGGATGACTTACTGTCTATCCTGACCACAGAGGTGTCAAACTCTTGGTCATATAGCACAGTAACATCAGAGTACAGATGCGACCACGCAGGTCCATCGAAAGGATGCACAACAAATGAACGGACATGCAACAAGTATGAATGTGCATCAACATATACGCATGTTAGTAGAGTGCCAAACGAATATGAAACAACATGCCTCAGCAGGCAATGCAAACATAATGCAGATGCAGCAATGTTAAAATCAAAGGTACTCACAGTGGGTGCGTTATTAATCTTTAATTAATATTATCTCTCCTCGGAATTTCAACCGGATCCACAAAGTATCCCACTGTGGGTTAAACAACACCACAAAGGACCTGTTTCATTTCCATAAGGTAAACACATCATCATTATATGTTCCTTAACAATTTGTCATTAACTTATATAAACGAAAGTGTTACAACATTCGGAAACGTCATCCGAAACTCATATTTAAATCTCATCATTTAGTGTGTTATCAATCTCAAATAACCCTTCATTATATACCTTAATATGGTACAAAAGATATCCCAAATGTGTGTTTAATTGTCCATTAATTCGGGTCCTTAATAACCCATCCGAATTACCCAAAAATGTAAGAACTCGCCGAGTAGGACAGGAACTCGCCGAGTTCCTATCCGAATTTCGGACCCTTCACCGAATTTCGGACCCATCCGAATTGGGTTGACCCATCCGAATTCGGGTCCATTCGAGTTCGATTCTTAATTTGATTTCGGTTCTATATAATTTCGGGTCTCATCCGAATTCGGATCCAACACTTATGAATTTTTGAAGATTTATTCAAAATGTTCTTGGAAACTCGCCGAGTTCCCCCTAAACTCGCCGAGTTCACATGCAGGTTTTGCCTTCGAAACTTACGGATTTTAAGTAAAAATTTCCAAAACATAAATCTAACAACATGCAATCCATACATTTGATTTATTACTGTATATTGAGTGTTTTTACATCATATTCCATAACATTAACATCTAATTTCGTCCAGATTGAACCAAAAATGAGCAAAAACTCCAAAACTCAAAAACTTAATAAAAACTCACATTTCTAACCTTTTTGGATGATTCAAACAACGAATCTTGTTTCTGAACCTTCAATGATGTTCCAGAAATGATTTCCCACTGTTTAACATACATGCATCACCAATTTTTCAGATTCAAATCTGAATTTCATTTCTTTATTCTTCAAAATAAAACCCCATAACTTCAAAATTATGTTCTTACCTTAAATCCAATCGATTCTTGTTAGTATTCAGATGCAATCCACGAATTTTGTTCCACAAATTCATTTTTCAGCAAGGAAATTTCGGAGATTTTTAGAGAGAGAGAGTTTGAAAGCTAGAGAGATGGAGAAATGGTTCATAATGAAAGACCAATGGTCATTTATTCCATAGTTTTGGCTTTTGTCACACTTAACCGGTTCCATTAAATACAGATTTCCATCATAATTTCCATCAGCACTAACTTTTAACAATTATCATACTTAATAACTAAGAATTTAAATTCTCAAATTTCATAATTTCATAAAATAGCAACCAACTTCTAAATATCCAGATACATGAACATTTTAATAATTAACTTAATACAAAAATTCATCTAATTATCCCAATTACAATAATTAAAATCCGAGGATGTTACAGCATGAGCTCCACCACGCTCAACTTCGTCCTCAAAGTTACTCGGATTCGAACAGTTGCGGATACTTCTTCGACATTTCAGACTTAGGCTCCCACGTATGATTCGCTCCCTTATGATGATTCCAACGTACCAGCACCATTTCAATTATCCCAATTACAATAATTAAAATCCGAGGATGTTACACCCATCTCTCCTTTCAGGTGACTTGGGTTTTTGATTGTGAACCTGTTGTGGAGTTGAGTGATTAACATCTATTCTCGACCTTTGGGTTGGTCTTTGAGGTCCAGCCCTTGAATAAATTCTGTTATAGTACATCTCAGTTTGATAGTTCTGGGCTCTACCTGGCGTCTTATGTCTATTAGGAGAATTAGACCTAACTAGAGTGTGACTCCTCTTAGGTGTATTATTCCTAATGATGGATTGGGGGCCAGACATTTATTGACTAAGGAATCTATTCGGTGAATTATTCCTAAGTCCTTCATTTTGTCTGATAGACACCGGTGGTTGTCGACTACCTAGACGTGACATCACACTTCAGTTCTTCTTAGAAATTTGAGAACTACTCCAGCTCGTATCACTAGGCATTGTTCTTAAGGTTTGCTGCTCTTGTTTCCCTATGTTTAGTGAAGACTCTGACTTTTTGTAGGGATAACCTGAAGCAACATGTCCTTTCTCATGACACTTAAAGAAAGACATCTTGTCAATAGATTTCTTATAGGCACTCTTTGACCTAGGTGTAATAATGCCCTGATTGTTTGTATCAATAGCTTGGTTTAACTCCCCTTTGTTATTATTACTTATAGTCTTATCTTCGTCTAGTTTTGGCTTACAACTACATTGCACACACTTGTCATTTTCCTAACCTGAGGAGTAGTTGAAGATACTTTAGAAGACTCAGTTTCCTTGACTACCTTTGATTTAACCGTATCATTGGTCTTATCCTGAGGAGTAGGTACATGGTTGCTATTTGCCTCAGCAACCTTAGCCCTAGAATCAGCTAATTCCATATCTTTAAAAGAGATCTCTTTGGTCAGTGACTTTACATGCTCATAATTAGTTCATTCCTGACACATTGTTCAATTAATTTGTCATTCAGAACTATTAAATCTGAACCATCATTTCTCAGTTTTGCCTGAAGATCTTCCTTAATGTCTAATAAATTAGCATTATCTGATTTTAACGATTGAATTTGAGCAGTCATAGATGAATGTGTTTCTAGTACTAAATTCAATTTATCATTCAAAGTAATACATAAAACACATAAATCATGAAAAGTAGAAAAGTTCAGAATTACCTTTATCCGATCAGATTTGATGTTGGCCATCTGAGCTGCATACTCCAAAGTAGTCAGCTCCTTAGCAATTTCCAGCACCAAAGGATCTGAATCAGACTGCTGTGTATCCTCTTTCTTTTCTTCTTCTGCTCCCATATTCGAATTTGTCACTTCGGCCATGAAAGCCCTAGTATTCGCCTCTGGATGTGTATTCCAATCATATGTTCCATCCAACTGTTTGTTAGACGCTACATTAGTAAGTAAACCAGCCACTGAACCCTGATTCCCTGGTCTCTGATTCCCTGAACTTGTTGAATACTGACGTCCCGAGTTCTGATGATTATCCATCTTGGGTCTTTGACACTCTCTCGTAAAGTGTCCCAACCCCTGACAGTTATAACACCTGACTTTTGACTTATCGAATCCTACATTGTTCACACTTAGATTTCTTCCTGTTCTTTTCATGAAGCTCTTCAATCTCTGTGTGACCATAGCCAATTGCCATTGTAGGTCCATTTTCTCCAAGTCATCCGGATCCACCTGATCATAATCTTCTTCCCATAGAGCTGAATCAATTATTTTCCCTTGAATACAGTTCCCGTAAGCTGCTACAAACAATGCTAGAAGCTTTAGTTGCTCCTCTGCAGTTTTAGCACTCATTGGCATTTTTGTGTATCCCTGAGATGATGATCATGAAGTAGATGCTTGCGGCTGATCATCCAGATTTGAAAAACCTAGAAAGGCTCTATTATAAGATACTTCTGATTCCCTTTGGTATGCCTTCTTGTTCTACAGAATAACATGCTATGGCTTCAGACTTAGGTACACTAGAATTAGATGGTCTAGATTTACCAAAGTACATCTCAGGATCTTGTACCTGATCATACTCCATCTCCTTCTTCTGTATCTTGAAGTTATAAGCCCTCAGAAGTCCAATAACTTCTTCCAGAGTGAGGGTTTCTAGTTTCTCTTCATCATGTTTTATCAACGCAGTGTACATTTCCCACTTTGATGGTAACGCATCTAGAAGTTTCTCGATCTTTTCTGATTCTTGATACTCAACCCTGTGGTTATCAAACTCGGTTAACAGATGATAGAACCTTGTGACAATCTCATCCAAGTTCTCGTTCTTCAGACCTTGAAAGATCGCAAAATGTTGTTTTAACAACTCAGTTCTCCCCTTTCTCACCCATGAATTTCCCTCATACCTCTTCTCTAGAGCTTCCCAGAGCTCTTTAGAAATTTTGTGATGTTTAAACGTATGTAGAATATCCAAAGGTAACGCCATTTTAATTGATGACAGATCTCGATTTTGAGCTTCATAAATTTTCTTGTCCTCATCCTTCATTTGTTGATAGGAAAGAACCTTCATCCTGCCTTTGAGCTCTTGTGTAGGGGGAACATACCCTTCATCTATGCATATCCACATACACATATCTTTAAAACGAGCATAGTCTGCAAACCTATCTTTCCACCAATAATAATCTTCAATCTTCATAAGCTTAGGTGGTGAATTGATTTGCCCACTTCGTGATCCATTTCCAAGAACTTATGTAAACTTGACATTCTCGTAAAACTTGTGTTCACAAACTTAAATTATTTAATTTTTAAAATAAATTTAAAACAAGTTAGTACGGACTCAGCCCTGATAAGTTCATACGAACTTAGCTAAGAACTTATCCCTGATAAGTTCTAACGAACTTAGCTTAGAACTTATCCCTGATAAGTTCTTACTAACTTAGCTTTGAACTTATCCATGATAAGTTCGTACGAACATAGCTTTGAACTTATCCTTGATAAGTTCGTACGAACATAGCTTTGAACTTATCCCTGATAAGTTCTTAGAGGAGCGTGTCTGACAAGTTCGTGGAACCCTAAAAATACCCCTAAGTTCGAGCGCCGTAAGTTCGTGAAACGGCCAAAAATTCGACTTCTTCAAAATTTCAGATTAAACCAATGTTTTTAAGATTAATAACACTGATTTCGACTGAAGAGATGAACTAATATGAATTTTTTCCCGTAACCTTGCTTGAAGAACTCTGAAACCTTCGAAAATGTGTGATTTATCCGGTAAAAACGTCAAGAAACCAAGAATGTTCGTATGAACACGAAGAACACTCGTTTTGTCTCTGATACCACTTGTAAGGTCACCTACCTACGGATCTGATCTTGATGAGACACCTTCCAACGAGTGTGGAATCCTCATTAGGGGTTTAACGGATCGATCACGCACACGACAACCGGAGACTATCACAATGATAGACGTCAACGACGAACGTCCCGACACGTGAATCTCCCCAAAAACTCTCTGCAAACACCCACAAGTTCGTAGTAGCTCTGGGTGTTAATCTCTGCGAAAGATTCTGAATAAAACGAACGGATGCTTTGTTTGCTCTCAAGTTCGATAGGTCCTCTGAGCCGTCAAAGATTTTGAATTCACATGATAAGTTCAATATATGGCCGATAAGTTCGTGTAGACGCTCCTCACGAACTTATTCTCACTAAGTTCAAACTCTACCCTTTGAACTTATTCTTGAACTTATCTTTGAACTTGTTCTTGAACTTATATTTGAACTTGTTCTTGAACTTATTTTTGAACTTGTTCTTGAACTTATCTTTGAACTTGTTCTAGAACTTATCTTTACCTAGAACTTATTCTCACCTAGAACTTATTCTCACCTAGAACTTATTCTAGAACTTAATCTATAACTTATTTCTAGAACTTAGTCTAGAACTTATTCTAGAACTTATTTCTAGATATTATTCTAGAACTTAAAATGATATTCTAGAACTTACCATGCGAATGTAAACATCATACACAATCATGATATCAATAACAAAACTAGACTGCTGTCGTCGAACCGGATGTACCAACAAGAAAGAGTTATTAGCCGTAGTGTTTGCCCTAGATAAATTCAGAGCATATATTATTGGGGCAAAAGTAATTGTGTACTCTGATCACAGTGCTTTAAGACATTTATTGGCAAAGAAGGATGCCAAGCCTAGATTGATTCAGTGAATCCTTCTATTACAAGAATTTGACTTAGAAATTAAAGATAAAAAAGGCACAGAAAATGTTGTTGCCGATCATTTATAAAGGCTTCAATTAATCCCAACAAACTCAACTGATCAAATCAGGGATTCCTTCCCTGATGAACAATTATTAATAGTAACTAAAATTCCTTGGTTTGTGAATCTAGTTAACTATTTCGTAACAGGAAGATTGCTAGAGCACTGGAACTCACAACAGAAAAAATATTTCTATGCTCAAGCAAGGCAATACATTTGGGATGAGCCAGATCTATTTAAAATAGGAGCAGATCAAATTATAAGACGATGTGTCCCGAACTTGGAACACGAAGATATTCTTAAACACTGCCATGCATATCGCGGTGGCCATTTCAGCGCAAAGAAAACTGGCCACCAGATATTGCAGTGTGGGTTTTTCTGGCCCACAATATTTAAGGATGCCTACGAGTTTGTTAAAGGGTGCACAAGATGCCAGCAAATTGGTGGCATCGCAAAAAGAGATGAAATGCCTATGACCCCGATATTAATTGTTGAAATATTTGATGTATGGGGCATTGATTTTATTAGACCATTCCCTAAATCATTTGGATACGAGTACATTTTAGTTGCAGTAGATTATGTTTCCAAATGGGTGGAAGCAGAAGCTACACGTGTCAGGATCTAAATATTACTGCCTAAGATTAACCGGTTTGAATTGATCAGAGTATAAACCAATAATCTTGTATTGAATCAAAGTCCAATTAAGAAGTTTGCGGAATAACACTTAATTGTTTTTAAGAAAAACTTTCAGAATCAAACACAAATAAATATAATTGAATAGACAAAGTTGCTTGTATTGCTGAACTCAATGATTACAATCACCTCTAATCTGTTTGATTAGACGAAAACACAAATTTTTCTTAGGGTTTTACAACCTTAGAGGCTTATGAAAACTTTAAACAAAAAGCAATTACAAACTTGAATGTGCAGAAACTTGATACAATAGAAAAACCTATTCTATGTATTTATAATGCTTTCTGATTTGTTTCCTTGAAGGACTCTGACTTCTCTGATAGTAGATATGCTGGAATCTTCGTGTAAATATCTCTTCCTGAATATCAGCACTTTCTGTTTATGAAACTGTTGAGCAGCTTGAATCACTGAGCAGCTTGAACAGAGCAGCTTGAACTTTTACACTAGCAGCTCGAACTTCTTCAACTAACAGCATGAACTTTGTACTTACACAGAAAATCTACTAACAGTTTGAGAAATCTAACTAACAGCTTGAACTACTTAGAATATTTCCCAACAATCTCCCCCTAACTTCAATTCTTTACACAAGATTTTAAGTTCTATACAAATAAGGAAATAAAACCAAGTAAAACTGTTATTTACAAACCAAGGCTTTCAAAAACTTACAACTGTGTAAGTTTCTGATTGACTGCCTTCAAAAATTCTTTCTTTAGATCTTCTCTATCACAATATATTCTTACTGAGCTCATCTGAAGTAACAAAGCCTTTGGAAGATCATAGAATTCAAAATTGAAGTACATACCGGATCCATTTGCAAATTTGAGTCTGTCTTTGATTTGACAAACAGATCAACTTGTGCAATCTTCATCTCCTTGGCATTTTCTATATATTTCCTTATTGACTCAGGATAAAAAATGCTCTTCAGATCTTTGATAGCTTGCTTTACTTGTGGAAGAGAGGATCTAACTTGGGTTACAGACCCAACATGATGCATTCTTGTGAGCTCATCTCTGGTCATCCCTTGGACTATACGCATTAAGCTCTTATACTCTTCCTCAGGACCAGATTCCCTTCTTACTATAATTTGATATCTTAAGTTAATGTTGTCCATTGGCTTAGCATACCAGTAATTAATAAGAGGTTTTGTGAAGTCATGCTGGTCTAAGGATTTCTCTATTTCCATCACTTTCTGAAGCTGATGCTCAAACAGTATCCTTTTAACCTGATCAAGCTTTGCCTGTGAAAATGTATCTGATTGAGGAATGGAAGCAGTAGCTTGAACAGAAGGAGCAGGATCACACACACCAGCTTGAACATTACTTATACCAGCTTGAACTGGTTGTTGTTGACTTTGGACCTCTTGGGAGACTTTGGCTACCTTACGTTTTTCCATCTCTTGGTCATGGATGTCTTGCAGCCTCTCTATACTCATAGAGTGAGCCATCTTCTTTGGAATACCAGCTGAAAAGGCAAAATTGATCAAGAACTTTCTATGCTCAGCCTTTGAATGCCCTGTTGGCATTTTCCTCTTCCTTTCATTTTGCTTGACCACAAACCCTCTTAGGTAATCACCTAAGGTTTCATCATCTTGCGTTGGGACCTGGGTTTGCTGGTCTAAAGCCTGATCTTGTTCTTCTGCTATCTTTCTGGCAATTTCAGCATCATAGGCAATCTGGGCTTCTCTAGAAGAAAATTTGTGCTTTGGAGACTCAATGAGAATACCCTTTCCCTTATCCTTGGTTGTAGAAGATGTAGCTTGGACTGTACTGATGGGAGCCTGAATTCCTTCTCTTATAACAACTCCAGTTGTTCTTGTAGGAGCATCTTGAGTTTCTAGACTAACAGCTTGAGCAGCTGTTGGGACTGCTAGCCTAGAATCTTGGACTGTTGGAGCTGCTTGGACTGATGGAGGGATCTCCTGATTCTCCCCCTTTTTGGAAGCATTGGTTTGTGCAGGAGGACCCACAACCTTTGCCAAGTGGGTTCGAATCAGTTGCTCTAATTTAATGATCTTATTTCTACAAAGGGTGAACCCCTTATGAAGATAATCCATTCTCTGATTTTGAGCAGCTTCTGTCTGTCTGAGTGCAATGATTTGTGCCCCCTGTGCAGCAATAATGGACTGATGGTATTCCAACATTGCTACAACAGGTTGCAGCTTAGGATCCGTTAAAAGCATAAGTTGCAGACTAGCCTCAAGATCAGCAAACGAATGTGGTGCTTGTCATCTATCACTTGCAGGAATTCCAGAAGTAGAAACCTCTGGGCCCCTCTGTTCTTGGTACTGGGGACTTACAGATGGTGCTTGCACACCTTCTGTTGCCATGGGTGTGGTCTTATGGATGTTGACCCTGTCCTGTGCCTCTTGTGCAGATGCAACAGTAGTGTCAGCCACAGAACCCACATGGACAATCTCTGCTGAGATGTCCACCTCCAAGTTGAGGTTGGGAGAGACCTCAGTGGGTGCCCTTTGGATATTCTGTGCAGAAGTGTCCTCCTGCACAGGGATATTTGGCTCTTGTAAGAGGGCTGAGGAGGAAGGAGCTCCTAGACCTCTTTTCCTTTTATATAATATGATTGGGGATGTGGGTTTAACAATAGGAACATAAGGCATTTGAGTATCATGAGGAGTGGGTTGGGGTCCTGGGGGTGAAGCAGTAATGTTTGGCTGAGCCTACTCAGGACCCTCTCCTCTGTTTCTTGGAATGATGCTTAACATTGCAGAAGGCAATGGGACATCCACAGACAAGACATTGGCACCTGTTTTTAGAAGACGTTTTATTGAAGGTAAAGAGTGCCTATGGGAAACATGAATCCTTTTATGTAGATTGAAATTACTTCAAGTTCTTGCAATAATTTCAGCCAAAAATCTAGGATACATCAAAAATTTCCCATGTTTTAGGGCATGATGCCTTAGCATACCCTGAAAGATCATATTAGAAAAATTGAACTGTTGGTCCGTTGATAAACACACTAAGGCAGTGGCTATATTTGATGAAAATTCTGACCAACCAGTTCTTTTTGGGCTTATACATTGCTAAATAATATGTACAAGATACTTCCACTTAGGGGCAAAATTTGATTTAAAGAAAGTATAAGATTCAGCAGGTCCCCTATGTCCAATAGCATGAAGACCATTATGTAAGGCAGTAAGGGATAGGTCTGTTATACCTGAGGCATCTTGAAGATGCAGATGTTGACGTATGATCTCCTCAGTGATAGAAATAGTGTTGCCATCAATTTTGGATGTCAAAGATGTGACTCCATTAACGGTTTTGAGGGAAGCATGTTTCCAGAACTGTTCTATATGAGAGATGTAGATAGTGGAATTGATATTTAGGGCATGATGGATATGGGAACTTCGAAGGAAGTCCATCATGTCATGGAATGGTTCAAGATCAGCGTGTTTGAGAGAGTAGGGTAGGCAGTTGTGTTCTTTGACAAACTCCATTAATGATCGATGAATTAGGGTTTCAGTGATGTGTGTGGGAATTGCTCAGAGAATCGAAGAAAGGTTGTGGAAGATATTTTGCAACTGGTAGTTACAATAGAACGAGACTGGAACCTTTAAAGGTTTTGAAAATATCTAAACCCGCGCACACACTTATGGAAATTACCAGATTACCCAGCACACTTTGACAGATCAAGTGAAACAACTAACAGTCCGAGAAAATGAACTAGCAGCTTGAGAAAATACTCAAGCTGTTAGTTGAAAATTAAGTAACTGTTAATGAAACAGTGACTCCCCCTTAATCAAGCATATGTATAATTTTTATGGAATAAGATAGAATAAAGAAAAACAAATTAATCCATATTAACCATGCCAATATTTGATACTAGGAAGGTGAATCTTCTTACATCAAATGGTTTTGTAAATAGATCAGCTAACTGATCAACAGTATGAATTTTGGTAACTTGGATTAATTTCTTCTCATTACAGTCCCTTATAAAATGAAATCTAATGTCTATATGCTTGGTTTTGGGAAATTTCACTTGATTTTGTACAATGCTAATTGCACTTGAGTTGTCAATGTAAATGGGAGTGGATATGAAATTCATACCATAGTCTCTCAGTTGATTCTGAATCCACATCACTTGGGAGCAGCAACTTGCAGCTGCTACATATTCTGCTTCAGTAGATGAAGTGGAGACAGTTGTTTGATTTTTGCACTACCAAGAGACCAATCTTGTTCCCATATATTGACATCCACTAGTTGTGGATTTTCTGTCAATGTTGCATCCTCCATAGTCACTGTCAGAATAGGCTGTTAATTCAAGAGGAGAGTCTTTAGGATACCAGAGGCCCAAATGTGGTTGGCCTTTGAGATAGCTAAAGATTCTCTCAACAGCAACCAGATGGGAGTCCTTTGGAGAACATTGAAACCTGGCACAAACACAAACAACAAACATAATATCAGGTCTAGAAGATGTTAGATACATAAGAGATCCTATAAGGGATCTGTATAGATGAATGTCCACATCTATTCCATCTTTATCTGTATGAAGCTGCTTGTGAGGATCCATTGGAGTACTTGCAACTTTGGTATCTTTGTACCCAAACTTTTCCAGTATGTCTTTAACATACTTTGATTGACTTATGAAGAGTCCTGTGGGCTTCTGCTTGACCTGCAATCCTAGAAAGAAGGTGAGTTCTCCCATTGAACTCATTTGAAACTTTTTTTGCATCAAAGCCTCAAATTCTTTGCACAGACTGTCATTTGTTGACCCAAAGATAATATCATCAACGTATATCTGTACAAGCAGAATCTCAGATTTGATGGACTTTGTGAATAATGTTTTGTCCAGAGAACCTCTCTTGAATCCATTCTGTAGAAGGTATGCTGACAAAGTGTCATACCATGCTCTAGGGGCTTGGTGGAGTCCATAGAGGGCCTTGTCTAGTTTGTAGACTCTATCTGGATACTTGTAGTCCTCAAATCCAGGAGGTTGACACACATAAACCTCTTCTTCAATTGTGCCAAACAGAAAAGCAGACTTCACATCCATTTGATACAATTTGAACCCTATGAAGCTTGCATAAGCGAGGAACAGTCTGATGGCTTCAATTCTTGCCACTGGAGCAAAGACGTCATCATAGTCTATTCCTTCCTCTTGAGCGTATCCTTGTGCTACTAGTCTTGCTTTGTTCTTGATCACTATCCCTCTCTCATCCTTCTTGTTTCTGAACACCATCTTGTACCAATGGCTCTCTTACCTTTAGGAAGATCAACAAGTGTCCATACATTCTGAATCTTGAATTGTAGAAGCTCTTCCTGCATTGCCTAAATCCAAGATTCAAAGCTTCTGATGCCTTTTTAGGTTCTAGCTGTGACATGAAACAGGCATGTTCAAATGCAGCTAGACTAAATTCAGGAACTGCTGGTTCAACAGCAGCAGTCTCCTTGTGAACCATTGTCCTTGTTTGCACAGGTGTACGTGGATCACCCATTATTTGATTGAGAGGATGATACTTGTGAACCCTGAGTGTAGGCTCTCTGTCTGTCTGGAAAGAGGATCTAAGATTTGTATCATCTCCATCAGGACCAGTTGATGGTTCAGCTTCTGGAACAGCTTGACTTGAATCTAGGACTGTTTCCCTTTGTGTTGGAACTGTTCTTTCAGGACTTGGGAGTTGCACTTCATTGTCTGGATTTGAATCATGTTGAGCATTTAGAATCCCTGGAGGGTCACAAGACAGAAGTGGTATAACTGTATACTCATCCCATTTATTTGAATCTGCAGCAGTTTGAAACTTTATGCCAACAGCTTGATCATTTGTGCTACCAGCATGAGAATTTGCATTGACAGCTTCAAACCTATGTTCATCAGATTCTACAGTATACTCAACAAAGCTCAGAGAACTTGTTAGTGAATCTAAATCAAACAACCAATCAGGACCAGTGCCTTTGACATTTGCGGTATTTTCATTAAATTCAACATTGGCACTTTCTTCTATGGTTTTAGACACACTGTTATATACTCTATTGGCTTTGCTTTGATTTGAGTATCCTACAAAGAAACCTTCTTCAACCTTACTTTCAAATTTTCCTAAGTGAGTCTTAGTGTGAAGAATGGTACATGGACATCCAGAAGACTTGAAAAAGGCTATTAAGGGTAATCTATTATGGAATAACTCATAAGGAGTTTTCCCTTGTGATTGAACAACCTGAACCCTATTTAGAACATAACAGGCTGTATTAACTGCTTCTGCCCAAAAGGTCATTGGCAGTTTTGAATCAGCTAGCATGGTTCTAGCAGCCTCAATTAATGTTCTGTTCTTTCTTTCAGCTACACCATTTTGCTGTGGTGTTCTTGGTGCACTATATTTCCTAGCAATACCTTTGGACTCACAAAAACTGTTTAGGATATGGTTTTTAAACTCAGTTCCATTGTCTGATCTTATCACCTTAACTTTTGAGTTGGATTGGTTTTCTATCTTAAGAATAAATGACTTAACCAGCTCAGCAGTTTCATCTTTAGACCTAAGAAAATAAACCCAAGTAAATCTGGTGAAATCATCAACAATGACTAAACAGTAAGCCCTTTTATTCAAACTCAAAACAGATGTTGGACCAAATAGATCCATATGAATCAGATGAAGAGCAGATGAGATTGAATTTACTTCTTTAGCCTTATGAGAAGTTTTGTGTTGCTTGACTTTAAGACATGCTACACAATGATCATCACATATGAACTCCTTTTGTGGTAAACCTCTTACCAAGTTCTTTTTGCTAAAACATTCATGTATTTGAAGTTCATGTGACACATCCTTCTGTGCCAAAGAGCAGACTCATTGATTGATGCTTTGGATATCAAACTGATTTGGATAAAAGTTCTGTGTCCAAACAATATACATTGTCCTTTCTTGGTGTTCTTAGTAAAACAAGATTTTTAGGAATTGTAAAATCTTTTGAAAGGACAATGCACTCAGAATCTGTAAACAGAACAATATTTTGTTTGTCACAGATTTGAGACACACTCAATAAGTTATACTTAAGCTGTTCAACATACAAAACATCATTGAAAATCATGTTGCCTACAATAACAGTACCTTTACCTGTAACCTTACCTCCTCTAGAGTTTTCTCTAAATGCAACAAACCCTCCTTCAAAGCCTTTGAAATTTGACAAGCACTCAGAATTGCCTGTCATGTGCCTAGAGCATCCACTGTCCAAATGCCATCTTGTTTTATGAGGTGACCTGTGGTTGCCCTGCACAAATAAAAGCTTAGTTAGTAGTGGAGTAAACCCAAACCAAGTTGGTTTTGGGTTGTCCTTGTGCATTAACATAACAAAACACTGTCTTTGATTTCTTATACTTAGTAAGATCCACTGATGGATTTTGTGGAGAGTACTTAGTTATCACATGAGGTATCCAGGTATTTTGTCCATCATTTTCAATAACAGTCTCAGATGATCCATTACGAGTCCCAATTTTGAGCCTAGCAGTCTGAACTGAGTCTGTAGTGCTAACAGCTTGAGAATTTGCACTAGCAGTCTCAACTTTAGACTTGGCTGTTTCAACATTTGTATCAACAGGTTCACCTGAGTTTTTACCTTTAACACACCATATTTGTTTAAAATTTAATATTGGTTTAGCTAAAACTTGTTTTTGGTGTGCGGACTGTTTCTTATTTACTTTTGAGAACCTGTGATCAACTGTTTTCTTTGGAACTGATGCAGTAGGAGGTTTGGCCTTTGAATTTTTTGAATTTTGAGAGTTTGTCTTTGTATGAATCACAGTCTGTTTTGCAACAGATGGTTTATAAAAGCAATCCCTGGCCAAGTGATTTTTCCTGCCATAATGGAAGCATTTTTTGACTGTTTGGAATGGAGAACCAGTTTTATTGGATAATATCTGGTTCTTGTTCCTTTGATTTCCCCTTACCTGCTGTTGTTTGAGAAACTTTTAGACACCATGCTTTTGGCATGTGCAGATTGGAACATTTTTACCCTTTTTATTATTCTTTGATGAAGATGCAGTGTTACAGTTAAAAGGGACAGAAACCTGTGGAGCAGCATTGCATACACTCATCTTCTCCTTTCCTTTCTTATTGGGGATTTGGATTTCTATAGGTGCACTCATTGTTTTGTGTTCTTTCTCAACTGTTGTGCACTCACAGTCTCTATTTTGAATCAGATCTTCTTTAGATTCAGGACTGTTTTCAAGGATAGGATCTACAGTGGTCATACACTCATCTAATTGTTCATTAACAAGCCTATCAGCAACTTCACTCATTGGATGAATGTATTTGTTGTTGTATGGAGGTGGAGTGGCTTTGTATCCTATACCTTCTTTGGGATTGAGCTGAGATTTTACCCTATCTTTAAATTGGACTTCCATTAGGTGTTCCAGCTTTTGATTTGCCAATTTGAAATTTCCTAGATCTATATTGACAGATTCTAGTTTCTTATTAGCCTCTAACACCTTTTGTTCAGTCTCTTCTAATTTTTTATTTAGGGATTCTATTTTCTTATTCAGCTCCTTTTTCTCCCACTCATGGTATGTTCTATCATGTCCCATTTGAATTTCATTATCCTTATAGTCATTGATCTGTTTTTCAAGATCTTCTATGGCCTGCATGTATTCATATCTCCTTTCTTCCATCTTAGCTAGAGTTTTACACATGCTCTCATTATGATCTCTGTACTTTTTAACCATATTTTTGCATGTTTGATAGCAGAGTTTAGAATTACCTCAGATGGTAGTTCAGTGGAGGTGACAGTTGATGTTTCTGCCATTAGAGCTTGATTTTGAAACTCTTCCTCTGTCTGATCACTCCAGTCAAACACATTGTCTTCTTGAGAGACAAGTGCTTGTGATGATGAAGCCTGATTAGTCTGCTGAGGTCTTGATGGCTATTGACCTTGAGATCTGCATTCTCTGGCAAAGTGCCCAAGCTTGTGACATTTAAAACACTCAACTTTTGACTTATCAAAAGCTGGTTTGCCTTCTGCTCTGGCTTGAAAGTTGGATCTGCTAGTTCTTTTCAGAAACCTTTTGGCCCTCATGGTCAGCATTGCATGTTTCCATTTCAGATCCATCTCTTCTAGGTCATCTGGATGAATCTGTTCTAGATCTTCAGCATTTAGATCAAACAGTCCATCATTGGCAACAAAAGCTTCATAAGGAGCTTCAGTAGAGTTACCATCACCACCTGAAAAGGAATCACTGCAATTAGATTTTTCAGATGACAGAAGAGCAGTGTTGTGATTATAAGAAAAAGATTTCTTTTTAGTGTCAATCTCAGTCTCAAACACTCTCAGACTGTTGTACAGATCATCCAGCTCTATTTCATCAAGAGTGTCTTTTGTTCTCCATTGAGCATCATAGAATGTCCACTCTTCACCAAGAGATCTAAGGAATTTTCTGTTGACTTCATATTGATCCAGGCTGACTTTTGCACTCTCCAATTCACTTATCAGTTTGTTGAACCTGTCAAAGATTTGAGTAAGGTTTTCATTCTTGCCACCATAAAAGTTCTCATACTGCTGTTTCAAAAGATCCTTTTGATTTCTCTTGGTACTGGCATTCCCAGCAAATCTTTTCTCTAAAGCAATCCAAAGAGAATGAGCAGCATAAAACTTTTTGAACTGATGTTGATAAGCATTAGGAATTGATATTTGTAGAAGTGTAAGAGCTTTCACTTCATTCATTCTAGCCTTTCTTTCAAGTTCAGTTTTTGGAGGAGTTTTGATGGGTTTGCCTTCAGCATCAAGTTCAGGATCAACTACAGGAGGAAATTCAACAGCTTCCCATATGGCATAATCAATGAATTGAATATGCTGTTGAATCCTGAGTTTCCACATCTCAAACTCAGTGGGCTTGAGCATAGGCACTTTGAGTCCTTTCCCAGATCCACTACTGCTATTATCAAATTCCATTGCAGAAAATAAAAAAAATTATCAAAAGAAAGCTTTTGACTTTGAAAACAAAGAACGACCTGTGGCTCTGATACCACTTGTCAGGATCTAAATATTACTGCCTAAGATTACTGGTTTGAATTGATCAGAGTATAAACCAATAATCTTGTATTGAATCAAAGTCCAATTAAGAAGTTTGCGGAATAACACTTAATTGTTTTTAAGAAAAACTTTCAGAATCAAACACAAATAAATATAATTGAATAGACAAAGTTGCTTGTAATGCTGAACTCAATGATTACAATCACCTCTAATCTGTTTGATTAGACGAAGAACACAAATTTTTCTTAGGGTTTTACAACCTTAGAGGCTTATGAAAACTTTAAACAAAAAGCAATTACAAACTTGAATGTACAGAAACTTGATACAATAGAAAAACCTATTCTATGTATTTATAATGCTTTCTGATTTGTTTCCTTGAAGGACTCTGACTTCTCTCATAGTAGTCTTCGTGTAAATATCTCTTCCTGAATATCAGCACTTTCTGTTTATGAAACTGTTGAGCAGCTTGAATCACTAAGCAGCTTGAACAGAGCAGCTTGAATGAATTTACTCTGGCAGCTTGAACTTTTACACTAGCAGCTCGAACTTCTTCAACTAACAGCATGAATTTTGCACTTACACAGAAAATCTACTAACAGTTTGAGAAAATCTAACTAACAGCTTGAACTACTTAGAATATTTCCCAACAACACGCACTAATGATAACCCGGTTGTGTGCAAAATTTGTTAAAAGAAATATTTTAGCACGACACGGTATTCCAAGGGCTATCATCAGTGACGGACGGTCACATTTTAATAATCAGCATTTTGCTAAACTTCTTAAACAGTATGGAGTTAACTAGAGAATAGCAACGCCTTATCATCCGGAAACTAGCGGACAAGTCGACATCTCTAATAGAGAGATCAAGAGAATCCTTGAGAAAACTGTCAGACCTGATCGTAAAGATTGGTCGCAAAAATTAGAGGATACTATTTGGGCATACAGAACCGCATTTAAAACACCAATTGGTATGTCCCTATATAGACTTGTGTATGGTAAGCTTTGCTATCTCTCAGTGGAATTAGAACACCGAGCTCTATGGACAATCAAAAACACTAATTTTATTTACATGATGCTAGTGTTGATAGAAAATTCCAATTAAATGAACTGGAAGAAAATCGTAGAGAAGCCTACAAAAGCGCCAGAATTTATAAAAAGAAAACTAAGGTTTTCCACGACAGAATGATTAAAACTTAAATATTTACCATACTTGTGTATGGTAAGCTTTGCCACTCAATGTGTGAGTTCCCTGAAATTCCACCAAACACTAACAATGGTAAACCCCCTAGGTTTCTCATAGAGCGTACCCTAAAAGAGTCTGAGTTTGATAATTTTGAAATATTAGAGTGTTTTGAGAGACTACGATGGGCTAGAGCTATACAATGGGAACTTCCGTATATTCATACTAGTTTGATCCAACAGTGGTTCGCTACTGTTCGGAAAACAGAAGAGGAAGAACCATGACTTTGAGCTCACGGGAATAGTAGGAAACAAGAAAGTGTCAGTATCTAGGAAAATCCTTTGTGAGGAATTCAGTATAGACGCAGATATTCCAAGGCCTAGGGAATTTTGGTCATCTTTAGATCTTCAGGGGGTAGAGCGAGAAAAATTGGTGGATGGTCTAAGAAATGGGATGAGATGTTAGCCACGATATTTGGAATGTCAATAGAGGAGGTGAGAGAGTATGTCCATTAAAATGAGGGGGATTTATGTCCGCTAGCTAAAGTGTTGTTGAAGTTTGTTACCCTCAACTTGCTTCCCAGAAGTCAAGACACCACTGTTGTTAGTTCCCAAGAAATACTGTTAGTGCATGTGTTAATGACTGGATATCCGACCATATCTTTAGGATACATAATAATGGAAAATCTGTGGGAGTGTAATTTCCCAGGGCAAAGGATGAATTATCCACACTGCCGTATGCTAACTGAACTATTCATTATTAAGAAAGCGGTGTCGGAACAATTGCCAATTAAATACCTTAACCAAAACGAGATTTGGTTCACTAGAGTCATAATGTTAGGGCTAGTCTTTGAGAAAAACCATTTAGGCTATCAAATTCGTTGTCCAAAAAACCTCTAAAGTCACCCGAATCCCATTCATCATACCCGACAACCCAGAAGGACAAAACGACAAAGAGGATGAAAGATCATGGGAAAAAGTAACAGTCGAAGACTTGATGAGATCTCAAACCAACATTCTGAAGGACGTCATGGTAGCATACTAAATGCAAACAAAGAATTGGTGAAGGATATTGAAAAGTTGCAAGAGGAATAAAACAAACATGTGAAACTGTTTCAAAGTCACTCAGACTGGCTCACCAATCTTCAGATCAGTTTCGGAGAGTTGGAAGAGATTGTCACACCTCTGGCCGAATAATGATTTTATAATTATTTGAATATTTATTTTAATTATGCGTGCTAAAACATTAAGTATGGTTTGAATTATTTCTGATGTGGTGGTTTATTTAGTTTGGTTTGGTTATTTATTTTTATTTGGATTGTAATAGTACTTTATTTTTAATTTTTAATTTTAAAGTGTGATGTTTATTTTTTTTAAGTTGAATTATAAAAGTTGAATTTTGTTTGTTTATTTGTTTAATTTTAATAAGGAATATGTACCGATCTATCTTTCTATGATCTTATCCGATAAATTAATTTTGATGTGACGAGGACGTCACAAAAGTCTAAGTTGGGGAGGGTAGGTTATAACGATAAAATTAATTAATTAATTTAGCCCTCACAAAAATTTTTAGACTACATTCTATATCAAAAATTAGAAAGATTTACAGCTCCGCGTACCAAAACAGTAAAAAAATGAAATTTTAGCAGAGTTGGCGCAGGGGGGGGCCGCAGGCCTGCGCTGGCCCTGCGTCCCCGCGACCTCAAAACCCGAGTTGAGCATCACTTTTCATTTAAACAAACCCTAGAACCTTTGTCTATGGTTGGGTGTGCGGCTCTCTCCCAAAAACATCATTTTTGTGCCCAAAATATGCAAATTTAAGCTTCAAAACACCTACATTTTCATAAATATCCAAGATCTAGGCTAGAAATCACCTCTTTGTGGGAAGTTTCATCCATTTTGAAGATTTTTGGGTAGAGAAAGTGGTGAAGAAAAAAGCTAGATTTGTATCAAGTTAAGCTTCAATCACCAAGGTTAGTGTTTTTATTGAGTTATTGCAACTTATTTCATACTTTTTGAGCAAAAATGAAAGCTTGAGTTTCATGGTCATCCATGGAGTTTACATGGTGATTTTGACTTTTTAGAGTCAAAGTATGTGAAATTACATGAATTTGATGATATCCTTGATGTATGTTTTATGAGATATGTGTTTATGTGTTAAGTTTATTAATTTGCCATGGTTAATTTCTAGAAATTAATTTGAATTTAAAAAGTTGGTTGCCTTAATGTGCATACATTGTTAAAATCATAAAACTTGGGTGACTAGCTTAAAAATTAATTTTATGTACTAAATGGCTTTTATTAAAATATGATAAATGTTTAGTGCTTAAAATAATGGCAAGTTATAGACTATATATATAGAATGCACAATGTGAGCGTAAAAGAGTATATATATATATATATATATATATATATATATATATATATATATATATATATATATATATATATATATATATATATGCATCTTTTAAGTAAGCGTAATTGTGCAATTTACAATTATAGGTTACTGTTAGGCAAAAAAGGGCCTCAGTCAAACCAGCTCTGCATCTGAGTGGGAGATTATTAATCAAACCTGTTGATGCCTTCGAAGGTTGAATTTAAGGCTTGTTATATGCCTTATTGAAACCTGAAAATGATTTGCAATATCAGCCTAAAGTTGTTCTTTGTGTTGCATGTGTTGCAACAAAGGCAGTTTTGCCCAAGCTGTTCAGTCTGCTGAACAGGCTGGACATAAACTGTCTACGCTGCTCTACACTGATGAGCAGCTTGGACAGTTTACAAGTGTTTTGTTCTTTGTGAACAGGCTAAACACTTTATGGAATGTGTTTCCAAGTCCTCATGTATTGGTTTTTACTACAAGATCAGTTTACAAAGTCGAAGACAAAGTGGAAATCAGAACTGCTCAGCCTGCCCAAGCTGTTCTGTTACATGAAGACAAAAGGTTATTTGAAAAAGGGTGACAGACCTTTTTCTTATATCAAAATAGGCCTTTACAAGGAAGAAAAACACAAAGTTGACATTCCTTATTTGGTTAAAGGCAATGCAACAGTAGACAAAGTGAAAAGACAAAAGTTCTGCACATGTGAAGACAAGTCTGCTTTTCAGAAATGTGCAGAAAAGGTTATGTTGTCTTTTCAACAAGACTTCTCCTTTTTCATTTCGTCCAATGAAGAAGCTCCTCTTAGATCCTCTGAGTGGGTATAAAAAGAAACTTCCAAGGATTGATCGATTAAGCCAAAAAAAAGCTAAGTGCTGAAAACAAGAGTGAACGTGCATTCAAAGTGTGTCTTTCATGCATGCAAGTCTGCTTGAATAAAACAGTACTCAGTGTCTAAGCTGTTCTTGTTCAAGCTGTTCCTCAGAGTCTTGTAAACACAGTGATTGATTCTTAGTGAGTGTATTCATTGTAATTAGTTTAAGTCAGTCTTAGACTAGTTAGATATACTGTTGTATCTGTCATCTCAGCTTGAACCTTTCCGCATTCAAGCTTGTTTGTAATTAACAGTTGTTAATAATACATACAAACATTGAGAAAATTGTGAGTAGTTTTTAAAGTGTTGTATTCACCCCCCCTCTACAGTTTAAAGCTATACTCTTGGGATATCTTTTGGGACCTACAACTAGTATCAGAGCAGGCTAGAGTGTGTGTCATTCTAGATCTCTCATTCTCCCAAAATTTCCATGGACAACAGTGCTGCAAATTCCTCATACTATGACAATGGCTCAATGGGCAAACCTCCAAAGTTCAATCATCGGAACTTTTCTGGTTGGAAGTGCAGAATGATGCTCTACCTAGAGAATCTGGATGTACAACTACCAGAAATTGTAATGGAGGGTCCCTATGTGCCAACCTCTGTTACAACAATAACTCCTGCTGTTGAAGGAGCTGCTCCTGAGATCAGAACATTTGAGAAAGCAAAAGCTCAATGGTCTGATGAAGACAAAAGACTGGTGGCTCTTGATGCAAAGGCCAGAAACAATCTGGTCATCTCTCTACCTGATGATGTGTTCAAACAGGTTGAGAAGATGAAGACTGCCAAGGAGATGTGGGATACTTTGTGAACCGTCTATGATGGACCCACAATCACACTGGACAACAGGATTAACAATCTTGTTAGACAGTATGAACTCTTCTTTGCAAAACCAAAGGAGACTCTCACTGAAACCTACACCAGGTTTACTGCTCTTGTAAATGATCTCAAAGTTATTGGGATCATCAAGGACAGCCTGACTTTGGTAAACAAATTCTTAGATGTTCTGCCTGAAGAATGGAATTATTTTTCTACAATTTTAAGGAATTCAGGTACCATCAAAAGTATGGATCTTGTTAACTTATATGGATCCTTACTAAATGATGAGCAATCAAGGCAACAGAAGAGAAATGCCTTGGAAATATCTAAGAAAGGTGCAGCCTTTGTGGCTAGTGTGAGACAACCTGTAAATCAGGTGAGTGATATGTTCATTCAACCTGATCAACAGGCTGATGATAAGGAGGAAATATCTGATGAGGAAGACAATGCAGATAGTGCTGAACTGGATGATGAGCAGATGATAGCTATGCTAGTCAAAAGGTTCAACAGGAAAAGGTTTGGAAGAAACATGCTACAGGGAAGCTCAAATGCTGTAAAAAAGAAAGCATTTGACAAGACCAAAGCTGAGTGCTTCAAATGTGGCAAAACTGGCCATATAGCTACTGACTGTGTGTCAAAAGCTGCTGGTCAGACATCCAAACCACACAAGACAAAGAAGGATGATGGCTACAGGGTTAAGTACCTTATGGCCATGGCTAAGCTGAGGAAGTTAGAAAACTCAGTGGTTTCTAACAACCAAAAGGGACTAATGGCTGAAACTTGTGACAGGGAAGAGTCTGATTCATCATCTGATGAAGAAGACAACAACTGTCTGATGGCCAACACTGATGTCCCATCAACAAGCAACTTCAAACAGGATCTGGCTGAAGCTGAAGCTTTCAGCAGCTTGGAGAATTGGAACCCTACAATGATGTATAAGGTACAAAATTTTATGGATTACAGTTCTGAAGAAAAAGTTAAAATGTTTGAATATATGCTTGTTGATCTAAAAGCTGCTGTTGAGAAGCATGCTGTTTTATTATCTGAAATCTCTAAGCTTAAAACTGATATTGAAACAAAGTCTAGTAAACTGGACAGCTTCCATAAGTTGGAAGCTGAACTTGATGAATTAAAACATATCAATTCCATTTTACTAGAAGAAAATAGAGAAACAGATATAAAACATGCTAAGCTTCAAAAGATAGTTGACTCTTGGTGTCAATCTGCACAAAAAGTCAGCCATTGCATAAGTCAGATTGCTGCACAAATCCAAGCCTATCTTGGAGGGGATCTCGACACAGCAGCTTCCATTGTTGAGGTTAATAATTTAAAAGAAGACTTGTCCACTCTTGGTGAGCTTCCAAACACTTTTATTCAAAGAGTGAATGGTAAATTAATCTCAACAAACAGGTTTGTCAGGCCTCAAAACACTGACAGCTTGTGTGAACCCAGCTCAAAAGCTGTTGATGAAATTAGTCTTTCATCTAATAAGCTTGCTAAGTGTTCTGCTGATTCACACAAGCAAAAGAAAGGAAAGCATGTCCAAACTGCAGCTGTGGACACCAAACCTGTTGACAAAACAGACTTTGGATCTAAAGCTGGTGTGAAAAGGCATACTAATCCTTTTAATGCTGAACATTTTGAAAATAAGTTTTCAAAGGGAAAGCAGTCTGCCCTTAACAAGAGTAAGTCTCAGGTTGAAGGCAAAACTGCTGTGATTTCAAATAAGTTTTCTAATCATAGTGGTAAACTGGTTTTAAATGAGAATAAGTATTTAAAAACCAGGAATAATGATTATGTTGATAGGCAACATCAATCACATCTCAGGAAGAGCAAAGGCAAAGTCATTGCTCAGCCTGAGAGATCTGGGAATAAGTTTCCTAAACCTGTGGAAGGTCAAAAGTCAATCAAGCTTCTTATCTTTGATATCTGCCCTCCTAAAAAGAGGAAAGAAGAGACAGGCAAAGCTGTGGTTACTGAACTTTCCACTCAAGCTGTTGATTCATCAAAAAGTAATAAGTTTGCAAAATCTACTGATGGAATCAATAGAAATAATCCAGAATGTGTTTCTGAAAAGTCTTCTTCTAAAAATGCTAAAAGAAGAAAATGTTATAAATGTGGAATGAAGACACATTTGGCCAAAGACTGTCCTGATACTGAGGACATGAGGCCTGCTGACTCTGATGGTTCTCTCACTGCAAACATAAACAGTGTTGGAAACATCTCAATCAATAAGAATGGTATTCAAACTGACACCATTCAAATAGGGAATATTAGTGTTGATATCACAAGTCCATCAGCAAATGTTGATGAAGTAGGAGAACTCATCTCTGTGATGAGTTCCCCTAAAAGTATCTAATATTCTTCTTATCACTCTGCAGGAAAAACAATCATCCCAGGTTTGGTACTTGGACGGTGGCTGCTCAGGGCATATGACAGGTTGTAAGGACCTGCTGAGTGATCTCAGGCCTGAAAAAGGGCCAAAAGTCACATTTGTTGACAATGTACAGGGATCCATTGAGGGATATGGAACTCTTAAAGCTGGTGCTGCAGTGTTCAAAAGAGTAGCCTATGTGGTTGGACTAAAACATAACCTTGTTAGCATAAGCCAACTGTGTGATGCTGGCTATAAGGTTAACTTTGATGAGCACCTGGGTTACATATTGGATCCCCAAGGCAAAGTTGTGCTGTGTGCTCAACGAAAGAAAGGTGTATATGTTGTGGACATGCAATCTGCTGATCCCACAACTGAAACCTGCTTTCTCACAAGAACAAATGCAGACTTAAACTAGTTATGGCACAAAAGACTGTCACATCTGAACTTCAAGAACATCAACAAACTCTGTAAGAAAGAGTTGGTGACAGGTTTGCCTTCTATGACCTTTGTTAAAGATAAACTCTGCACAGCTTGTGAGAAAGGCAAGCAGAGAAAATCATCATTTAAATCCAAACATAACTTCTCTATTGATACTCCTCTCTTCTTAATCCATATGGACCTGTTTGGACCTGTTAATGTCCCAAGTCTTGGAGGAAGAAGATACACTCTAGTAATGGTTGATGAGTTCTCCAGGTACACATGGGTTATCTTCTTGAAGAGCAAAGGAGAGGCTGCTAGAGAAATTATTGGATTTGTGAAAAAGATGGAAATGCTGAACTCTGCCCAAGTAAAGCAGCTTAGAAGTGATCATGGTACTGAATTCAGAAACAGTACTCTTGAAGACTTCTGTGAAGAGAAAGGAATTACTCAAAACTTTTCAGCTGTAAGAACTCCACAACAAAACGGAGTTGCTGAAAGGAGAAACAGAACTCTCATTGAAGCTGCTAGAACCATGCTGTGTGCATCTGGTTTACCTTCATCATTCTGGGCTGAAGCTGTTAACACTGCCTGCTTCACTCAAAACAGATCCTTAGTGGTGAAAAGGTTCAACAAGACTCCTTATGAGCTACTCAAAGGGAGGAAACCAAATGTCAGTTACTTTCATGTATTTGGCTGTCCCTGCTTCATTTTGAATCAAAGGGATCAACTGGCAAAGTTTGAACCAAAAGCTGATAAAGGTGTGTTTGTTGGCTACTCTGCTATCTCTAAAGCCTACAGAGTGTACAACAACAAAAGAAAGGTGATAGATGAATCTATCAATGTCACCTTTGAAGAGTCCAAGAATGCTACCACCAAAGCTGTTCCTGAATCAGTTTCAGGAGAATTAAACTTTGACGATCTGATGCATTCAAACAATGAAGAGGACTCAAAAGCTTCCACAACACCCAGTGTGGAACCTGTTAATCATGATGGGCATGATGGTGATTGTGTCAATACACCCTGTGTGAATAAGTGTACTGACCTAATTACAATTGGATGCCCTGAACCTATCAATGCTGATTTTCCTGGTTCCTCTGCTGATATGTTCAACAGTGGTCAGTCATGTTCAACAAGTGAGCAAGCTCAAGACAACAGTGTGTCTGAAAATCTTGAGAGCTGTTCAACAGGACCTGCTGAAGCTGCTGATAACTCAGGAGAATCATCATTGAAGAATGATCCTAAGTGGATCAGATGTCACCCCAATGATCAAATAATTGGTGACTTCCACAAAGGGGTACAAACAAGGTGGGACAGCTTAGGGAACTTCTGTATGTTCTCTAGTTTTGTTTCACTAATGGAGCCAAAGAAAGTGGATGAAGCACTAAAAGATGCCAATTGGATCACTGCCATGCAAGAAGAACTCAATCAGTTTGAGAGAAACAAGGTATGGAAGCTGGTCCCTGCACCGAAAGGCAAAACTATAATTGGCACTAAATGGGTTTTCAGAAATAAGATGGATGAGCAAGGTCAGGTCATAAGAAATAAGGCAAGACTAGTTGCTCAAGGTTATAGACAGGAGGAAGGCATTGACTATGATGAGACATTTGCTCCTGTGGCCAGACTAGAAGTAATTCGTTTGTATCTAGCCTACGCTGCTCATAAGAGCATTAAGGTATTTCAAATGGATGTGAAGAGTGCATTTTTAAATGGAAAGCTGCAAGAAGAAGTTTGTGTCAAGCAAGCCCCTAGAGCCTGGTATGACACTCTTACTGAGTTCCTTATGAGCAATGGGTATTCCAGAGGTAAAGTGGATACTACACTGTTCACAAAGAAGGTGAAATCTGATATTATGCTTGTTCAAATTTATGTGGATGATATAATATTTGGTTCTACCAATGAGCAGTTATGCAAGAATTTTTCATTACTCATGAAATCTAAATATGAAATGAGTATGATGGGAGAACTTACTTTCTTTTTAGGATTACAGGTTAAACAAACCTCAACTGGAATTTTCATAAATCAAAGAAAGTATACCTTAGATCTCTTGAAAAAGTTTAAATTTGATCAAAGTTCTCCTATTAAAACCCCAATGGCAACCAATGTAAAATTGGATGCTGATACCAGTGGCAAAGCTGTTTCAGTAACAGCTTACAGAGGTATGATTGGGAGCTTGCTATATCTAACTGCTAGTAGACCTGATATTATGTTTGCCACCTGTCTGTGTGCTAGGTTCCAAGCTGATCCAAAGGAATCTCATCTAGCTGCTGTTAAGAGAATCTTCAGATAGCTGAAGGGTACACCAGGTTTGGGTCTTTGGTATCCCAAAGACTCCAGCCTTGAACTAACAGATTATTCAGATTCTGATTTTGCAGGCTGCAGGCTAGACAGGAAAAGCACAACAGGTGGATATCAACTCCTTGGTGGTAAGTTGATAAGTTGGTGCAGCAAGAAGCAGAACTCAGTGTCTACTTCTACTGCTGAAGCTGAGTACATTTCTGCTGGAAGCTGCTGTGGGCAGATTCTGTGGATGCAGCATCAGCTTGAAGATTATGGGCTTGTGTATGGGAAAATTCCTATTCTGTGTGATAACACAAGTGCCATAGCCATTTCCAACAATCCAGTTTTTCATTCAAGAACAAAGCATATTGAAGTCAAACATCATTTCATCAGGGATCATATCCAGAAAGGTAATGTGGAGGTAAGTTTTATTTCCACAAATGAACAGCTTGCAGACATTTTCACCAAACCTCTGGATGAAACAAGGTTTAATTACCTTGTCAGCAAGCTGGGCATGTTAAACAAAAGTGACTAAGTGTCCTCAAAGGTCTAAAACTGTGTATGTCTCACACTGATCAAGTTTCTCAAAAAAGCTTACACAGAACAGGCTCTGCGTGTTATGTACTTAGCCATTTTTCTGAATTCCATCGATCAGCTTGAACATACAACAGGCTGAACACAAATAGTTTACTCGTCCAGCCTGATCTGCTGGTCCATTCTTCACTCTCATTCCCTCACACTGACTTACAAGATATTATCTTGTAACCTGCTCAGCTATTGGATACAACCTGTTTCTACATAGCTGAACAGGCTGAGGAAACAGTTTGAAGAATGAACCGCTTGTGATGACTCTGATCATCACAGGTTTGACCAACAGCTTAGACCAACAGTTTTAATTACATTTCTTCAAACTTAAGTTACTTAATTAATGTTTTTATTTAACTTAATTACCGCGGATAATGTGGGTTACGTGTGTTAGTAATTAAAAAGGGCTCAAGTGGTCTAACAAACGGTCTGACATGGACAACCGTTCCGTTTTCCGTTAACGACCTTTTCAAATCAACCGCCCAAATCTTTCTCTCTCATACACACTCACATTCAAATCCTATAAATACTTCATACTGTTACATCTTCGTCTTCCTCACTACTATCATCTGCCTTCTAAGAACCCTAAATATTCGACTAAGTGTCTTGTGCTTCTACTACTTTTTCTACTCTCAAAATGGCTCACAGAATTAACCCCTTCCTACCAGTGTTTGTTGGTGATGATGTGCAGAAGCATCCATCAGTCACCA
The DNA here is from genome assembly GCA_020465985.1 of Centrapalus pauciflorus. Classification (NCBI taxonomy): domain Eukaryota; kingdom Viridiplantae; phylum Streptophyta; class Magnoliopsida; order Asterales; family Asteraceae; genus Centrapalus; species Centrapalus pauciflorus. Next base: position 124,351 of record JAANYP010008198.1, read on the forward strand.
CAATGCTAACCCTCAAACCCACAAACTACATTGCCAACCTTACAATCCCCAAAAACTATGTGGGGGAAAGGTTATGATCAAATGGTGGAGTTTCTGCAAGTTCATCCGTTGAACTATGCTATGACTGCTACTCCTGGTGTCCTGTACCAGGAGATGGTGTACGAGTTCTGGTACACTTGTGCCTACAATCCCAACACCAAAGTCATCAAGGGGACTATTCTCAATGGGACTCAGACCATTGAGATTACTGCTGATCTTCTCAGGGAGGTTCTTCATCTGCCCATTGCTGAATCATATGACATGCCCCAGCCCTAAAATGAGCAAATGGGAAATTTGCTACGCTTCTGTGGTGTAGCAGAACCCAAAATTGGAGCAACATTGTATAGGAAGGATTTGTCTCCTACCTACAGCTTTCTGTTTGCCTCAGTGATGATGAGCTTCAGCAGCAAAGTTGGTTCATTTGACCAACTGAGCCGTGATGAAGTCCCAATAGTCCTACAGCTGGTAGATGGGACTACAATTGATATGGCTAAGTGGGTATTTCTGAACTTGAGGAACCGGGTGCAGCAAGAGCCAAGACCAGCTGCTGTTAGATACCCCAGGTTTCTGAGCCTCATATTCAGACACATTTGTGGTGAGCATCTGTAAAACTCTCAGCCTTTACTTCATACTGCTGCATTCCCTGTAATAGGGAATAGAGTTTTCTAAACTCCTGTACTTCTAAATGAGCCTCCTCTGTCCACACCAATGAGGAGGTTGTTAGGATTGGTGGAAGGACCCTCTGCTGTGAGGGTGGATCCAGAAGCTGCTGCTCCCATGAGAAAATCCAAAGCCAGGTCCAAACTTGTTAAGAGGACTTTGGCATCCACTGAAGCTGGGCCTGTGCAAAAGAAGGCCAAAACAGCTCGGTCTGAGTCTGCTCTCTTAGCCTCTGTGGCTGAGGGGGAGCAGGCTCCTCAACTTGGTGCCTCTGTGGCACCTGAGACTATGGAACAGGCCAACCCACCTGTTTCTGACCCACTCTCAAAACTTGTCCAGTCTGAACCCCTCATCTCCTCTCCACAATCACCCACTTCATCCATTCACTACCAACGAATATCCATCTCCAAAAAGAAACCAGCCAAAACAACCACCTCCTCTGTTCCCTCCCAACAGGGTTCAGTTGTAAGAGAAGCAACCCCAGCTGCCTCTCCTATATTGGGAGAAGGTTCAGCCCACTTGGAGCATGCTTCACTCCAACCTGAGTCCACCTAGAGTCAGCCTAGACCCTCTGGTTCCTCCCAACAGGAACCAGTTGTACAAAAGGAGATAACCACCTCAACTATTCCAGCCTCCCAACAGGCTGAGAATATTGAAAGACAGGAGCCTTCTCCACTCCATACTGAGTCCACACTGTCCCCCACTCAAATCTCTTTACACCCTGAGTCTGCACGAGGTGCCCACACTGCTGGTATAGACCAATCAGCAGCTCAGCCTCAAACTTCTGCTCCCCATGATACAGCTGTTCTACACCAAACAGCTGCTGAGGGACCAACAACACAAGCTGATGAACCTCAGGGATCCTACCATCCCTCTGGTGAGGCTACTCCCTCTATGCAAACTCCATCAGGCAGGTTTCACCACTGCTGATGTTGAAATGCATATCCCATCTCCCAATGATGAGGTGCTTTTACACCAAGGCACTGCAGAGGGAACACCCACTGGCCTTCATGAGGATGTTGCAACACAGGCAGCATCTGAAAGGCCCCCAACATCAACCCCTTCTCCTGATGAAGCAGCTACAGCCGCTGCTGAGGGACCCTTTGACCCCTCCAAGCTGGGCCACATTACTTTTGCCCAGCCTATGGAGCTTCTTTCAAATGTTTTTCTTCCCTCTTCATCACATCCTCATACACCAGCCTCCTCATCATCTTCTCCATCAACCCAATCTAAACAGTCCACCCATACACCTCCATCTCCTAAAGACCTGCCTTTGAAGGATCAGCTTTCTCTGCTGACCAACAAAGTTGGTTCTTTGGAAACTACTATGACCTCTCTACCCTGTATTATTTCAGACTCTGTGTCTGAACAGCTTAAGAATTTCTTTGATTTGTTCAAAGATTCCTTCCCTGCCACTCCCCAAACAGATAATTCTCCACAGCTGATAGCACTCACTGCACAGCTGCAAAATGTGTCCACCTCCCTCTCCTCTATTCTTTCACTGTAACAGGACTCTGTGTCCTCAATGACAGCTATTTCTCAACAGCTGTCATCTCTCCTAACTTCTTGCAACACTACTCTTCCTTCTACTCTGGCCTGCTTGAACAACCTCATTGGCTCCCTATCAAACTCTGTGTCATCAAACCTTGCTGATGTGCAAGATTCTCTCGAATTACATCTTGCACAGCTTCAAAGTTTGCTGTTCACCGATTCTGATAGGGAAAATATTGTTAAGCTGACCTCCCTTGCTGATACCCAATCCTCTTCTCTTCAGTCCTGTCTTACCCAGCTTGCAGAGGTGCAGGACAACTTGGCATTCTTAGTGAATAGCCTTGTTGGCCCCAGGCCTGCTGCCAAAACTGCTGGCAAGCCTGATGACTTTGTGTCTTCAGGCAGACCGGGTGTTGAAGGTGCTGGTCCATCTCCTTCAAAGGGGGAGAAGTCGTCTGCCTCTAAGACTAAGTCTAAGGGGGAGAAAACTTCTTCTCCTAAGGAGAAACCAGTGCCTGCAGCACAAACTGGCCAAAAAGCAGGAGCTTCAACAGGTACACTGGAAGGTGCCTCCCATGCTGCTCAGCCTACTCAGGTTGAATCTCCAATCCCTGCTCAATCTAAGGGGGAGGAAACTATTCCTGAGGGCAGGCCAAGCAGCAGAAGGAGGCATCTGATCTTAGAAGAAGATGAGGAGGAGGAGGAAAGTCCTGAAGCTGTTGTCACTACAGCAGCTAAAGGTAAAGCAATAGCAGCAACTGATCCTCAACAGCAGAAAGCAGCAGAAATCCAATTTCACAAAGCCAGGGCCAAAGAAATGGGTCTTCCTATGCATAAGCATTTTGAGTTTAGAGAAGAACAGCTTCAAGCCCTGGAAGTTTTAAGAAAAGAAGAAGAGTCTGCAAAAGCTGCTAAGTCTTTTGCACTTCAAGAGGCAAGGAAAGTTAAGATGTCCTCTCTTGTTGTGCAAAAGAAAATTTTGGAAGCTGCTAAGGGATCAGTAGAGGAAAAGGAAGCTGAAAAAGAAAAAGGTGTTCAGGTCTCAGTGGCCAAAACCTCAGTGCCTTCTGCAAGAGCTCAATTTCACTTTGACAACCTGGCAAGAAGAAAATTTCAAGATGTTGCTGATAGAAGGCTTGCTAAGGAGGCAATTGTCAAAGCTGTGCCAATTTCAAGAAAAGGCAGTCAGTGCAAGTTAAAAATAACCAAAATGGGTGCAGCAGGCCCAGAACTAGAAACATATGACTTCACTGATGTTGCACAAATGGGGTACAGAGAATGGATTGAGCTGGCAGTTCCTCTGAGTGAGTCTAAGTCTGAAACTGCCAAGACTATCAGAGCATATGTGAAGAAGCTGATGGAGAGAGTGAAGAATCTTGGCCTGATCTCCAAAGAAGTAAGTGAAGGTGTCTATGTGACACAACCAAAAATAAAGGCCAGGAGGACAAGGAAGGACACTGAGATGGAACAACTCCTCATCCTGATAGAACAAGGTGACTATGCTATTGAGATGAAAGGAGTTGATCACAGCCTGCCTAGTGGAATTGAGTTTGAAGATGGCAAGATTATTGAAGAGCCTGAGCTGGGGGCATTTTTTGTAGATCCCTTAACTCAGAAAAAATGCTTTCAGAGAGCATCAGATCTATACAAGGTGGATCTGAGACAGCTGGTAGCCTTCAGACTTGCAGTTTCATTCAGGCAGTCAAGCAGGTGGAGAGCAGCTATCAGGGATCAGCTTAGAAGCTGTTATGAAAGAGGTGAACTTGAGGATCCCAAGTTTATGATAATAAGAAGTGAGATTCAAGAACTTGAGGATACTAGAGAGGAACTAGAGAAGATGTTTCAAGATCCCCCTCCTTTGTGATGAAGTCCATCTGCCATCTGGGTAGGTGATGAATGGAAGCTGTCCATCAGTTGGACAGGCTTACCATTTTCTGCTCCTAACAAAAACAGTCCAATGTACATTAGTTGTACTTTATTTACATATGTTGTAATTTGCTTTTACATTAGTTGTAATATACATCAATACATCAGTTGTACTTTTGTAAGAACATGTGTTGTTCTAATGTAATCAAAAATCAGTGTATATATAAACTGATCTTTTACTTTATGTTGATGTTGTAATTTTATTTCAACAAATGTACTGTAAAAATATATAGTGACTTTTGATAAGATTAGCTTAGACTGGTTATTGCAAATAGGGGGAGATTGTTAGGCACAAAAAGGCCTAAGTCAAACCTGCTCTGCATCTGAGGGGGAGATTATTAATCAAACCTGTTGATGCCTTTGAAGGTTGAATTTAAGGCTTGTTATATGCCTTATTGAAACCTGAAAATGATTTGCAATATCAGCCTAAAGCTGTTCTATGTGTTGCATGTGTTGCAACAAAGGCAGTTTTGCCCAAGCTGTTCAGTCTGCTGAACAGGCTGGACATAAACTGTCTACGCTGCTCTACACTAATGAGTAGCTTGGACAGTTTACAAGTGTTATGTTCTTTGTGAACAGAACCTGTTCTTTGTGAACAGGCTAAACACTTTATGGAATGTGTTTCCAAGTCCTCATGTATTGTTTTTGACTACAAGATCAGTTTACAAAGTCGAAGACAAAGTGGAAATCAGAACTGCTCAGCCTGCCCAAGCTGTTCTGTTACATGAAGACAAAAGGTTATTTGAAAAAGGGTGACAGACCTTTTTCTTATATCAAAATAGGCCTTTACAAGGAAGAAAAATACAAAGTTGACATTCCTTATTTGGTTAAAGGCAATGCAACAGTAGACAAAGTGAAAAGACAAAAGTTCTGCACATGTGAAGACAAGTCGGCTTTTCAGAAAGGTGCAGAAAAGGTTATGTTGTCTTTTCAACAAGACTTCTCCTTTTTCATTTCGTCCAATGAAGAAGCTTCTCTTAGATCCTCTGAGTGGGTATAAAAAGAAACTTCCAATGATTGATCGATTAAGCCAAAAAAAGCTAAGTGCTGAAAACAAGAGTGAACGTGCATTCAAAGTGTGTCTTTCATGCATGCAAGTCTGCTTGAATAAAACAGTACTCAGTGTCTAAGCTGTTCTTGTTCAAGCTGTTCCTCAGAGTCTTGTAAACACAGTGAGTGATTCTTAGTGAGTGTATTCATTGTAATTAGTTTAAGTCAGTCTTAGACTAGTTAGATATACTGTTGTATCTGTCATCTCAGCTTGAACCTTTCCGCATTCAAGCTTGTTTGTAATTAACAGTTGTTAATAATACATACAAACATTGAGAAAATTGTGAGTAGTTTTTAAAGTGCTGTATTCACCCCCCCCCCCTCTACAGCTTAAAGCTATACACTTGGGATATCTTTTGGGACCTACAATTACATTATTTAATTTATCTCATACATATTATGGTTGGTTGGCACAGATTGTAGATGTCGAGGAGAACGATGCAACGAACTCAAAAATACCGTATTGAAAGGAAGATAGGAGTTTTTCGCTAGGTATTTGACCAAATATGTGACTTCTGCTTACTATTTCTAAGATTATCCAAAGACCTTTTCTAAATTATCAACAGGCTCGCCAAGCACGTTGAAAATTCGTCCGAGAGATTTTTTAGTCTATTTATACGAGGAGATCATATGAAAATTGTAACCGATTCTTTCGTTTGCCTCCCCCTTTTGAAAAACAAAAGAGAAGAGGTACCCTGAAATAAATATGTTAATGTCCGGATAGATTGGTCTCCAAACCTCCTATTATCCCAATACCCCGAACACATTAGAACACACTTGTTTTTGTATAAGAAATATTCAAATAAAGTGTTAACTGAAAAGAGGGTTAAGATGAGTGATGTTTAGGACGACGAGATCCCATACCTTTTTAATTATTTAGGGTGGGAAAGTGTGTTTGAGTTGGGCGGCCACGATATTTATCAGGCCGATGTAGTCGAGTGGATGTCTACCCTACGGAGGGAGACGGGTCGTTCAGCGAACGACTTTAGGTTGATAGGTACCGTCCATGGTAGGGACGTGGCGATGGATGCACAAATCCTTCACCAATTATTTAATTTAGATACTAGGGTAGGCTACGAAGGGTCTAACCAGCAGGGGTACGAGTATAGGAATGAGGCCCAACTGGCCTTCACTATTACGACTTGGTCAGGGGAGTGGACAGAGCAGGTTAATAGAGTTTTTTTCCCATCCATTTTGGAGTCCGAGTCCTCCACTTCCTAGAGCCGAAAGGCTTTATCTCCGAGGTGTAAGGTGCTTCACAAGATTCTTGTGAAAAATATCTTGCCTCGTGATAGCGACCTGACCAAAGTCAGGCATAGGGATATCACAATCCTTCACGCCCTTCTTAAGGGTAGGCCCAGACAGTCCTTTGCGTGGACAATTATGAATGATTTATGGGCTATGTACGATACGAGAGAGAGGACGATCATCCCCCATGCTTGGTTGATCTCCAAGTTCCTTGAGAGGACGGGCTCACTTTCGCCCGATTCCCTGCTATCCCCCATTTCGGCGACGTTCATTAGGGTCGCCATGATCCCTACCTTGATTTTTAGGGAAGTTGACGAAGGATTCGAGATATTCGACAAAGAGACAAATGAGTCGTATATCGAGGACTACACTGAGGATGAGAGGAGAGAGAGGGTAGAAGGCCGCCAATGAGGCGAGAGTTCGACATGCTGAGCCGAACCTAGGTGCATCTACCTTGTGCAGTCAAGGTAATGACAGTTTTGATTTTGACAGCATGATGAGGCAGATAGATGATATAGCAGTAGGTCAGGGTGAGTTTCGAGAGGATGTGACCCAGAGACTAGATGAGATGAATGAGCGTATGAACCATATTTATGACAGGGTCGATCACTTAGCGGGTCGGGTAAATCAGTTACAGGATGGGCAGAGATCCCTAGCATACCAAAATGCCTACTACCAGCACCATGACTGGGCATATTGGGAGGGAGTCCGACATCATGAGGACTCCGTAGCCGGTATGCCATATCAGTCTTATGAGGATTACACGATGCCCAACTACCAGGCCTATAACCCTGCCGTAGATACTTATCAGCACTATCTGGTGCATGGCAGGCAGGACCTCCCAGACCTGATGCCTCCTCACTTGGTTCCGCCGACTGCACAGTTCAGCCATGGCCAGAACCCGTATACCGACTTCTTCAACAGCGTCTTCGCTCCTCCTCCGCCGCCTCCTCCATTTCAATGATCGGGTACCATCCTTCCTTATTCTTTACTTTTCTGTTTTTTTATTTTATTTCAGTTTGTTATGCATTTAATTTCTTATCGTAATTTTCATTTATTTTTAGTCTTAGCTGAGTCCTATTTAGAGTTTATAATGTTTATATAGTCTGTCATTTCTTACCCACTCGAGTCTTGTTTGCTGATCAGGCCATGGAATATGATGATACTTAGAAAATACATGTGCGAGTAAATTGGCTAGTGGTGACAGAATATTTTATATTTAAGAAAAGAGTCGTAGTAATAATTAAAACTTTTTGCCATGTAAAATGAATTTAAGTACGTTAAAATGTATTTGGGCTTAAATATAAGTAATGTGTCAAAAGATTTTGGAAACCCATGCAATAAGGGGGAGAGCTTAATCATGTTTTAGCCTCAAAAGTAAGTTAATTGTAGTCTAGATGGTTCGGGAAAGTTAGTCCGTACCTAATCCCCTAAAATCATTTGGTTTGGGAGCGGTTGACCGAAATCTCGTTACATGGGCCATCTAGCTAATCTAGTGAAAAGAATATAGATAGAAGCATGATGTTAAAAAAGAAAAGAAAATTTGTCGTAAACATGCAAAGAGGAAAAGATGGTCTGAAGACCCACATGTTTTAAGTATCGTAACCTTGAGCTAAAAGGGTATTTTCAAAGTGAGATACATTATATAAATTCTAAGAGAATTATATTTTAACTGAAAACGTCTTTAATTTACATGTTAAGAATTTTAATGCATTAGTGCGAAGGCTAGCTTAACATAAAATTGCTAGAGTCACAGCCAATACATGCTCGTTACTTAGTTAGTTCTGATTCCAAAAGCTTGTTCGGGGACAACCAAGAGTTAAGTTGGGGAGATTTGATAAGTCTATAATTTATATGGTTTTTGAGTCATATTATGATCATTTTAAGCACTCATACTTTGTAAAATCCATATTACTAGTCCAAGTTTGTATTTCAGGGCCAAGATGTTAAAAAGAAGCAATCCGAGAGAATTCAGAGCAAACCGAGCTGAGGAGGGTGCAGGCTTGTGCCACCCTGCACTCCACATAGCGTCCCAACTATCCAGATTCTTTCCAGCACATGCCAGCTAAACCCTAGCCGCATCCGGGTGCAGGGGGCGCAAAAACGTGTTTTACAGCCTGTGGAACCCTAATCTCGACCTCCCTAGAAATACAAGTCGAGGGGCAGCTTTGGAGAGAGTCCTGACGTGTGTGAAAGTGTGCCGAAGCCCTGCCGGAGTGGATCTACGATACAAGAACGAAGACGGTGATTCACAAGCTACCCAATGGCTCATATCTATGATTGTGACGGGCATACGATGAGCGGCTAATCCCATTAGCCGTTGCAGAGGATCTACGACTAAGTTTACTCTTCTTTAATTTATTATGTTTTCATGTAATTTTATTAAGCGAGATCAAATTATGTGTATGCAAATGATAAACATTTGGCTATGAGTATGATTATGTGTTGCGTTTGGTAAAAGCAAGATAGTTTTATCGTGGTGTTATTATTCGTGCCGAGTCCATTAGCTTAGGGATTAAGACGAGTATTAATGTTGAACATGCTATGCCAAGAGTTATTGGTTAAAACACGTTTGATTAATTTAGTCGCGTTATTGATTATGTCTATGTGATCGTTGCATGAAATTATAGTGAGTAATACTTATGTCGTGGTGATCCCATGAATGGTTATTCGTCTCTTGATTGTTTATCTACTACGTTAGTTGTCTTGTCATTAATTTTAGTTACAAATTGATAGCAAAACATTAATCTAAACAAATCATTCAAATCCACAAATTCACAATTTAAATGCTTTCAATAAACTTATAAGGCTAATAACCCAATCTTGATTACGACCACACTCCCTGTGGATTTGACCCTTACTTCTCTAGCTAAATAGTGGATTTAAGTACTAATTCTGTGGGTCACAACAACGGCCCGTCAAGGAGAAACAGATGCTTCCAACACTGTGGTTGTTCCGGCAAAGACACAAAGTCCTTCTGCACTTACCCCAATAGAAGGAGTCGACTCAAGTGTCCTACTGTGTTGGTATCTATGACTTGTGCATGAGAAAATGTACACGCGGGCGACTGTGTACTTTGTTCAATATTCATGGTATCCAAAGGATTCTAGGATAGATCATGTGCTAATTCCCGGTGCAAAATTGAAACACCATCTTGTTGAGAAGAAGGTGAGTAGCTGGTTGGGTGTGTAGACACCAGTGGGGTACTGGCTATTTCAACGCTAACTCCTATATGAGAGCTAATAGCAGATGTGGTTTCATCCCGGCTGTCTAGAGTTGGGATCTCCCTCACACTCATTCTCGCTATTCAAAAATATCTATCTCTGGTAAGCTCTTAGGTTGAGAAATTTCAATCATACCAGCACCTCCCATATTATCATCATTATCCTCATCCTCATCATCATCTTCTCCCTCATTGCCTCCTTTAGCTATATTTGATAAAGTACGTTTTGAGTCAGAACTACGCTCACCTCCCCTCACTTCCTCCACAGCTCCCTCAGGCTCATTTTGGCTTTCCTGAACATCAACCCCTTGCTGATGTTCCTGCTCACCTAAGACTCCTTGGGCAAGAAAACCCGATTCTTGGGTTTGTACAGGAGCATGATCTATTCTATAAAGTCTAACACTCTCAGCCTCTAGATCAACATATTTAAACAAAGATTCAAGTATTGGCATTACATTAGCATTTAGAGCATCTTGAACATTGTGAAGACTCATCATCACATAGTCTGGACATTTTTGAGCATTGGATCTCTTCTAAATTTTCTCGTTTTCCCTCAGAATACCTCTGATCAAAATTGGGATAAATCTTTGTAGAGGCACAAACTTTCTTGCTCTGTTTGTTGTCTTGGCCAACACAACTTCCTTCAGATCTTCCCAGACGTATTGTGCATAGTCGTAATGCTTACTGAAAGAAATGCCAGCAAAAAGACGTAAGCAGTGAATGCTCCTTCGATCTATGCCTGTATGTTTTGAGGTCATACACCTGTTAATGATGCCGAACAGGGTATATCATTCTCCACTCAGTCCATTTCTGTGGAACTTTGAGCTTTTTGGCAGAGGTTTGGAGTAACCCAGGCAAAAAAGATCATGACATAATTGATCATCGGAAACAAAATCTTCAAAATCTGCCAGCTCGGGAAAATTGACTGTGTCAATACGTCGTGGTAGGAACAGATTATGACGTAGACTGGCTAAGGTTATTTTGGCCTTGAATCGATCAATTTTGACTTTGAAATGATGGTCACCTTCAGCAGGCACAAATTTTATGGTGTGCTAGAATTGATTTAGGTATACGAGAGGAATAGAAGGTTTGTATTTCAAAAGATATTCAAGAGGGTGACCTTTAATGATTTCAACAATAATGGGATGGCTCACTTTAATGACATTGGGATCAAATCTATGATTATTATCCAGCATGGCTAAACAGTGTTTGGGTTTGACCAATTGTGTTTTAAGGATTGGTGATGAAGGTGATGGTCTAGTGACAGAAGCAGATTTAACTAGTTTAGAGACCATTGTATGGTTAGATGATGAATGGGAATCTGAGGAACTGGAATTTTGGGTGGGGGCTTGGGATGTTATCTGATACCTTTAAAAATAACAAACATGTTAGAAATGTTAGGTAAACAAATTTAATCCTATAACAAGAAATTAGAAAAATATGTGTTCTATTATTTAAAGCATCGGGATTCCAGACAATAATAATAAAATATTATTGTTAGGACTCGAAAATCAATCGTTAAGAGACCAATGTTAATAAAACATAGATTTTAAAAATTTCTCAAAAAATGTTAAATTTCTCTGAAAAATTAAAATTCCCACAGTTAGAAATATTCTTGAAATTTTTTGTTTCAAACTCGAGTCAAGAAGGAATAAACTCGAATAAGTCATGAATTTTCTTGGATGATATGAGACCCAACTCGAAAAAGCTTTATACAAACTCGGTTGACCAAGTGATAAACTCGAATAGAATATAAGTCAACTCGGATGAACTAATGTTAAACTTTGATAATTCAATATTTCATGCAATTCAATCACAATTAAAAAACAATATGAACGATAACAACAATTATCAGCACAATTTATTGAATGATTAATAGAGAGAATATTACATTGGGGTTTCTTGACTTGCTAAGCAATTCTTCTCTAGATCTGTATTGTCTTCTGTCCAAGCTACGTACTTCTCAACATTACAATAAACTTCTTTTTATTTACCCAATATAACTATTGTGTATTTACAATTCAGTCCCTGAACTATTACAAAATATTGTTTTTCAACTCTATTTATAATTGTACCCAACAATCTCCCCCTTAGAGATGAAAACAATTTTCAATTAAAGTTTTGTTCAGGTTGATTCTTTTCTTTAATCTTCTTCTTTTCTTTGATCTTTTCTGAGACTTCAAAACTCTGTCTCTCTTCTCTTCAATCTCTGAATCTTATAATAAAAATTTCTTCTTCGTTGTCTCTCTCTGATCTTCACATCTCTTCTTCTCTAACTTTTTCTTTTCTTGATAGCACACTCCCCCTTGAATCATGTATAGCTCTCGATTCTTTCCCTTGATCAATTGTCTTGATATGATTTAGCAATTTTCTTCAGTTGTCTTCAAACTACTCAACAGTTGTCTCTGAACTTTAGCTTTTCTCCCCCTCATGATGATCATAAGAAATATGAACATCATGCAAAATCTTCAGAGACATTGATTCATCGAAGATTACAGTAGATGAAATACAACAACAATTATAATTTAGAAATATTACACATTGATTATCTCCCCCCTCATACTGATATCCTCTCCCCTATACTAAACAAATCTATCTCACTCCCCTCAAAAATTTCACTCCCCCTCGAATTGATACTATAACTTTTCAGAACAAAAACAAAGTTTTTCAACTTTGGGGAAAATGAAACACATTCATTTTGTGAAATTACGAGTCTAGGTCCACATAGGATTCCTGTTTGCACAATAGACATAATCTATGTAACCTACGTTCAGCGCTGGCATGATGTTAACACTGATAGGATTTTCAAATAGTTATCGTGAAATCCTTTATCATAAAAAATCAGTCTTATTTGTTCCCGCTTAGTCACTTTCGACTAGCAGTTTATAGTCACGCAGACTGTCAGACTCGATGTGTCCTAAAAGTGTATATAATCAGCTCTAGACATAATGTGCATCAAATGAAGTCGGAGACCGGAGAAAATGTCTTCCTTGTTTCAATATCAGTAATATCCAAATGATATATCAATAGAAATGAGCAATATCTCCGTGATTATTGAAACATAAATCTTTTGAGAGATAACTTAGTGGTTGGTGGGGTTAAGTGCATGCGTCATTGGGTCCATGACGTCTTTTCAATATCAAGTCGCCTAGGGCTTGATAGATTATGTTGTTACCCAGCAGACACAGTGTAGGTAGGATTTTCTTTTCTTTAAATTCTTTCTCAACTCTCAGCTCTCAGTATTTTTTCATCTAAGCTCCCTCCGGCTCACTTTTCAGAAATAAATTTAGTCATCTTTTTAGTGAAAAACATGAACTGATGCACCACCATCTCCTTTTCAATATACTCTTCTCACTTACATTTTACCTCTGCTCGACCCTGTCAGTATCCCGTGATAACTGACACTTCTCAACTAATAGACCTAAAGAACCCTTACCCACACAAACTACAATTGGTTTACTTCTTGCGTAGGTCTTCCAGTTTTGGTTAGACCATAGTAGCGATATTTATGCCTATCACTTAGTTTGGTGCATAATCGGAGTCTGCATAAAGATGTTCAGCTATGAAGCTCAAGGGATATGATGAAATTCAGCTCATATGATATCGGATATTATATTTAGAAAATTTGGGAGATATCAGAATGAAATGAAAAATCTGATATATGAAAAGAATCAGAATTTCTGGAAAGAATTAGCACTTGGAAGATAATGGGGGAATCCAGTATGAATTTGAAGAGTTATAACAAAGAGAATCTCAGAAGAAATGAGATTATGAAAATCAAAGGGAATAGATCAATTAATCTCAATGATATATTCAGAGAATCAGAAAAAAATTTCTTTTCAGCTCAAACTTCTTTTTATGTGTGTATCAAATATTTTCGTGACAAATCACACACAGTTTTTGAAAAATGTCATCGTCAAAGTATCTGAAACTCCTCCGGGAAATAAGCACAAACAGTTAGGCAACTCAAAGAAATTAAAACAGGAGCAAAAAATTATAAAACTAAAACTCCCTCTTTGTCAATTTCAGCTTCGGAGTTGAATTCAGAGCAGGAATTCCAGAAAGATTTTCTTTCAAAATCGGGGTCTAATCGGAGGTGATTTGAAACAATTTGTCGCGGAAGCTCGGGTTTCAGTCTTATGTAACTGAAAGCCTTTAGCTCTGGTTATGTACTTAAGAAGTACAAAATCCAGTATCAATGATGATCGAGTTCTACTCTGTGATAAGTAGAAACCTTAGTTGAATTGAAGAACATGTTCTAGTTTGGATTGACTAAAAACCAATTTGAGATAAAGCTCGGGTTCTAGTATGTTGTAACTAGAAGCCTTATGATTGAACTGAAGAACGGGTTTTTAGTCTAGATTAACTAAAAACCATTTTGAACTGAAAGAACGGGTTTCAGTCTGAAGTGATCTGAAAACCTATAACCTGCAAAATCAAGATGTCTTTGGTATCCAAACTGATTTGGATCTAGAGTTGTTAGCGCTCTTGGGTACCCATTTAAAAACAGGCTTTGGTACCCACTTATACTTGGGTTTAGGTACCCATTGCAGATTATAATTATCAGATTCTTTTTCAAAAGTAGAAAACAAATTTTTTGAGTACTTTTACATTTAATATCTGAGTGTCTAAAGAAACTTGATTTTGAATGATTAGAATTTTCTGAACTCTTCTTCCTGATAAACTGTCCGGTTCTGGCCTGTTTTGGGTAATACGTGGTCGTTTTCTTTGAAAATGTTTTCTGGTTAGACGGACCAGTATTTCCAAAAACTTTAAAAATATTAGGCTTTGAAGATTCACCTGTGTAAATCTTAACCGGAAGTTGTTCATTGATTTTGTCTTTGCCTTTATGTATCTTGAGAAGATACTTAAGTTTTAGATATGAAGATAAATCAAACTTAGCAGAGTTATTTAGATTCACTTCACTTTCAGAAGACAAATCAGATTGATCAACATTGGATTTTAAACACACTGAAGATGGGGTCTTAACCTCTGATTCAGTTGATGAAGTTAAAACATGTAATTGTTTTGTAAGATGAAGTATTTGATCTTCCAAACTTTTGATAATGACTAAATTTGAATTTTTGTCATGATCAAATGAGTGGTAATCAGATTTAAAAGATTGTTCTTTGATAAAGAACATTTGTCTTTCATCTTCAAACAATTCAGATTTTGATATAAAATCTTGTTCTTTAAGTAAGAACTCATGTCTTTCATTCTCAATCAAATCTTTAGTTAAAGACAACTCTTGTTGAAGAGCAAAAATTTCTTCATTTTTGTTTAACATACAATTTTGATAAGTTTGTTTTGTCTTAGAAAGTGTATCTTCAAGATCCTTAACTTTCTTGTTTAGCTCAGATCTTTCAGACACAAGACATGTTAGTTGAGTTGTACTTTGAAAATTCTCTTGTTTAAGCTCATCAAGTTCTTTATTCAACTAAGATATTTTCTAATTAAGAACAGGACTCTCAGAACTTTGTTTGTCTTTTAAGCTCAAAAATTCTTCGTTCAGTATTCGTACGTCACGTAAAGCCAAAGCTTTATCAATATTTAACTGAACAAGAATGTCATAATTGTTCTTACGAATCTTTTCAGATTCAGTAAGTTTTGCAATAAGCTCAGACTTCTCTTCAAATTTTTTATTTAAATCAGATATTTTTAACTGATAAGCACAACTCTCAGACTTTTGCTTATCTTTTAAGCTCTGAGTTTTTAATTCCTCTTTTAAGATTTGAATTTCTTCGTTCAGTATTCTTACATCACGTAAAGCCAAAGCTTTATCTGTATTTAACTGAACGCGGATATCATAATTGTTCTTACGAATCTTTTCAGATTTAGTAAGTTTGACAATCAGCTCAGACTTTGAAAATTTTTCATATTCCATTATGAATGTAGAAAAATGAACTTCCAAGATCTTCTATGGACTTATGAAAATTTGAATGAATCTTGATTGAAGAAAAATGAATCTTGAATGATTAATTTGTTAAAAATCAGAACTGATTTGACTTTTTGATGTTGAAATTTTAGATTTTCTGTAGAAAAATGCCCGTAACATTTTCTGGAGTGGAATTGGGCCTCGAAATATTACCGAATCATCTTTGCCAATCCAAGAAATCATAGATCTCGGTTTAACCTTCATTTTGGCGTATGGTAGGCTGTCTAGCGATGTTCCAAAAGTTATGGTCAATTTAAGCAGGAAAGGTCAAATAGTCAAAACTCGAATGATGTGAGATGAAACTCGAATGTATAAGAATCAAACTCGAATGAAGTAGCTTGAAACTCGATTGAGTTACAAATGAAACTCAGGTGATGTAGCACTGAAACTCGAATCAGCCTATTTAAAACTCGAATGAATCACAGCAAAACTCAAAGTACTTGGCAACAAACTCGAATGATATTATCTTGCAACTCGAATGATACAGCTTGAAACTCGATTAATGAAGCTTGAAACTCGATTAATGAAGCTTAAAACTCGGATAAATGAAGCTTGAAACTCGGATAAATGAAGCTTGAAACTCAGATAAAGAGGCTTGAAACTCGATTTAGTCTTCTAAAACTCGATTAACACTTGAAAAACCAAGTTTAAAAAACATAATTTTCAACAAAAATTCACCAAATGAGCTCAAATTATGATCGAGTGTGGGTTTTTCACACAGAAAGAACTTTTGTGAAACAACTTTGGCTAATTTCAGATTAAAAACCAAAAATCGACCAAAAAAAAACCCAAGAACACACACATCTTTTAAAAATTCCAAAAAATCTCAACTAAATTCTGTGTGTTTTGAGTTATGATTTGAGTTTTATATCATCAGATTCGTCTTCAAAAATAACACACTCGATCCAAATTTCAGATCATATCATCCAACTAATTAAAACCCTTTGATGATATTCAAATTTCTGAAGAAAAAAAAAACTTGAATGTAACAGTGTTTATCTTTTCCGAAAATCAGATTCAAATTCACTCAAAAATCGGCCATATTTGGCTCTGATACCAATTGATAATTCAATATTTCATGCAATTCAATCACAATTAAAGAACAATATGAACAATAACAACAATTATCAACACAATCTATTGAATGATTAATAGGGAGAATATTACATTGGGGTTTCTTGACTTGCTAAGCAATTCTTCTCTAGATCTGTATTGTCTTCTGTCCAAGCTACGTACTTCTCAACATTACAATAAACTTTTATTTATATACACAATATAACTATTGTGTATTTACAATTCAGTCCCTGAACTACTACAAAATATTGTTTTTCAACTCTATTTATTATTGTACCCAACAAACTCGAATGAAAAATGATTTTTCTCGAATGAAATGGCATCAAACTCGAATAAAACTTATGGTTTCTCGAAATGCCCTTTGATCGAGTTGAAATTTCTTGAAAAACATTTAAGTCCTTTTCTATCAAACTCGAAAGACTCATGGAGTTTTCTCGAATGACTTGTGAACCGAGTTGGAAGGATTTAAAAATTACCAAGTCCTTATCTTATCAAACTCGAAAGATATATGGAACTTTCTCAAACACTGAATTGGTTCAACCAGATTAAAGAATGTCTTTTCTCTATTGATGTTTCAATCGAGTTTTGAGAATCAAATATTCTAAGTGTCAAGACTTATCAAACTCGATTGAAACAAACATTTTTCTTGATTGACTGTTTGTTCAAACTCGATCAAAACATGATCTTACTCGAATGACTTTATTTTCGAGTTTGAACAAAAATATTTTCTAAGTCCCTATTCTACTCTGAAATTTCACAAATTAAATTCTAGGGACTTTTTGGCCTGACCATTTACATGTTCCTACTCGAAAAATGATTTTGAACAACTTTGCTTTACTGATGTTGTTCCAAAAACAACATTTAAACCATTTAAAATCCGAATTACAGTGAGTTCAAAACTTCAAACTTTTTGAATTTCAAAATCAAATTAAATGTTGTATGGTTAAATGTAAGAATTGAAATTTGATATTCAAGCTTATATGACCAATATAATCACAACCATACGTTCAATTTCAGAAATAAACCACAAAATCAAAAAACACATATACACACACCGAAACACCAAGAACACACACGGTAACACGCATTACATATAAAAGAACATAAAACTCGAAAATATAAAGCTGAATAATACAAAAGTATTAACATATACACGAAAAAACTTACACTTTTTATATCTGAAATTGAAATTCACCAGAAAACTAGAATGCTTCTTGATGAAGAAAAGTCGAGAGAATGTTTGGGAAGGAAAGTGAACAGTGCACCATGTTTGTAAAAAGTGATTTTGAATTTCAAATTTCAAATATATACACCTTTTTGAAATTAAACCCGGCCCACTTTAAAATAACCCAATCTCTCATTTTGCTTTAAAGCCCAATTAACAAAAATTAGATCCACACTCTAAACAAAAAAAAAAAAAAAAAAAAAAACAACTAAAAAATTGAACATCACAAAAATAAAAAAATTATAACAAAAAAAAAAATAAAATGAACTAAAAAAATTTTACTAAACAAAAATAAAATGTACTAAAATTGTTGCTCCCCTTGACTTTTGCATTTAAGCTCCCCCTCAGATCAATATCAATTTTTAATTTAGCTCCCATGCAATTAATCAGATAAAAATTTATCAGATATTCAAAATATCAGATAAAAATTTTCTGTTAGCTCCCACTACACATGGCAATCCGATTCTGTTAAATTTCAGAAAAATTAATGACTTTTAAATCATATGAGATTAACAACAATTTAAATCAAGTAAAAAATTGTAAAAATAAAATTATATTGTGTAACTACTGAATATTTAAATCTATCGATTCAACATACCCAATTAGTATACTAAAAAGTTAAAGTGTTTTTCATCTAACGCTTTGGTAAACAAATTAGCTAGTTGATATTCAGTGGGTACAAAATATAATTCTACATTACCATTTTCTACATGATCTTTTAGGAAGTGATACCGAATGTCAATATGCTTAGTTTTTGAGTGTTGCACCGGATTTGAAGCAATTGCAATTGCACTCTGAGAATCACAATATATAGGAATCTTTTGAGGTGTAAACCCGTACTCTCTCAGTTGGCTCTTCATCCAACACTTGTGAACAACATGATGATACATCAGTGTACTATGCTTCTGCTGTTGATAATGACACACAATGTTGTTTCTTGGATGACCGGCAGACATGTTTGTCACCGAGAAATTGCACTGCTCCTGATGTGCTCTTCCGATCCAATTTATCACTTGCATGATCAGCATCAGAGAAGGCAGTTAATGTAAATGATGATTCCCTGGGATATCATAAACCTAAGTTTGGAGACCCGTCAGATATCTTAATATTCGTTTGGCAGCAACCACATGTGATTCTTTTGGATGTGTCTGATATCTAGCACAGACACAGGTAGCAAACATAATATCCGGTCTACTCGCAGTTAAGTACATTAATGACCTAATTATCCCTCGATAATGAGTTACATCAACAGGTTTTCCTGATATGTCCTCATCGAGTTTAGATTTAGAATCTGGAGCCATGGGTGTTTATATGGGTGCATAGTTGACCATGTTAAATTTGTTTAACATGTCTTGAATGTATTTTGACTGATTGATGAAAATACCATCACTCAGTTGTTTTACTTGTAGACCCAAGAAAAAATTTATTTCACATCATCATGCTCATTTCAAAATTTTGGGACATTAAAAATGCAAAATTTTTACAAAATTCTGTATTTGTAGACCCAGATATTATATCGTTCACATATATCTGAATATCGGGACCCTGACGTTTAACAAATAGGGTAGTGTCCACTGCACCTTTGTTGAAGCCACATTTCAACAAATAATTTGAAAGGGCATCATACCAAGCTCGGGGTGCTTGTTTAAGTCCATACAGTGATTTGTCTAAAATATATACATGATCAGGCTTTGAATGATCAGTAAATCCTTCTGCTGATATGTATATTCTTCATCAGTTAACTCCCCTTTTAAAAACACAGTTTTTACATCCATTTGATATACATTTTTGTCATAATCGATTTAATCCGGGCAACGGGGGCAAAAGTTTTGTCATAATCGATTCCCTCCTGTTGGCTATATCCTTTGGCTACGAGGCGTGCTTTGTTCCGAATGATGACTCCGTGTTCATCTTTCTCGTTCTTTAAGATCCACTTCGTGCCAATGATAGACTTGTCCTTTGGTCTTTCCACTAATCTCCAGACCTTCAACCTTTCAAACTGATTGAGCTCCTCTTGCATAACTACAATCCAGTCTACATCCAGAAGAGCTTCTTTCACCGTCTTTGGCTCGATCTTGCTCCAAAAATTTGAGAAGAGACATTCGTTCATGGTAGCTCTCCGGGTTTTTACAAAAGCAGAGGGATCACCAATGATGTTTTCTGGTGGGTGGTCCCTTGTCCATTTGAAAGTAAGAGGATAAGGTTGAAGCTGGTCTTGATTTAGATTCAAATCCATGTAGGGAATTCAGAGGATAGTTTCTGAAGTTGATGGGATATCAACTGAAGTAGGGGTTTCTGAATTTTCAGAATTCAAGGGAGTTTCAATAGATTCTAGAGCTTGAATTGGTTGTACACTTTCAACAAGTATGTGTATCTTTAGAAATCAGTTGGTGTGAATGATCGGAGACTACAACCGGATCTTCAGTAATTCTGTCATGAACCAAAATTGGAACATTAGATTTGGTCTTTTCAAAGTAGTCTTCATAAAAATTTTCAAAAAGTTTATTAAGATCATTCATTTCATCTTTAAGATCTGGAACAATTCCTTCGTTGAAGTTTACATTTACGCTCTCGTTGACAGTCTTCGTACGCTTGTTGTAGACTCGAAAAGCCACAGATTCTTTGGAGTATCCAATGAATATGCCTTCATCAGCTTTCTTATTAAAGTTTCCCAAGTTGTCTTCGTCATTCAGGATAAAACACCTACATCCAAAAACATGAAAAAATTTAACATCAGGAACTCGTTTATTAATCATTTCATATGGTGTCTTTTCGAATCTTTTATCGATGATCAATCTGTTATGGGTGAAACACGCAGTTGCTACAGCTTCAACCCAGAGGAATTATGACAGATTAGAATATGCAAGCATCATGTGGGCGGATTCCACAAGCGTGTGGTTACGTCTTTCAACAACACCATTCTGTTGTGGAGTACGAGCTGCTGAAAATTGATGTGTTATCCCAACAGAACTCAGAAATGTCTCGAGGGACTTGTTCTTGAACTCTGTACCATTATCAGATCTAATGGTCTGAACTGAAAGCTGCAACTTTACTTAAATCTTGCGTATGAAGTCAATAATGATCTCTGTAGCTTCAGACTTGGATCTCAGGAAGAAAACCCATATGTATCTTGAAAAGTCATCGACTATGACCAAAACATATATCTTCTTATTGATACTCTGTACCCGCATAGGTCCGCACAAATCCATATGGAGTAGCTCTAAAGCCCTAGTTGAAGAATGTTCAACTTTTAACTTATGAGAAGCCCTCACCATCTTCCCTTTTTCACATGCGGCACACAGCTGCTCCTTGTGAAATCGGAGAGTTGGTACCCTTTGACTAAACCACCTTTTGCAAGATTGGTCAATTCTTTGAAGTTCAAATGGGATAGACGACGATATCACAACTAGGATACTTTAGATGTTGCCTTTGACAGTAAGCAGACATCTTTCTTCAGATTAATGTTGGCTAAATCTATGAAGTACAAATTTGTTTTTCTACTACTAGCGAGGATTTCCTTCCCTTCCCCAGATCTAATACTACACCTATTAGCCTTGAAATTGACTTCTAACCTATATCGCACAGTTGACCGATGCTGAACAGATTATGCCCAAGACCATCAACGTAGAATACCTTCTGAATCGTTATCTTATCATACTCCAGACTCCCATAGCCTTTGATCGGACAGAATTGATCATTGCCGAACCTCAACGTCCCGCAGAATTTGTCAACAAAATTCGTTAGGGTTTCTCGCTGTCCGGTCATATGCTTGGAACATCCGGAGTCAAGGTACCACACATGATTTACCTATAAAACGAAGTAAAATGTGAGGTACCCACTTGTAGTTGGGTACTTTGAAGTTTGGTAAATAATGCGTATCTTGTCAGGTATATTTACAGATAAATTCGTTAACTTTGGAACCCACTTTGTAACAGTCTTTTTGGGTACCCATTTTTTTACAGTTCATTTTGGAACTGATTTTGAAATTTGCTTCTTTGGAACCCTTTGTTGTTTAAAAATAGGAACCTTGTTCTTTGAAACCCATACAAACTTATCAGATTTATGCACAGATATATCATTCAACACATGGCAATTGACAGAATTTAAAGTTAACAATTCAGCACGTGAGTATTTAGAATATTGTTTAACAGGAGATTTATTACAGACAGTGTTATCTACTGGTCTAATCCTATCTGTAACTCGCAAATCTTTCACTCTCCATTCCTGTCTGAAACTCTTGTTTTTCTTTGTTTGTTGCTTCTTTCTCCAAACTTTCTTCGATGAACTTTTCACAATATAATCTGACATAACAGAAGAACGAGAATTAGTCAATTTAGAATTAACCGTTTTCTGCAAAATCTTCTTACCTTCAAAAGCATTTCCTTTCTTTTCAATTGAAACCTTTGATGATGAGGATTCACCTTTTTCAAATTTTAGAGTAACAAAAGAAACTTTTTTTTTCTCCTTTTTGTGTAAAACAGGTGTTGAAACTGATTTAACCTTAGAATCGGTAGGTACTCTTTTCAAAATACTTACTAATTCTTTAGGTTTATCAGTTTGTTTGTCATGAAGAGGTTTTAATAAACTCATCAATTTTGACAAACATTTCCTCTAATTAGTTAAAATCAGAGTTCATATATAAATCAAATTCTTTTTCAGAATTGATAGAATCAGGTTGAATTGAAGATATTTGATCTGGTTGAGTTTTGCTTTCAGGCTGATTTTTCAGTTTTATTTCCAAATCTTTAATTTCAGCCTGAAGCTTTTCATTTTCAGACTCAAAAGTTTTAAGCTTCAATTCAAGATCAGAATTAATCTTTTTAAGAATGGAATTTGGAATATATGGCTTTTGAGTGGAAGTAATATTTTCTGACAAATCTTTATCAAAATAAGTCTGAATATACTCTTCTGAAATGCATGAATTTTGATAACTGTCATTTAGCTTGTTATAATCCAAAGTATTTTGCATTTTGTCGTTACTCAACTTTTTCAGATCTTCAGCTGATTTTACCTCATCTGAAGTTTTTAAAAATACCATTTTCAATCCCAAATTCATATATCCAACATTATAAAGAGTTGGTGAACACGAAATAGCTTTTGTTAGATATTTAGGATTTGTCCAACCAATACCTGTTTTTAAATTATAAAATTCGGTATCTTTTGGTTGATTCAAATATATTGTTTGATTCGTTTGACCTCTTTCAATGAACTCATCTTCCAAGGATTTGATTTTCTCATAAAACTTTTCTCTTTCATCAAAGATGGAATGATATTTTACAGGATAACTTGATGATTCTAACTCAGCTAATTTCAGTTTTTCTTTTAAGTAGGATATATTGTAACTTAGCTCTTGATTCTCACTTTAAATTTCTTTGTATTTTTCTTGCAAATCTGAATTGATCTTAATGTTATGTCTTATCCTTGGAAAACTCTAACACTAAAACATGTTCTTGTCTTAATTTGTTTTCCAAGGAATGAACATTTTTCTTTACGGCTTTTAATGATTTTTCAAATCGTTTTAGCATATAAGCCATCTAAGTAAGTTTCTGTTCTAGCACACAGGAATTAATAATCAGAATTAGAATTAGATTTTACCTCGAGTGTCTCTGAGTTGTCTGAGGCATCTGATTCTGATCTGTCATCTCCTTGATCTTTACTGCAATCTGCTTCTCCTGTGGCCATCAACGCCATATCCTCTCTCAGTTCGTTGTCAGAATCAAAATCCTTTGGCTATTCAGTTTCATCATCTGTCAATCCTACCCAGACCTCATTCTCAGCCAACATCACAGATTCACTCAATTCAGATTCATTAAACACTTCTGACTTCAGGAAGATATGAGCGTCTTCATCCAGAATGTCTTCATCCTCAGACAGTTGCAGCCAGTGATCGTCATCGGCCATTAATGCCTTACCAGCCTCTTTTTTCCTTTTGCCTGCAGTCCCTTCCGAGTATATTAGTCTGAGTTATTGACTACTGGCAGTCTGTATTCTCTGGCACAGTGTTCTGGCACAGTTATAACATTTCTGATCAGTATCTTTCTTGGCCGGCTTATTAGGCTTCCCATATTTTTCAGCCTTTTTACCACTGCTCTCTCCAGATTTGTCATCCTTATCTCTCTTTTCATTTTTCCTGGAGCCTGTGTCGTATCGCGTCTTGTTATTTGTTGGTTTGCGATAGTAGTTTTTCTGGAATGCCTTTGTCAGTAAAGCCATCTGCTTTTTCATCTCCCCTATCTTCGAGTCAGCTGATGAATCAGTTGATTCTGATTCTGAGGAACTGCTGCTTATCACAATCCGCTTCTCATTTTTCAATTTACATTTGTATTTCTTATCTGCCAGGAGAGCCAGAGGATCAATTATTTGCCTTCTCAACCTGTTTCTTCCCAGACATCTTCCTTAGAACAACCTCTTGATAGTTGTTAAGATTTTCAAACACCATATGAAAATCCATCTTATCAAATTCTTTCGTTTGTTGGATAATCATTGTGTATTTATCTCACTCTGGATTTAGCACATTCAGGAATTTAACATTGATGTCCAGATTTTATTTTGTCATCCCATTCCTCTTCATCTCACTTACAAGGTTGACAAATCTTAGATACGTGCTCTCCAGCAACTCTCCTTCTCTAGCTCTAAAATTTTTAGAAGTCATCAGGCTGTTTCTTGCTCTATTCGTAGCTGCTTTGTCTGACCCTTGCATAAGTTTACACACTTAATCCCAGATGGATTTGGCTGTGCTTGTATTTTTCAGACTGATATATATGTCGTTCGGGATAGAAATCAGCAAGAGCTTCCGGGCAGTTTTGTCTCCTAACTTTCTTCGTTTCTAAGCATCATTCAGATTGGTGATCTCTGTTGTTCTCTCCGGTATTAGAGGATTGTTGTTTGGTACAGCTGGAATTGTCTCAACAAATATTGTTGGTCCCTTAGTCAGGGATTTCAACATCTCCTCTGATAGATCATGGAAACTGATGAATTCCAGAAAACGTTCCCACCACTGTACATACTCACCTCTATAAAGAATAGGAGGTTTGGTTTCCGAACCATAGCCAGTGCATCTTTTGACATTGTGATTTGATTAAACAAAATCTTCCAAGATCTTTTAATGGAATTTGACTGATTTTGAATGAACACTGACTGATTAATCAAACTTGAATTAAGTATGATCAAACTCGAATCAAGAATAGTCAAACTCGAATGACAAAGACTCAAACTCAATGAATAAAGAGTAAAACTCGATCAGTGAATAAAGAAACTCGATTATGGAAGGATAAAACTCGAATATATGAGTTGTGAAACTCGAACAAAAAAGGTTGAAACTCGAATGGTGAAATGTAAAACTCAAAGTGGTCCTTATCAAACTCGAATCTAAAGTAAACAAACTCAAATGATTAATAACAAACCTCGGATGACCAGGCAATAAACTCGGATAAAAATTTATCAACTTGAATTGTGTTTGATTAAACTCGAATATTGTTTGGTAAAACTCGAATCCACTTGAATTAAACTTGGTTATTGTCTGATCAAACTCGAATGAAAGTTTAATCAAACTTGAATGTTTGTGGATAAAACTTGAAATAACTTTTGTTTCAACTCGGATGATGTTTGATGCAACTCGAATAAGTTCTTATCCAACTCGAATAAGCCTTTATCCAACTCGATTAAAACAATTATCCAATTCCTTCTTTATAAATCTCTATTATAACATGAAACAAACTCGATTAAAGCTTCATTTTCAATATGATTCGAGTTTTAACAGATTTAAAATGTTCCAAGTCCACATTCCAAATTTTTCACCAAAAATTGATGATTTGATCCCAAATTGCAATCGAAGGTGCGTTTTATACACACAAACGCTTTTTGTGAACACAACTTGCCAAATTCAGATCAAAACCCTTGAATTTGTCAAAAACACACAACTTTATAAAAAATCCGTAAAATCCAAATAATTTTTTGTGTGTTTTGAATTAAAAACTCAGATTAGATTCAATTTGTTCATCTTTAGAATGCGAACCTTCGATCCAATTCTCAGATTAAAGCATCCACTGATTAAAAACCCTTTGAGGTTCTTCTGATTTTCGAAAAGAATTTAATCGAACAGTGTTCTTTAAAAAATAATCAAATCCTGCCAATTTAGGCTCTGATAATAATTGATATTCTAATTCAATCAATCACAATTAATCAACAACAGATTAAGAACAAGAATAACACTAACCGAATGCTTTGATTTCACCCAATCTGGAATTACAATGCACAGAGAATAAATGCACACTTTCCAATGTTTGACCTAGCCGTACAAGATTGTGCAAATGCATACAAAACTCGTACCTCAACAGTACCCGCCCCATTTCTATTTATAAAATTACAAAACTATCAAGTAATTACAATTAGACCCCTAGACTTATTATTTTCATCTACAAAATTAATTTCCTAACACAACCTAACGTTCTTTCGGGGAAATTTAGCTACTTTTCGATTTCTGGTGCGAATTATAGCGGTAATCCTCTGGCCCATCGACGTGTGAGCATAAAGTACTAAAACTATTAAATTAAATTACTTAATTAAACTACTTATATTTTTTATGGTCAAACATAGGACTACTTTACCATCAAAATAATTAAACTACTTTTTGAATTTTTATGTAGTTAATAATAAGAATTAAAGACTTAAAATAATTAAACTAAAGTACTTAAAATTAAACTAAGGCCAAACTAACTTTTTACCCATAACTAGCATTACCACTCCCCGGCAACGGCGTCAAATTCTGACGAGCCGTTGTTGTGGCCCGTAGAAATAACCTTAAAATTATCTACTAGTGTAGGGAAGTAAGGGTCGAATCCGCAGGGAGTGCGTATGTGAATTAGGGTAAATTGCTAGTTTCTTTAGGTTTATAAAAGCAATTAAATTGTGAATTGAGTGATTGTTTGGAATGGTGATTATAACTAAATTACTACTAAAACAATGGCGAGCAAATAAAAATTGATTGACAAATCGAATTAAAGATAACCATTTACGACATCACTACGGCATAAGTTATTATCCACGTGAATACCATGCAACGGTCACATAGACATAACCAATTACTTAGTTATATTAATCGTAAACGTTTTAACCAATAAATCTCGGCATAGCGCATGCAACATTCATTACTTGTCTTTATCTCTAAACTAATGGACTCGACACAAATAATAATATCACTCTGAACTATCTTGTTTTACCAATTAAACCATTTACTCATAAAAACAACCAAATGTATATCATTAGCATCACACCAAATATTCAAGTATCACAAAATACGTCAATACATAAAGATAGATTCAAGTAAATAAAACTTACCCGTAGATCCTCCGCAAATGGTTATGGTGGTGTAGCCTCTCATCGCCTGTTATTCACCGGGAATGATTAGAGACATCATCATAGGCTTCTAAGGCACGAACGGTTGCACTCCACCTTCTTCGTGCTCGATCCGTGAATCAACTCCGGCATGGCTTCGCCAATGTTTTCAATATTTTGGGACTTTTGAAAATGGCCGCACACGTTCTCTATTTATAGAGGACGATAGGATTAGGGTTTTAGGCGTAGCAAAAGCGGTTGTAGGGTTTTCACGCCACACGGGCGTAGACCCAGGCATAGGCCTGCGCCTGGCCCTGCGCTGGGGGTACGGCCAGGGCTACGCCGGTCTACGCTGGAAGTGCTCTCTAACTCAAAAATACTTCTGTTTTGCGCTCCCTCCGACTCATTTCGCGCTAAATTTTCTCAAACTGCTTTCATTTAACTTTTTGACCCTGAAACACAATTTCGGAGTAAAAGTATGGTAGTTACAAAGGACAGGTGCATAAATAAGCCTTAATTGATACCGAAAACACATAATATTATAGTCCTATCAATCCACGTAAGCATCATATTATTAGAAACGTGTCACGTTGTCATTTAAACCAACAAATACTGTCATATCAGCATAGTTATCGACAGATTATTCGGAGTAAAAGTAACATCCAGTCAAATAAAAAGTTTAATTGGTTATTTAGGTAAATTGAGAAAAGTATATTGCATTTGTACGACTTTAACAGTTCTTAAAATCATCCGAAAACAACATTGTTTTATTATTTTATATTGTATTTATATTATGCATCTGTTTTGTTATGGAGCCGTTTATTAAAACTTATTATAATACAATGCAAAACAAATTATTTAAGAATATTGATTTTTGAACGAAATACCGTTAAAATTATGAACTATTTAATTAGAAAATTTTAGTTGACTCAACATTTATTCTAATAATAATATTTAAATTGAACTTGTACCAAATCATATGTTGAAAATCGAGTTTATCCGTAGCACCTTCTAGAAGTTTAGCATTAATAAGCTTGCTTGTTATTTTTTTCTTGTGTCATAACCAATTGTATTAGAATTTGATGCATAACTAGTTCCAAAACTAACTCTCTTAAATATATGTATTCGAATTCTAAAATTGCAATTTTTGTTATTTTTTCCCTTTCCAATCGAACCGCCTATCTTATTTATTATTATTTTAAATTATTAAAATCCATACATCAAAACATATTTATTTAATAAATTCCAGAACTTATAAAAAACTCCTAATTCATTATAAAACTAGAAAATTAAAAAATAATCATTGTCGATAAATAAATGCTCATAAATTACCGAGTATTACAAACATACTAACATGTATTTTATTTTTCACTATTAAATAATATTTAAATGATTTAATTATAATGGAGATTTAAGTAGACATTCTATTTTCTTTGTTATAGGTTATTTGTTATGACATTTAATCTCAAAAATGTAGAAATTTCTAGTGTTGTGATCGTGTCATGTTAACATAGAAGCAAAAAATTTCTAATTTATAATGGTTATGTTCGTGCCACGTGAGCAGAGTCTTTTCTCTGCTCCGTCGACAATAAATATATACAATTAAATGAGTTTATTATTATATAGTAACCAATATTTAAGGTAACCAAGTTTGTTTGTAATAAATAAAAGATAAAGCGTCCATTTTTATATTTATGGTAATTAATTTCCTTAAATGATTGAAAAACAAATGTTTGATTACCTCAAATGATTAAAAAAAATATATAAAGTTAATTAACCTAAATAATTAAAATATAAGTTTTGATCATTTGTCTTATTATAAATAACAAGGTTACCTGAAATGACACAAAATAGAAGTTTGATTTTTGTTACAAACAAACGTGGTTATCAAAACAATAAAAATTAGAAGTTGATTACCTTTTTTTTTTTTTTTTAATTAACCAGCCAAGTTTGATATTTTATTTTCAGTTTATCCTGTTTATGTTTTGTACAAAAAAAAAAAGTGACATCTTGTGCATTGATCACTTCTTCAATAAAAAGAAATTTGTCAAATATTAAATCAATATTTTTGTTTATTTCTCACATTATTAATTTCTCGAACTATTTATTTAATAAGCTAATTAAATTAAAAATCATACAAGAATAGAAGTAAATTTATATATATATATATATATATATATATATATATATATATATATATATATATATATTTGTTTATTTCTCACATTATTACCTTTTTAACATTCTTCAAAATTTTTAATTCTAAATTTATATATATATATATATATATATATATATATATATATATATATATATTTAATCGATATAACTTGACATTTTAATTTTACGTAATACATAATGTTTACAAACTTATATGATCTTATTAGTATTGTATTATGTTTACTTTTTAATATTTAATACTATTTATATGATTTGTATTAATGTAACACCCTCGAACTAATCCCAATTGCCACGTAGATAACGCATCATCAGCAATATAATATAATAATCTCTAACTATTCCCAATGCACATCTGCGAAAACCCGATAATTTAAAACATTAGTTTACAGAAATAAGTCACGGAAGTCTCCGATCAACTACATAAATATCCGAAGTGTATCCAACAATTTCCAAAATATAACTACATTTATAACAGGTAGCTAATTCCTCGAATATGGGGATGTAAACCTACTTGGGTCCAGCAGGCCTACTAGAAGTCCGATCACCTGAGACACACACAATAACACACACGGGATCAGCTAGCGCTGGTGAGAATGCAAGTGTTAGTGTACGATTATGAAAACTTGATAAAAGAAGTTAACTCGATAATAAAAGGTTCTGCGTTCTCTACTGAACAGGTATATGAGATCCCACAAGGTAGCTCAGATAGGTACTCAACTCGTGTGGACGAATCCACGTACCCAAATCCCTAGACCGCATAAAGCAGTCGTCAGGACAAGAAAGGGAATCGGGATCTATCTAGACGCGACACCGTCCAACGAGTGCAGAATCTTCGTTAGCGGCTTGACGGTAAGATCACACACACGGAACACGGAGACTACCACTGCGTTATACGAACGACGACGAACGTACCTACACAATGATTCTCTCCGAAAACACTCTCTGAATCCTGATAAACTCGAGATCGCCTTTGCTTAATTACTCTCCGGAATTCTGCAAAAGTCTGATAATTATTCTAGTTAATCCTTAATTATACTGACCATTTCGAGTTTGTCCTAAGGCCCAAGGCCCATTCGAATTTGTCCACCTAACAAATTCGAGATTGCCTTAAGTCCAAATTCGAAATTACCTTATGTGCAAATTCGAATTTAGTCCAAATTCGAATTTTACTGTCATACCTCTATTTGACCATATGTTTTAACTTATGCTTGAATTAATCTTTGAACTTTATGTTTGAACTTCTTGTAATAAGTTACACCAAGTTCAAACATACAATCAATCACTATCAAACACATATAAACACATATATCAAATACTAGTCAATATTCAATATTGCGTAAGTTGACTTACACAAAATGTCAACTATACTTAGACTGCTATCGTCACCCAAGGTGTACCAACAGACTCCCCCTTGACGATAGCTTCTAACTATTTACATTTTGATTAAGTACTAGAACCATATAGACTACTACTTGCATATAGTCCTGCATCTATACATACTTTTACTACCTTCTGGTACTTCCTGGCGTCAGACCTCCATCCTTCATGAAAGAAGATGGGTTGATCATGCAGCTTCTTCATGTCGTCCTTCGATAGGTTTATAAGGTGTAATGGATCATACACTCGCAAAATCACTTTGTCTTCTATATCTTCCATGACTGCTTCAGCCGTATCAATATCGACATACCACCATTTCATGTTACTTAAAATATTTTGTGGCATCGATTTCATAGGCACCCTTTTCAAGCACTTGACGGGTTTGTAAACCATTCTGGCCCATGGTCTTCCCGTATGAGGATCTATCCTTGATTCATCCTCTACTCTTTTTCCCATCCTCAGCTTCAGTCGTTCAAACTTTCTAGATCGGCCCTCTTTTCTAATTATCTTGGCAATAACCTCAACATACGGGTCCTCACCGATATTGATCAATTCTTTCCATGCTAACTCCTTCACTTCTACCTTCAGCAATGTGTTAAACACTTTAAGCGTACGCCTCAGGTACTGGAGTCCATCTCTCCTCTTCAGAATGAATAGCTGCAGTTCTCTGTCGAAGAACCAGCTGATAATACCTCTTGAGGATTTTCTGCCCCTGGAATTCTCATCTTCGTCTTCATCTTTGGCTCTGCTTTCTTTTCTTCTTTCTTGAACCACAGATTCATCAAATCAGCCCTAGATGGCTCCTTTTCTACTTCTTCAAGTTCAAGTTCAGAATCTTCGACCGAGGCTATTTTGATTTCATCTATATCAATCACATTGTGATTATCTCGAACATATAATTCTGTGATAGGTTGTGAATGAATGATTATTTCATCTACGTTGTCATCTTCATCTTCCACAACCTCCTCATCAGACTTCCAATCAACTATATCTTCTGGTACGAATTCACCTTCCTCTAATTCCTCCATCTCTTCCTCAAAATCAAACTCCATTACTTCTTCCTCGATATCTTTCAGTGCGTCTATCATATCACTCTCTAAAGTCCTTGAGGAACCAGCCTGACCTCCTTCACCTTCAACACTAGTTTGACTTGGCTCCCCCTGAAGTTCAGCATGTTGAGCAGCAGGAAAATCTACTGGCACACTCTCTTTTGGTGCATTGGGATCATTGCCTTCATCATCATCTCCCCTTCTCAGCTCTTCAGAATCCTTACAACTTGTCTCCCCCTGAGTCTTTAGATTTTGCATTAAATGCTCAATAACGGCCCTCATCGTGCGGATTTCTGCTGCCTGATATGCAACAAACGTTTTTAGCTCAAGATTCTCTTCTTCAATATTTCCAACAAATTTCTTCAACTCTGCATTCTCTTTGTCAACATTTGCATTATGCGCCTGTATCTCGCCGATGGCTTTAGTTAACTGACAAATTTGGACTTGTTGGAAGT
Source organism: Centrapalus pauciflorus (assembly GCA_020465985.1). Taxonomy (NCBI): domain Eukaryota; kingdom Viridiplantae; phylum Streptophyta; class Magnoliopsida; order Asterales; family Asteraceae; genus Centrapalus; species Centrapalus pauciflorus. The sequence continues at coordinate 156,617 of JAANYP010008198.1, forward strand.
CAACCTTGCTTCTGAGCTCAGCAAATCGTTGATTGTCGATGAAGGTGGATGAGGTGGATGGAATGGATTGGATTGGTGTCGGAATGATTGGTGGTGGAATGGATGTTTGAACAGGTGGTGGTGGTGGTGGGATGGCTGTTTGAGCGATTGGAATTTCTGGCTCAGAAGCAGAGGCCGATGAAGCTCCCTGCATAAAACGATGCCTTTTGGCCCTATGCCGAGGCACCAAAGGAACTATATCTTCATCCTCAAAGTCTGAGTCATCGTCATCAGAAACTCTCGATGCTCTTTTCTTTGCAGCTTCTTCAGCAATAACTATTACCCGGGATCCATATGTGGCTACCCGGATAGTCGGATCTTCTGACTCTTGCTCAACCTCGATCTCTTCAATTTCTTCCGATTCAGATTCAGAGGTTGACTCAGCTTCACCCGCTGCCTCAGGTTCATACTCATCGATCTGCTGAAAAATATCTTCTTCTCCAGTTATAGGTTCCAAAATATTCCCAACTAGCTCAGATGTAATCTCCTCATTTGCAAGTGGCCCTTGAGCCCATATTTCTTCCAATGTCTCCACCCGCGGATCAGATACGGGGGCTACACTTGAAGGACCAGCTTCTTCTGGCTCTTGCACTCGGCTTGTTGAAGGCCTAGTAGCCTGAGTCTGACGAACTGAAGGTCTTTGCCTCCTCCTTTGTTGCTGAGGCCTGGGCTGTTGCTGTTGCTGTTGTGGCTGCTGTGGAATTTGAACTTCCCCGGCCCAGTTGGCACCTTCAGGGGCTTGAAAATCCGGATTATCCACTGCACCAAAAAGTGGTGCCTCCACTGGTCTAGCCAAAGCACCCCTGTAGGCTTGGCAATCAGCAAAAATCCTTTTATCGATCACTGCTACGCTTTGTATCTCAGGTAATTGCGGCATGTTCGGCAATAAATGTCGTATCAACATCATCACAAATCTCGGATACAACAAAAATCTTTCTCGTGCCGGAGCTGTTATCTTATGAACAAACTCTGCAAAGAACTTTTCTGAATAGCTGAACCTCTGATTGTAGACTAACGCAATCATTCCCGACTGAATCTTCGATACAATATAATCAAATCCTGCTTTCTTCGGAGCAAAGCACACCATGAAAACGTGTGCAAGAGATCTCCACTGCCCGATCAAACCACTCTTCATATATGATGACTTAGCCACATCCAGGCTATAACCCATTCTTATGAATGCAGCTTGCCTGACTGCTAATGGAAAGTCTATCGGCCCAGCTTCTTGCTCTGAAGAGCCCAACTGCAACACTATGCGTAGCACATCTGCTGAGAATACTAGGGGCTGTCCCGCTATCCTAGTCCTTAATACAGTCGGAGTAACTGTACAATCGACCTGCAGATGGTCCCAAAATTCACGAACGTACGGCAGCACTATCTGTACGTTATGCGAAAGGGCATAAGAAACCCTCGAAGCGGCCAAAAAATCCACCATCTGGCGGAATGCCTGAGCTTCAGGCAGCTCATGGTCAGGAGAAATGACCATATTATGCTTTTGAACAAAAATTCTATCTGTCATATCTGCACAATAAAGTATAAAAAATATTAGAATTATCAATATAAACCTATGCTTGTTTAAATTCAACTTTGTTTTATTTTGAGCTTATGTAAGTTCAAAATCCAACACTCATGAATTTCTACAAGTTTGGTTAAATGTTAAGCAAATAATTCGAATTTTATGGTAAATTCGAATACCAAAGTCGAAACAACACTTATTTCGAGTTTATTGGCTTCTTCGAGTTTATTGACAAACTCGAAGTTACTATCAAAGTCGAAGCCATGAACAAACTCGAAGATGTCGGTGTGTTAAACACAAAATTCCAAGATTTCAACCATTTAAGACTTAGAAAATTACATTCATTAGCCCTAATAGGTTCTAATCAAGGATATTTGTCACTAATTTTATGTTTCACCGGTTCAAACTTTGTCATTTTGAAATACAAAGTTCACACCACTAAAACCTCAAAATCGGTTGATTTTGGCTCAAATTGAGTCTAAGACATCCTAAATCTTGTACAATGAAGTTGATTATACCTAGATTTGTTAGGATTCTCGAACACAAACGGACAAAAACTCGATAAATAGTGAAAAACTCGAAGTCGGTAAAGTCGAAGGCTTAAACTCGAAATCTCTCTGTATAAACTCGAAGTACTAAAATCGAAGGTAGGTGAATAATGAATGTCACTGTTGACCTATTTATACTGGCCACCTTCGAGTTTGTGACCTCTTTCGAGTTTACTGCCAAACTCGAAGTCCCTGCCAAATTCGAATATATATTCGATTTTGGCTTAAACTCAAATTTAACTTAAAAATTTTGAAAATTTTGAAAAATGTTTAAATTAAATTCAACTTTTTCAACTTTTCCAACTTTTTCGTGTAACGGAATAAACTATGCCAAATCATTTACCCTAAGCACAAGATTTTCACGCAGTGTTTATTTTATTCAACTAAGAATGCACCCTCAGTAACTTTGACCTTTTTTCCTAAAATTAAAAATTAAGATTCAAAAATAAAAATGAAGTGAAAATAAAATAAAATAGAATAAAATAAAATAAAATAAATTAATAAAGTAAAAATTAAAATTTTGAACAAAAATTTAACCTTAGACTAATCTATATTAACTTTAAAATTTACAGCCTATACTTAACACGAACAGAATATTTTTGGTGAGTATAGTCAAAGAAAGGTTCAATCAGATAGCGGTGTCAAATACTCACTTTCAGTATTCAAACTTTCACACTTAGGAATTTTTGATTCCTTTTTATTGTTTGTCGTGACACACATTTCTAGCCGATTGTTGGTATTATTTTCCCTTTAAACATGTTACACTTTGGAATATCCCTTGGCCCTATTATTTATCAAGAAATTATCTTACGTGACTCATACTTAGACATACTTTTATGATCAAGGCATACACACAATGATTATAACTTTTTGGTATTGCAAACTTTCTTTAAAAGGCAAACGTCGGACACAGGTCTGTATTTACATACAACAAAGTGTCTTAGCTTGTCTTAAGGTTTATTTTTAAAGCTAGCAAGACAGCGGTGATAGGTATGTACCGACGTACAACAAAGCGACTTATCTCGCTAACTCGAGTCAAACCAGAGGCAACAGGTCTGTACTTACGTACAACAGAGTTACGTGTTTTGACTCTCAACTCAGTATATGATTTTTCTGTTCTTTCCATTTTTAAGATGTATCTGATGTTGCTATACATCCCCAGAAAGTTTGCATACCTCATTTAGAATCATTGTTTGTATGTCTCTAACACAAAATTTAAGACCATTTGGTCATACCTCTAAGTTAGTGACACGTCTGACTTTTTCTTGAATATTTTATTAGCCTTGAGACTCCCTATATGTATTATGCCTACCAACACATCATACTAGATTATGTATAACACTTAGAATTTTAGGTGCATTATGTGTGAAAGCTAGACACTTAGAGATTGTAAAGAGTGTGCTAATTTTCGTCACTTTGAACCTAAGTATCTAAGACTTAACTCAATTTTCTAATATTCTCATTTTTTTTGAACTTTTTATGGTTTTCTCTCTTTTTTTTGTTTTTCATAAATAAGAGTGAGAAAATAAAATAACCTACTAACTTTCTATAAAATGAAACTATCCTAATCTACTAAACTTACTATAAAAAGAAAGAAATGCTAATGCTATAAAAAGAAATAAAACTCTACTAAGGTCAACTTACTCTGGATTACGCATTCCGTTTAGTTGAATCAAATACTCAAAACGCGACTTATCAAAAGCTTTGGTAAATAAATCAGCATTATTATCATCCGTTGCCACTTTTACCAGCTTAATTAAATTCTTTTCAGCACAATCATGTATAAAGTGTTGTCTTATGTCTATGTGCTTGGTTTTATTATGTTTAACTGGATTATTAGTTATTGCAATTATTGACTGGTTATCTATCCTAATAGGAGTATGAGTATAAGTCAAACCGTAATCCCGCAATTGTTGTTGTATCCACAGATCCTGTGAACAACAACTACCAGCAGCAACATATTCGGCCTCGCACGTTGACACGGCTACCGAACTCTTTTTCTTGCATTGCCAGGAAACGAGTCTCCCTCCTAGGAACTGACACCCTCCAGTTGTTGACTTGCGCGTCAAGCTGCATCCTCCATAGTCTGAATCCGTGAACACCTCCAATTCCAGATCACCCTCCGCGTGATACCAAACTCCCAGCTTCGGTTTCGACTTGAGGTATCGTAGAATCCGCTTCACAGCTTTCATGTGCATCTCTTTCGGATTAGCTTAAAACCTAGCACAAATACAAACAGCAAACATTATATCAGGTCTTGAAGCAGTTAAATACAAGAGTGACCCAATCATGGCCCGATATAACGTCGGATCCACATCGGTATCACTTTCTGTACCCGGTCCGAGATTGTGATTCACTTGAATCGGCGTGCTTAAATGAGCTGTCAGCTTTGTTTCTTCCATCCTGAAGCGCTCTAATATGTCGTAGACATACTTCGTCTGATAAATAAACATTCCCTCCTTCCTCTGTTCGACTTGCAAACCCAGAAAGAAGTTTAACTAACCCATTGCACTCATCTCAAACTTTGACTTCATAACCTTCTCAAAATCTTTGCACATCTGCTCGTCTGATGATCCAAAGATGATGTCATCGACGTACACTTGTACCAAGATGAAATGTTCCCCTTTTCGCTTCACGAACAGTGTACTATCTATTCTCCCTCTCTCAAACTCGTTGTCTAAAAGATGGTTGGATAGAGTTTCGTACCACGCCCTCGGTGCTTGATGTAATCCATATAAAGCCTTATCTAATCGATATACTCTGTCTGGATATTTCGGATCTGTAAACCCGGGCGGCTGTTCCACATACACCAGTTCCTTCACTTTCCCATAAAGGAAAGCACTCTTAACATCTAGCTGATAGACTTTAAAACCCTTGAAGGAAGCAAAAGCCAGAAACAATCGGATTGCTTCAAGCCTTGCTACTGGCGCGAACACTTCATTGTAATCGATTCCTTCCTCTTGGTTGAAACCCTTTACCACCAGTCTTGCTTTGTTGCGAGTGACTATACCCCGATCATCTCTTTTGCACTTAAAAACCCATTTGGTTCCTCTTGCTATTTCTCCTCGAGGTAACGGAACTAACTCCCACACTTCTAGTTTCCTAAACTGTGACAGTTCTTCCTGCATCGCTTCAACCCAAGAGTTGTCTTTTAGTGCCATTTGCACATTTTTCTGCTCTACTTGCGAGATAAAGCATGAATAGAGGCAAGTATGAAAGGCCTCGGAGTCATTTATCATCGACAACAACACTGTGTTGTTATTCAAACTACTCCTAGTCCTCACACCAGCATTAGGACTTCCTATGATACTTTCAATAGGATGATTCTTGTTGATCCTAAATGTCTCTATCTCGTCAACTCTCAGATTATCTCCCAATATTGATCCTATCTCTCCTAACGGGGGAACGACTTCAGACTCCACATTTTCTTCCTCATGGACACTGTCTTCAGAGGCTGAATTTGTTGTCTGATTTTCGTTTGTAGGCACTTCAGAATCATTTTGTTCTGGAGATCCATCTTCAGTTGATGTAGGCTCGGATGTTGATGGAACGGCGGTCCTCGGAAAACTTTGACCCTCGTCATTCAAGTTTAATGACAACAAGTCCTGTTCGATTGTACCTGCATTTCCATCCAAAGGAATGTTAAATGACTCAAACAATTTGTCATAATCAAATATCCATTCCGGACCAGTTTGGGGTTCATGTGTATAACTTGTGACATCTATGTTATACACAATCTCTACTGTACCATTAGATTTGTTAAAAACCCGTTTGTTTGGTGAGTTCGGCACATAACCTAGGAAGTATCCTTCGTCAGCCTTTTCACCAAACTTAGGTTGATGTTTTGTTTTCATTAAAGTACATGGTACCCCAAAAGGTTTGAAGCCAGTTAAATGAGGTGGCCTTTTATTCAAAACTTCATAACAGGTTTTGTTCAAAGATTTGACAGTTTGGACCCGGTTTAAAACATGGCACGCGGTATTCACTGCCTCCCCCAACACATGGTAGGAAGCTTTGAATCCGATAGCATGGTCCTTGCTGCCTCAATCAATGTCCTGTTTTTCCGTTCGGCCACCCCATTTTGTTGTGGCTCATAAGGTGCACTAAATTTATGCACTATGCCCTTTGATAGGCAATATACACCAATTGTAGTGTTTTTAAACTCTGTTCCGTTATCACTTCGAATGCGTTTAACCCTCGTTCCGTAAGAATTTTCCACTTGGTCTAAGAACCCGATGAGCTTTGCAGCCGTCTCGTCCTTTGTACCTAGAAAGAAAACCCAAGAAAAACGTGAGTAATCGTCAGTAAGAACTAAACAGTACCAACTACCACCTATACTCCTTTTGTTGATTGGTCTGAAAAGATCCATATGCAACAAATCGAATGTGGCAGCGATGGAGTTCTGAGTCTTGGACTTGTGTGCCTTCTTGTGTTGTTTTCCTTTCTTGCACGGTAGACACTTATCCTCGAACTGAAAACTCTTCATAGGAACACCTTGCACCAATTCATTTTTTGTAATGTAGTTCATCTTTCTTAGGTGCAAGTGTGCCATGCGTCTGTGCCATGCGTCTGTGCCATAAAACCGACTCAGTCTCTGAAGCTTTAGATAGCAGACAAATTGGTCCCATCGAAGATTCCGGCTTGTTCATGTCGAGCATGTACAGGTCATTCTTCCTTGGAGCCCTCATCAGTATCCACTCTTCAGGTACTTTGAACCCTGCTTTTAGCACTAACGCCTTAGTATCAGTGAACAGTACTGAGTTCTTCTTATCACAGATTTGAGATACACTAATGAGATTGTGAACCAGTTTATCAACGTGATAAACTTGATACAATTTGATAGTCCCATTAGTGACCACTCCAGTACCAGTGATATTTCCTCCTTTATTGCCAGCGAATGATACAAAACCCCGATTCCCTCCCTTGAAGTCTGCGAGTAGACTTCTTTCCCCTGTCGTGTGCCTGGAGCAACCACTGTCGACGAACCATTTGTTGTTTGGACCTGTAGTTATCTCCTGCACATGAAAGAAAATAGGTTAGTTATCACAGGGAACCCAAGCCATAATTGACTTGGTAATACCATTCTCGTCCACATACTTAAACTCTTTCAAATACCCATCTCTCCTTTCAGGTGACTTGGGTCTTTGAATTGGAGTCTGTTGTGGTGCAGAGTGATTTAAGTTCACTCTCGGCCTATATGTTGGCATTTGCTGTGGAGCTCTTGAATAATATTGATTATAATGCATTTCTGACTGATATCCCTGAGGTCTACCTGGTGTTTGATGTCTTACAGGATTGTGTGACCTAACCGGAGTGTAAGCTCTGCTAGGTGTAGTACTCCTATAATTCTGTTGCGGTCCTGACCTAGATTGATTAACGACTCTATTTGGTGAATTAGTCCTACTCACTTCTTTTGGTTGACCTGACACAGGCATTTGTTTCACAACAGATTTTGGTGCAGCTTGCACAGTTTTCTCGGTATTCTCAGAACTACTAGTGCTCGTTACACTTGGTGAAGGCTTATGTTATTCTGGCTTTCCAGGTTTAGGAGTAGTATCTACTTTCCTATGTGGACAGCTAGACGCAACATGCCCCCTTTTGTGACATCTAAAGCAAGACATTTTGTCAATTGACTTTTTGTGTGTGCCCTTTGACTTATGTGTCTCACTAGTGTCTGGTTCCTTTGTTTCAACTATAGCGACTGGCTTTTCCTCCTGATCATTAAAGTCAATTTTGTGTTGTCCTACAGGTTTATCACTAGAGGGTGGCACAAATTTAACTTTCTTAATCTTGATATTATTTTCAGTCACCTTAGATTCATTTTCCTTTGTAATCTCAGACACTGGATCCGGTATTTCCTCTGATTCAACTGATTTCTCAGTTTTCTCCTGAGGTTGAGGTACATAGTTATCGTTGAAAGGTGGGGGACTCTCATGATATCCTAGACCTACAGGCTTCTTAGACTGACGTTGTGCATCTAAGATTTTCCCTAGGTTAAGAGATGACTCCCTAAACTTTTCAAGTTTACTGTTGACCTCAGCTACCTTTACCTTAGATTCGGCTAGCTCTACTTCTTTGGATTTAAGCTCCTTGGTTAATGCCTCAACATGTCCATACATTAGTTCTAACCTAGCACACTGTTCGCTCAGTTTGTCCTTTAGAACTACAACATCCTGTGCATCAGCCTTAAGCTTATCCCTAAGATCTTGCTTTATGTCTACTAGGCTAGCATTATCTGATTTTAACGATTCATTTTGAGCAGATATGGTTTGACGTACTTCTAGTACTTAATTTAACTTATCGTTAGACGTAGCACATAAAACACATAAATCATGGAAAAGAGAAAAATTTAGAGTTACCTTGGCATGATCTGATTCCACGTTGGCCATCTGTGCGGCAAACTCCAGAATTGTCTGATCAGCTGACTTTTCTACCCACATCGGACTGCTTTCATTCTGACTGTTGTCCCCTGTGATTTCCTCTGCCCCATCACTTCCAGTCTCAGTCACTTCAGCCATAAAGGCTCTAGCATTCGATTTTGGATGTGTACTCCAGTCATAAGTTCCATCTAGCTGTCTGTTTGATGTAACCTTGGATAACAGACTAGCTATATTCGCTTGACTGGTTGAACTACACGGTAGATATCGCCCTTGCGATTGATTCTGATACTATCCCTGGTAGTTCTCTACTTTCGGTCTCTGACACTCCCTAGCGAAGTGCCCTAACCCCTGACAGTTGTAACACTTAACCTTGGACTTATCAAATCCAATCCTATTGTTACTAACGTTCAGATTCCTTCCCGATCTTTTGATGAACCTTTTAACTCTCTGAGTTACCATGGCCAGTTGCCATTGCAGATCCATCTCTTCAAGATCATCAGGGTCTACCTGATCGTAATCCTCATCCCAAAGTGCAGGATCGTTAATTTTGCCCTGAACGCAATTGCCGTAAGCGGCCACAAAGGAAGCCAACAGATTCAGATGGTCTTCCGTAGATTTTGCGCTCATAGGCATCTTTGAATACCCTTGAGATGTAGATGTCGGGGTAGCCTGATACTGCTTTTCTTCTGGTCGAGAAAACCCTAAGAAAGCCCTACTCACTGAGTCTTCTGTTTCAACCGGTGACGATGTTTCTCCCGAGAAGAATGTTGTAGCGGTCTTCAATTCAGTTGCCACTGAAGGTTTTGATTTCCCAAAGTACATAGTTGGATCTTGAACTTGATCATAATCCGTTTCCTTCTTTAGCAACTCAAAGTGATATGCCCTCAGCGTTCCGATTACCTTATCTAGAGTCAGAGTATAGAATTTGTCTTCATCATGCTTTATTAAGGCCACATACATCTCTCATTTGGCCAGTAAAGCATCCAGAATCTTGTTAATCTTTTCCGTATCACTATTCTCCACGTCATGGCTATCTAACTCAGTTAGGAAATGATAGAATCGTGTAATAGTCTCATCTAGCTTTTCGTTCTTCAAGGCTTTGAAGATCGCGAACTGCTGTTTGAGCATTTCCATTCGATTCTTTCTTACCCTCAGGTTATCTTCACACCGTTTCTCTAACGCATCCCACAGCTCTTTTGCTGTCTTCTGATTACGGAAGGTGTGTAAGATCTCCTGCGGTAACGCCATTCGAATGATAGCTATTGCACGGTTCTCAGATTCATACACCTTTTTATCGTCATCCTTCATTTTTGAATAAGGCACAACCATTTGTCGTCCTTCAACTTCAGCTGTAGGTGGAATGTACCCTTCATCGATACAAAGACACATGCGCATATCATTAAACCTCGTGAAGTCGGCAAACCTATCCTTCCACCAGTAATAGTCCTCAATTTTCATTAACTTCGGTGGTGAATTCGCCTTGCCAACCTCATGATCCATCTCCATAAACCTCTGCAGACTTGACATTGTTTAAAATATATTTGAATTCAAACTTAATTAATTTGATTCGAAACTAATTTAAATTAATTCTTTCAAATTTAGGTAAATTCGAATCTAATTAAATTTAAACCTGTTTGGAATTAAATTCGAATATAAGTTTTAAATTCAGCTAAACTCGAAATTAATGACAAAGTCAAGAGTCCACTAATCTCGAAACCCCAAATAAATTCGAAGGTCCACTAAACTCGAAATTCCCTAATTCGACTTTAGTGTAAAGTCGAAACCCAAAGCAAATTCAAACTGGCCAAAGTCGAAGCAAACTTTAAGGAAACTCGAAAGGAATGTATTTTGGTCAAACTTGAAATTTTTGGAAACCCTAATACTCCCTTACTAAACTCGAGCGCCGCAAATTTGAAAAATGGCTAATACTTCGAGTTTTTCAAGTTTTTCAAATTAAATCAATATTTTTACAAGTAAAAATACTGATTTTGGTCAAAAACTTGAACTACAACAAAGTATTTCCCGAAATCTGATTTGTTAAGCTCGAGAAACCTCAAAAATCGTGATACTAACCGTCCAAAAACGTCAAGAAACCTAGGATGTATGCTTATGAACACGAAGAACACCCCGTAGGCTCTGATACCACTTGTAAGGTCTTGAACTCACGGATCTATCTAGATGCGACACCGTCCAACGAGTGTGGAATCCTCGTTAGCGGCTTGACGGTAAGATCACACGCACAGAACACGGAGACTACCACTGCGTTATACGAACGATGACGAACGTACCTACACGATGATTCTCTCCGAAAACACTCTCTGAATCCTGATAAACTCGAGATCGCCTTTGCTTAATTACTCTCCGGAATTCTGCAAAAGTCTGATAATTATTCGAGTTAATCCTTAATTATACTGACCATTTCGAGTTTGTCTTAGGTTAAACTCGAACCAGGCCCAAGGCCCATTCGAATTTGTCCACCTGACAAATTCGAGATTGCCTTAAGTCCAAATTCGAAATTACCTTATGTGCAAATTCGAATTTAGTCCAACTTCGAATTTCACTATCATACTTTTATTTGACCATATGTTTTAACTTATGTTTGAATTAATCTGTGAACTTTATGTTTGAACTTCTTGTAATACGTTACACCAAGTTCAAACATACAATCAATCACTATCAAACACATATAAACACATATATCAAATACTAGTCAATATTCAATATTACATAAGTTGACTTACACAAAATGTCAACTATACTTAGACTGCTATCGTCACCCAAGGTGTACCAACAAAATCTCATATTTATAAAACACATTTCTCTATAAGGCACAACAATACATGCATGATCGTATCTCAATAAAAGCTCATAAGAAAACTCGTAATATCTCGTAAAAAGCTCAGTAAAAGATCATGAAAATATTAATAACTAATCGTACAAGTATCACAGAAAAATATGCAAACTCACCTGCCCGGCTAGCTACACTACTCAGTCTCGATTCTCTGCCCTTTCCCAACCCTATCAACTCGAGACCCTTAAATCACAACACACAACTCAATATCACAATCTCAACCCAACAACCCTAAAACACGACCCCCCAACAACCCACGTCAGCCCAAATACCCGAACACACGACTCAAAAGACTCAAAACAATAACCCTAACCCCCGGCCGCATCGCCGCCTCACTCGCTGCATCATGGTTGCACTGACCCCATCGCGGTGGCGATCGCGATGGCCGCATCCCGGCCGCGCTCACATTGCGACCCGCGCCCAAACTCGAACCGCCAGCGATCTACTCAAAAACATCGCGGCCGACGATCCCCTGATCGCGGTAGCACTCACTGACGAACAGAAGCTGTTGCCTCTGTTTTCTCATACAGTCCTGGGAAATCATCCCCAACCTAACTCAGATCGGTTTTGCCAGCATAAACTATCTCGAATTTATTCATCATGATATATAAACCCAATTCATTCAATTGGTAACAACTAACAACATCAACCTATGAAATTGAAGCCTTAAAACTCACCTTGCTCAAGTATGGAGGTTGAAGAATGTTGTTGTTAAATCCTAGCTCAATTCTTCCACTTGATGTTGTTACTTGCTGAATTCAGATCACACACACACAACACACTCTTTTAGCTCTGGGATTTGAGATGAACATATGAAGTAAGCAAGAAGGGAGCTCAGTTATATATACGTTTCCAGTTTAAACACGGTCTGACACCCAATACCCGATCCCGATATCATAATTTACATATTTGTATCACCAGGTCCCAAATAAAGTAATTAATCCAATGAAATAATTTCACGTACCTTTCTCAAAATTGGGATGTTACAAGTCCTCCCTCCTTATGAAGATTCTGTCCTCGGAATCTAGCTCGAAGTAAAGAGGTGAGGATAACGGCTACGGATCTCAATCTCTAGCTCTCACGTGGTGTTGGTACCCTTATGGTGCTTCCACTGCACCAACACTAACGCCACCTTTTTATTGCGTAGCCTCTTCACTTTCCGATCCGTCACTGCCTCAGGCTGCTCCGCATACTGAAGTCTATCATCGACTTCGATCTCTGACAGGGGCAGTCTCTAATCATCACGTGCTAAGGACTTGCAAAGATGGCTAACATGAAACGCATTATGAACTCTCGATAGCTCCGGAGGCAAGTTCAGGTGATAAGCCTGGTCCCCGATCCTCTTGACAACCTCAAATGGCCCAATATAGCACGGGCCCAGCTTACCTCATCTTCGGAGTTGGATAATCCTTTTCCAGGGTGAGACTTTCAGCATCACGGAGCCTCCGACTTGAAACTCTAACCCAGACATCCGGCAATCCGCGTAACTCTTATGGTGACTCTGAGTTGTCCTAACCTGTTGCTAAATCATAGCGACCTTGTCGCTATTCTCCTGAAAAACCTATGTCCCGCTGATAGGACGCTCCCCGACCTCTCCCCAACACACAGGCGTCAGACACTTTTGCCCATAGAGAGCCTCAAACGGAGGCATGCCGTTAGACGCGTGGTAGCTGTTATTATACGCAAACTCAACGAGTGGCAAATGAAGATCCCAGCTACCCCAAAAGGTAATAACACAAGCTCGCAGCATATCCTCCAGTGTCTGTTTAGTCCGCTCCGTTTGACCCCCCAGTCTGAGGATGGTAGGCTGTACTCAACTGGACTCGGGTATCCAGCTCTCTCTGAAAGCTCTGCAGAATCGTGACACAAATCGGCTATCTCGATCAGACGTGATCGACCTCGGAACTCCATGTATCGCAACGATCTCACTGATGTAGAGGCGCGCCAACTGATCCATCGGAATAGTCCCGCAAACGGGCAAGAAGTGAGCGCTCTTCGTAAGCCGATCGACAATAACCCTAATCATATCATTCCCACGAACTGTCCGCGGGAGTCTCACTATGATGTCCATGGTGATATCATACCATTTCAACTCTGGAATCTTCAACGGCTGAAGTCTACCATGTGGCTTCTAATGATCGCTCTTGAACCTCAGACACGTCATACACGCCTCCACATAGTTCACTACATCCTTCTTCATCCCCGGCCACCAGTAATGAACTTGCAGATCCTGGTGCATCTTCGTGCTGCTCGGATGGATAGACAATCTAGACTTATGGGAGTCATCTAGAATTAGTTGTCTCAAATTCCCTACTCGAGGGACCCATACTCTATCACGAAGCACCATCAACCGCCTGTCGTCTCGACTCAACAACAGCTGTCCTGCTAATCTCTCTCTCTCTCTGCACATTCTCACCTCTCAGACCCTCCTCCTGAGCTTACCGCAGACTATCAATCAGGGTCGACGTGACCTCTAACTATGAAGACCACCCCATACGGGGTAGTCGTCAGCGTCTACGTCCCACAAATTACAACACGATATCAATCATAACTAAGATAGAGTAATTAAGTTGCGGAATTATGAATTACGATATAAACATTAGGATAAGTTTAATACACTTTTAGTACAAGTTACAGTTTTCAAATTAAACTTATAAAGGTACAAGACTAGTCGAATACAAATCATCATACGATCAAAGCAAATCTACCCAAACCACCACAAGTATCATCTGCCAATCTGTACCAAAAGGGTCGTTTGCGTAGTGGTCTATGAAAAACTTCAACTTGATTCTTGAAAGACCTAAGAACTAGGTCCGACAGGTGCTTTCCCCTTATCTTTTCCTGTAAAAAAGTTAAACAACAACTATAAGCAATGCTTAGTGAGAATATATATTTTTAGATTACATGCATTTCAACAAGCGGATCACGGGTATCTAGCGTGATATATCTTGACTGCCGCTACAGCCACGCATGATTAAGACATGGTAAATCAGAATTGGATGATGTCCAGGCCACGCTCATGCTTTTAGTGGAAGCTATCCACTCATACTGGGCTAGCTACCAGCAAACATCGTGGGGGGAGCATCGGAGTAATCAATACGAAGTTCAATAGGATTGGTGACATAGCAAGGTGTAGAACAATAGACCGACAAGGCTAATAATGCTAAGCTGAATCAATACATCAAAGATGCAAGCAATGATGAAAGCATAAATAAACAAGGTCATGATAGCAATATCAACTTCAAATAATAACTGAATTGAACTGTAAGTACAATGTATGCAAAATGATAAGTCAAATAACCATCATAATCCATAGGGCATCACCGAACCATGGTGAGCACAGATCACAAACCAGCTGAGCATGTATGAATGCCAAAGTAAACTATCAACAACAATATGTCTCAACCGGAATCACACATGTAAAACTGAATATCTATAACTCACAGGTTTACTGTATTTGGTCTGAGCTGTTGACTTATCAAGCAGATTTCTCCACCAACTGAGTTATCTCAGGATTTAATCTTTAATCTTTGTATTTCTGGACTTGGCTTTGCTTTACAATCTTTTGACCCACTTTCAATACTTTATCTTTTATACTTTGTTACTTTGTTCAGAATTATTTGAACCTGTCCAGAATTTATCATAGCAAGAACGTTAACTTTTAGCTTTAAATCTTTATTTGATCTGATTTTGATAATTGATAAACTCAAATAAATCAATTTACACTTTCTTTGTTCATTTGAAGTCTCAAAGATATATATATATATATATATATATATATATATATATATATATATATATATATATATATATATATATATATATATATATATATATACATCTCATAATTTTATACTTTAATAAACATAAGTATATTACACCCTTACTTAAGAATGATAAGGCTTTTATTTTGTTATTTTAAAACCATCCAAAATGGGTCATCCAAATTGGGCCATCCGAACTGAACCATCCGAACCGGGCCATCCGAACTGGGCCATCCGAACCGGGCCATCCTAATTCTGATCAGTGTCCATCCGAAATATGGCATCCGAGATTGATCATCCGAATTTGGATACACTCATCCGACATTGGGTCCCATCCGAATTCGGTCTCATCCGAATTCGGATCCCATACCTGGAAATTTTCCAGATTGTTCTTGATGTTGCAGTTTCAACACATACGGGTTTCCATCAAAATTTGCCAAACTTATATTTATTAACATGCAATTCAAAATAAGGTTATATTATCATTATTAGGGTGTTTCTACACTATTTTCTCTAACTTAAACACATTAAATCATCCAGATTTGTCCAAAATCAAGACTTTTTCTCAAGAACACAAAACTTTACAAAACCTCAGATTTCTCATTTATTTCGACGATTTAAACAATGATTTTTGTTTCTGTAACTTCTAAAGACTTAAATAAATGATTTCCAACCATTATTACTAACATGCAACAACTCTTATTCAGATTTAAAAATCCAATTTTATGTATTTTAACTCTAAAAACTAAAGCTTTGAAATTAGTTTTGTTACCTCAAACTCCACTTGAATCTTGATAATTATGAGATGAATCCACGAATTTTGCTTGGTTTAAATATGAATTAATTACAAGAATTAAATGAAATCTTGGGGAAGATGATGAAGATGTCGTGGTTTTGAGAGAGAAAGAGAAGAAATTTTGTTTGGTGATAAATGAGCATTTAACTCATTTGTGGGTTTTATATTCTCAACTTAGCTCAATGTGCAATTTAACCCCTAAACTTACGTTTATTAACATCTCTTTAAAATTTTATCATCTAAATAATTTATATCAGATATTTAACTTAGTTAAATAAATCCATTACTTAACTAAAATACAATACAAATAATGTAATTAAATTACATTATTGAATCAAATCTCAAAATTAAAGTTGGGTTAATAGCTAGGTTGTTACACTAACCGAGAAGCTCTGGACGTAACCGTCTGCTCATAGGATCTCCTACTCAAAGCGTCAGCCAACACGTTAGCTTTCCCCGGGTGGTACTAGATGTCGCAATCATAGTCCTTCAGGAGCTCCATGTTGCACCTCTGCCTCGTGTTCAGCTCCTTTTGGCTGAATAGATACTGCAAACTCTTATGGTCGTTGTACACTGTGAAACGCGTCCCATAAAGATAATGCCACCATATCTTCAAGGCAAAGACAATGGCGTCTAACTCTAAATCGTGCACCGGCCGACTCAACTCATAACTCTGAAGTTGTCTCGAGGCATAAGCAATCACCTTGGCTCCCTGCATCAGTCTACACCCTAGCCCAGTAAAAGAATCATCACAATAAACGGCAAAATCCTCTGAACCCTCCGGCAACGCTAGAATCGGAGCCCTACACAACCGATTCTTCAACTCTAGGAAGGCGCTCTCTTGTTCCTCGGTCCACACAAATGGCACAGACTGTCTGGTCAACATCGTCAAATGGACTGCGATCCGTGAAAAGTTCTCTATAAACGGTCGATAATACCCAGCCAAACCCAAGAAACTGCGAACCTCTGACACAGATGTGGGCTGACCCCAACTCATAATCGCCTCAATCTTTGCAGGATCCACTTTCACTCCATCACTAGTCACCACGTGCCCTAAGAACTGCACCTCTCGAAGCCAAAACTCGCACTTCAAAAACTTGGCATATAGCCTCTCTCTCTGCAAGGTACGCAAAACCTCTCTCAAATGCTGGTCGTGCTCCTCGATACTCCTCGAGTAGATCAGAATATCATCAATAAACACCATCACAAACCGGTCAAGCATGGGCCTATAGACCCTATTCATCAGGTCCATGAACGCTGATGGGGCGTTAATCAGCCCTAACGGCATGACTAAAAACTCGTAATGGCCATATCTCGTCCTAAAGGCAGTCGTGGGCACATCCTCATCTCTGACCCGTGGCTGATGATATCCAAAACGCAGATCGATCTTCGAAAAATAGCTCGCCCCCTGAAGCTGATCAAAGAGGTCATCAATCATCGGAAAGGGATAACGGTTCTTCACCGTTACCCAATTAAGCTATCGATAATCTATACACATACGCATTGTCCCGTCCTTCTTCTTCACAAATACCACAGGGGCTCCCCACGGAGAATGACTAGGGCGAATGAACCCACGATCTATAAGATCCTGAAGCTGCATCATCATCTCGCGCATCTCGGTGGGAGCTAACCGATAAGGCGTACGCGCAATAGGAATGGCCTCGGGGACTAGGTTGATCCTAAACTCAACCTGACGATCAGGCGGCAGCCCTGGCAACTCATCAGGAAACACGTCCGGGGAATCTCTAACCACTGGCACATCGCTAACTTCCCTCTTCTCTTTCTTCGCGTCTACCACATAGGCTAAATATGTGGCACACCACTTCGCCACATACCTTTGCGCCTACGCCATTGATACTATACTCATTCACATCGATGCCTCTCCCCATACACAATCGCTGACTCTGACTTAGAAATAGGAATACGATTCATCTTCTTAGAACAGAATATATCCGCCTGACGCGCTGTCAGCCAATCCATGCCTACGATCGCTTCAAAACTATTAATCTCCATAGACATCAGGTCTATGGAAAACCGGTGACCGTCAATCTCTAACACACAATCTCTATAGACTCAACTCACTAGCACTGTGCTCCCATCGACTCGCTCTACAATAACGGGCACAGACAACTCAGAAGAAGACATGGAAAAATAACCACAGAATGATGCAGACACATATGAACGATCAGATCCCGAATCAAATAACACAAGCGCACGTAGTCCGTTAAGGATGAACGTACCAGAAACAACATCAGGCGACACACGCGCCTCCTCGGCCGTAGCCTGAAAGACCCGGCCACGAGCCCTCGGTGCTCCACCTCCCTAAGGTGTCGACGACGAACCAGATGCTCCAGCTCTACTCGAACCCGACACCGGAAATCGCGCCCCTGGATTCGGGCAATCCCGAGACATATGGCCCGGCTTCCCACATCGGAAGCAGAGCGTCTCCTGAGAAGTACAAGCAACAGAAGTGTGACCAAACTGGCCACAATGAAAACAACGGAGGTGCTCTGGGGCACACGACCCTGCATGGCGATGATGACATCGCTGGCAATCTCTCTCCCTGAAGTCGAATTATCAACTCGGTTCCCAGAATCTCTAGATCCTCTACCACCACTCCCCTAGCTCTGGCTCTGGCCTTGACCTCGCTGTCTCTGCCCCTGCTGTCTCTAACTACCCTGGCTTTGTCCCTGACCAGCCCCAGACTGCCCCTCACCCCGACCCTGATCTCGCTGGGCTCCTGAACTCTGTCCTCCCTACTCTGAATAGTTACCCTTGCGGCTCTCTCTATAAAATCTCGAAAATCCTGAACTCTGTCCTTGCCCTGATGGCTTGATGCGCTGTCTCTGGGGAGTCGACTGCTCCCTCTACCTTTCAACCTCTCTCTCTTGGCGACGGGCATACTCCATAGCTAATGCAAATGTGGGGTCGCACAACATCCTCACAAACTCTCTAATATCCGGCCTCAGTCCCTCGATGAACATATTAACCTTCTGCTCCTCTGTGGCCACCTGATGGGGTGCGAACTGAGCCCTATCGTTAAATACGTCAATATACTCCTGAACAGATCTGGATCCCTACTGAAGATGGATAAACTCTCGCTCTAACTCACGCCTCGTATCCTGCGGGCAATACTGTAACTCGAACTTGATGTGAAACTCCTCCCAACACATCAACTATGCCTCATCAACTCCTCGAGCACTAACCACTAAACTCCACCATCGCGACGCTCCACCCTTCAGCAGGTTTGAGATCACTACGTCTGAAATATCTAATTAAGGTATGAATTTATTATTAATCTTTTTTTTTTGTATTCAAAATCAATCTTTTGTGTAATAAAATATATAATTTAATTTAATTATGATATATAAATAATTTAAAAATTAAAATTTAATTAATAGTTTTAAACTTCTAAAAATTCAGACTTTAAGATCACCATTTAAATTTCAAACGTGATTTTAAACATAAAGTAGTGTTTGGTAAATAGAATTAAATAGATAATATATGATGATAAAATCTTTGGTTTTTCAATCCATGAAACTTGAATATACAACATTATGATTGTTGTATTTTTATTTCCTAATCTCAACTATTACTTAATTTTCCACCATTGTTAGATAAATGAGAGAATTGAATATTAAATTATATATTGATACAACTTAAGAATTCATAAAGAATTGATATAAATAATTCGAGTCTCGTAACCAATAATTTCTTCATTTTCTTTCTATCAATTCAATTGGTGTTTTTATGTAATATTATTGGTACTTTGTAAAAAACGTTGAAATGTTTGAATCGATGTTTTATGTAAAAATAATAATAATAAGCAGATTTTCCTGATTCTTGGATAGTAAATATGAGTAAAACATCCTACTTATTGAAAAAAAACTCTTTTTAATGTTCAAACTCTTTCATTACGGAACATTAAGCCGATATCCATAAAAACAACCTTCGATAGCAAATGGCCTCGAGAAGATGCAAAACCATGTCTTTCATGAACGAAGATTCATTCATGTAAACCATCGGATGTATATTTCTTCAAGAAAACACTTTGGATCAAACATATGAAGAATATTCAGGTGTTGTTTGGTTTGAAGGATTTGAACAACTCATGTAGGATTTCAATTTAGAATTTCTTCATTCTGATGTTTGGATAAAAAATGAAGAAAGAAATCTTTGAACTAGTTCATCAAATCCACAAGTGCTCTGCCCCTTAATATTGTTATATTTCATTCTCTTTTCATTATAAAATAAGGAAAAAAAATGTAGTTTCTAAACCAAATTTTTGATGATTTGCAAAAGATATATGAATGTTATTTTTGTAAAATGTGTAAAATAAACAGGGTTTTTGGCTATATAATACCAACATATTATTCTAAATGTATCGATATGGTACATGAACTTTTTTACACATATGGTGCATGTACCCCAAATTTTTATACCAATGTGTTACATTAAGTTTGTTTTTCATACCTCAATGGAATCTAGTTTTCCATACTACTAGAGCTAGAAATTATGTAAAATGAATAATTGCGGAAAAAACCCACAAATTGTTAGTTTTTCGTGATTAAAACTCCAAACCATTTTCCGTTGTAAGAATACCCTGAACTAACTAAAAGTCAGTAAATCAAGGTTTTATCAATGGGTAACTGGTTAAACCGGTTATTGATCCTACGTGGACCGGTAAATAACCTACGTGGAATAAATTTTAATTGTTAAAACCGGTTGCCAAGTACTACACATCACTTGAATACCCGTTAATGATGTAATCCCGTTAAAAAATTACAATTAAAAATTCCACGTAGGTTATTTACCGGTTCACGTAGGTTTTAACAATTAAAATTGTAATTTTTTAACGGGATTACATCACGTATTTAAGTGATCGTAAAGATTGGTCACAAAAATTAGAGGATGCTATATGGGCATACAGAACCGCATTTAAAACACCAATTGGTATGTCCCCATACAAATTTGTTTATGGTAAGCTTTACCATCTCCCAGTGGAATTAGAACACCGAGCTCTATGGGCAATCAAAAACACTACTTTTAACTTACATGATGTCAGTGTTGATAGGAAATTCTAATTAAATGAACTGGAAGCAATTCGTAGAGAAGCCTACGAAAGCGCAAAAAATTATAAAGAGAAAACAAAAGTTTTCCACGACAGAATGATTAAAAATAAAATATTTACCAAAGGAAATAAAGTTTGGTTATTTAATGCAAGACTTAGACTATTTCCCTGTAAATTAAAAAGTAAATGGACAGGTCCATACGTTGTAACTAATACCTACCCACACGGTGCGGTAGAAATACAGGACCTGAAAGGTGGTGAGCCACTTAAAGTAAACGGACATGGACTTAAATTATATGTTCAATGGGCCACTAATGGTATGTTAGTGTCTGAACTCATCAGACTACAAGATCCTAAGGTTAATTAATTAGTTTAGGAGCAGTACGTTTGGCTGAAGACGTAAAACTTAGCGCTTTCTGGGAGGCAACCCAGGAGTATTTTGATTATTTGAATTTAATTATTTTTAAGTGTGTTTATTTGCTTATTTGTGTTACTTGTGTGTACCCAATTATGTTGGGGAGGATTCATCCTCCTGAACTTAGTTGTGTTTAGAAATTAGGTTTTAAATTAAATAATGAGACCTCGCATCAAAAAATAAAAAAAAAATTTAAGCACGTACCTGAATCATTTAAACCCGATAATAGGAGCGTAAGTTGGGGAGAATACCCGTAAAAATTAAAAAAACTAAAGAATTAGGGTTTCAAGACCAGTGCACGGCTCAGATCGCGAATCCAGAGGCCCGGGTGCAGGCCTACACTTGCCCTTCGGCCCGACGCGCTTAAAATTTTATAAAAACAGCACTGATCGTCCCCATAACTCCAAAAGCCTAATTCCAGTTCCAGAAACGGCGGATTTCGATTTCTAAGCCTAAAAACCTTCAAAATTTTGTCTTTTTTCACGTCATATCTTCAATTCGACGTTAGTTCTTCTCATACTAGCAAGGTATACCCCCTATAACCCCTTTAACTTCATTCTACCTTAGTTTCATAAAGATTTATCATGCATGCATGGGTTGAGGTTTTTGGGAGTTACATGGTTTTTAATAAAAAAGGGTTATCAATAATTTTCTAAATATTCATTTAATTAATATAAAATTATTTTTGCAAAACTTTTGTAAAAATTATGGTATTTTTCGTATTTATTATATTTTGAAACTTTTTGTCGTAAATGATTATGTTTTTATTATTTATTATTTAAGTTTTTGCATTTGATAGGGTTAGATTGGGCTCACATTGTTGGTGAGACTTAGGATTAGTTTGTTTATTATTGAAAAAGGGTGTTTAAATTATCATGCATCATTTACGTAAAAACCCCATATTTATAATCCTTTTCTTTGCTTTATTTTTATGTGTCAACACAGTTCCATGCAAACGGTAACTGTCCCAAGAATTCCCAAAAACCTAGGATGAGAACCCACGACCCTAAGGATGTCCGCTTTGAGAAACCTCTCAATGCGAAGTTCCCTGAAATTCCACCAAACACCAATAATGGTAAACCCTCTAGGTTTCTCATAGAGTGTACCCTGAAAGAGTCTGACTTTGATGATTTTGAGATCATTGAGGCATTTGAGCGTCTAAGATGGGCTAGGGCTGTCATGTGGGAATTACAATATATCCATACTAGTTTAATTCAACAGTGGTTCGCCACGATGCGTAGGATTGAAAAATCTGAGGACCATGACTTCGAATTTGTGGGGATGGTGGGGAACAAAGAGGTGTTAATTTCTTAAGAAAAATTGTATGTTGAGTTTTTAATTTACACTGAAACACCTCGTCCTAAGAAGTTCTGGACATTGTCTAATACCCAAGGGGATAAAATGCGTAAGGTTAATAAATGGACTAATCAATGGGATCAAATGATAGCAACTGTTTTTGGAATTCCGATTAGAACTGCTCGGACTTACAGCGCCTTCAATAGAGATGATTTATGCCCATTAGCCAAAGTTATGTGGAAGTTTGTTATTTTTAACATACTTCCGCGTCATCAAGACACCACATATGTGAGACCATAAGAAATTCTCTTAGTACATGCATTGATGACTGGATTCCCTACCATATCTTTAGGGTACATTATTATGAAAAATTTGAGGGAATGTCATGTCTTAGGCCAAGGGATAAATTACCCTCATTGTAGAATGTTGACTAAATTATTCGTGATAGAAAAGGCTGTGTCCGAGGAATTACCCATACGGATCCTTAACCCGAATACCACATGGTTTACAAGGTTTACCATGGTAGGGCTAGTTTTTTAGCGTACTGAGAGAGGTTTTCAAATTCGTTGTCCAAAATCTGCTAAAGTGACCCAAATCCCTTTCAAAGCCCCGAAACCTATACCTGAAAGACAGGGTAATAAAGGAAAAGCCAGAATGGAAGTTGATGAAGAAGATCAGAGGCCATGGAAGAGGGTCGAGACCGTTGATCTTGTTTGGGATTAAGTGCACAAGTTGAAGGAGACAGTTAGAGACTTAGTAAACACGAACAATATATTGCTTAAGGAGATACAAAGGCTTCGGGAAAATCAAAATGAGAAAGATCAACTGTTTCACACGCACTCGGACTGGCTCACCAATCTTCAGATCGCTGTCGGAGAGTTGGAAGAGATTGTCGCACCTCCGGCCGAATGTTGAGTTCATAATTATTTGAAAATTAATTTTAATTATGTGTGATAAACATTAAGTATGGTTTGATTTATTTCTGATGAGGTGGTTTGGTTTGTTTGGTTATTTACGTTTATTTGGATTGTAATAGTACTTTATTCTTAATTTTAAAGTGTGATGTTTATTTTAAGTTGAAATTTGTTTGTTTATTATTTTTTGTTTAATTTTAATTGTTATGGATAAGAAATATGTTCCGATCTATCTTTCTATGATCTTAACCGATGAATTAATTTTGATGTGACGAGGACGTCACAAAAGTCTAAGTTGGGGAGGGTAGGTTATAACAATAAAATTAATTAATTAATTTAGTCCTCACAAAAATTTTTAGACTACATTCTATATCAAAAATTAGAAAGATTTACAGCCCTGCGTACCAAAACAGTAAAAAAAAATGAATTTTTAGCAGAGTTGGGCACGGGTGGGGGGGGGCAGGCCTGCGCTGGCCCTGCATCCCATCGAGTTAAAAATCAGATTTGAGCCCCATTTCATCACTTTCACAACCCTAGAACATTAGTCTACGCTTGGGTGTGCGGCTCCTTCGAAAAAACCCTATTTTCGTGCCCAAAATTTGCAAATTTAAGCTTCATAACACCCATATTTTCATAAATATCCAAGATCTAGGCTAGAAATCACCTCTTTGAGGGTAGTTTCATCCATTTTGAATATTTTTGGGTAAGGAAAGTGGTGAAGAAAAAAGCTAGATTTGTACCGAGTTAAGCTTCCAATCACCAAGGTTAGTGTTTTTATTGAGTAATTGCAACTTATTTCATACTTTTTGAGCAAAAATGAAAGTTTGAGCTTCATGGTCATCCATGGAGTTTTCAGGGTGATTTTGAATTTTTAGAGTCAAAGTATGTGAAATTGCATGAGTTTGATGATAACCTTGATGTATGTTTTATGAGATATGTGTTTATTTGTTAAGTTTCTTAATTTGTCATGGTTAATTTCTAGAAATTAATTTGAATTTAAAAAATTGGTTGCCCAAATGTGCATATATTGTTAAAAGCATAAAACTTGGGTGATTAGCTTAAAAAATTAATTTTATGTGTTAAATGGTTTTTATTAAAACATGATAAATGTTTAGTGCTTAAAATAATGGCAAATTATAGACTATATATATAGGATGCAAAATGTGAGCGTGAAAGAGTATATATATATATATATATATATATATATATATATATATATATATATATATATATATATATATATATATATATATATATATATATATATATATATATATATATATATATATATATATATATAGTTGCATCTTTTAAGTAAGCGTAATTGTGAAATTTGCAATTATAGGTTACATTACTTAATTTATCTCATACATATTGTGGTTGGTTGGCACAAATTGTAGATGTCGAGGAGAACGAGGCAACGAACTCAAAATGTTAATGTTCCGAGAGATTGGTCTCCAAACCTCCTATTATCCCAACACCCCAAACACATTAGAACACACTTGTTTTTGTATAAAAAAATATTCCAATAAGGTGTTAGCTGAAAAGAGGGTTAAGAGGAGTGATTTTGAGGATTACGGGATCCCGTACATTTTTTACTATTTGGGGTGGGAAAGTGTGCTTGAGTTGGGCGGCCACGATATTTATCAGGCCGATGTAGTTGAGTGGATGTCTACCCTACGTAGGGGGACGGGTCGTTCAGCGAACAACTTTAGGTTGATAGGTACCGTCCATGGTAGGGACGTGGCGATGGATGCACAAAACCTTCGCCAATTATTTAATTTAGATACTGGGGTAGGCCACGAAGGGTCTAACCAGCAGGGATACGAGTATAGAAGGGAGGCTCAGTTGGCCTTCACTGATATGACCTGGTCAGGGGAGTGGACAGAGCAAGTTAATAGAGTTTTTATTCCATCCATTTTGGAGTCTGAGTCCTCCACTTCCTACAGCCGAAAGGCTTTGTCTGCGAGGTGTAAGGTGTTTCACAATATTATTGTGAACAACATCTTGCCTCGTGATAGTGACCTGACCAAAGTCAGGCATAGGGATATCACAGTTCTTCACGCCCTTCTTAATAGTAGGCCCAGACTATCCTTTGCGTGGACAATTATGAATGATTTATGGGCTATGTACGATACGAGAGAGAGGACGATAATCCCCATGCTTGGTTGATCTCCAAGTTCCTTGAGAGGAAGGGCTCACTTTCGCCCGATTCCCTGCTATCCCCCATTTCGGCGACGTTCATTACGGCCGCCATGTTCCCTACCATGATTTTTAGGGAAGTTGACGAAGGGTTCGAGATATTTGACAAGGAAACAAATGAGTCGTATATCGAGGACTACACTGAGGATTAGAGGAGAGAGAGATAAGAGAAGGCCGCCAATGAGGCGAGAGTTCGGCACGCTGAGCCGAACCTTGGTGTGTCTACCTCGCGCAGTCGAGGTAATGACAGTTTTGATTTTGACCGCATGATGAGGCGGATAGAGGATATAGCAGTGGGTCAGGGTCAGTTCTAAGAGGATGTGACCCAGAGATTAGATGAGATGAATGGCCGTATGACCCATATTTATTATAGGGTCGATCACTTAGCGGGTCAGGTAGATCAGTTAAAGGATGGGCAGAGAGCCCTGGCATACCAAAATGCCTACTACCAGCACCATGACTGGGCATATTGGGAGGGAGTCTGACATCACGAGGACTCCGTAGCCGGTATGTCATATCAGTCTTATGAGGATTACACGATGACAGATTACCAAGCCTATAACTCTGCCATAGATACTTATCAGCGCTATCCGGCGCATGGCAGGCAGGACCTCCCAGACCCGATGCCTCCTCACTTGGTTCCGCCGACTGCACGGTTCACCACCGGCCAGAACCTGTATACCGACTTCTTCAATAGCGTCTTCGGTCCTCCTCCGCCGCCTCCTCCATTTGAATGATCGGGTACTATCCTTCCTTATTCTTTACTATTTTGTCTTTTATTTTATTTTAGGTTGTTATGCATTTATTTTCTTAATCGTAATTTTCATTTATTTTAGTTCTTAGTCGAGTCGTTTTTAGAGTTTATAATGTTTATATAGTCTGTCATTTCTTCCTCATTTGAGTCTTGTTTGTCGATCAGGCCGTGGAACATGATGATACTTGTAACAACCTAGCTTTTATATAATCTTAATTTTCGTATTTGATCCAAATAATGTGAATTTTATTTACATTATTAGTTATGTAATTTAATTAAGTTTAAGATTTATTTAATTAAATTATATATGTTATAAAATATTGAAGATAATTAAATTAAAAGATATGTAAAATACAAAAGTTTAGTGGGTTAAATTGCAATATGATCAAATTAATATATAAAAAACCAAAATTAATGAATCAATTAAGATCATTATTACAATTAACTCTCTCTCTCTACTCTCTCTCTATACCTCACGGCTAATCTCACAAATCATCAAAAAATTCAACAATTGTTCAATTAATTGAAGATTTAATACAAGGAGTTACAAGAATCAAAGATCAACAACAATCTACAAGATTTTGAGGTAATATTTTGTTTAAATTCGAAATTTTAAGTATATTGGTTCGGTTTCATAAAAACCGAAAATGCAAGAATTATAACCCCAAAATTGTTGTTGCATGTCTATGATTTTAATAGATAATGATGAAATTATGTATATAAAAGTGATAGAAACTAAAATCGTGGGTTGGATCATCAAAAACTAATTAGAAATCGGAATTTTTGATGAAAAAGATGTTTTTGACAAAAATGATCATTTTGGATGATCTTGATCAAAATATGATGTTATTAATAGGGAAATTAGTATAAAATCAATCAAATAATGATATTACATCAATATATAACCTTGCATGTTACTAAAAAGTGTTTTTGGGAATTATTATGAAAAATCCGTATGAACATAATGAAGAACACCAAGAACAATTTCTGGGAAGAATTACCAAGAGTGGGATCCGAATTCGGGTGGGACCGAATTCGGATGTGATACACACTTTTCGGATCCCATAATTTCGGATAACCAAATTCGGACAACACTATTTCGGATGCCATCATTTCGGATCCTTATAATTGGGTTGATCCTAATTCGGATCATCCTCTGGTCCGAATCCGCATCACAGATCCGAATAGGTTTGAATTCGGGTAACGCCAAATTCGGGTACTCAATTCGGATGGGTCCGAATCCGGATCCTTAATTCGGATAGATCCGAAATTGAGTGATCCGAACCCCAATTTTATGTATTTTGATATTTCAATTAAATAAATTATTTTTATGCATATGCTTTTAGTTATATATATATGATATATATATATATATATATATATATATATATATATATATATATATATAGAAAGTTTTTGAGGATTTAATGAAACAGAGAATATAAATAAATAAAAGATTGATAAGATTATCTGTTATCAGAATCAGATATTATTAAAGATTTTAATGACCAAAAGATGATGAAATTCCATGATAATGACATGATATGAATGATTTGAACAGGTTCAGTATATTCTGAACAAAGATTTAAAGAATAAAGAGATCAAAAGCGGATCATTGATTTGAACAGAAATTTCCAGAGATCTGAAAGACAAAAGATTAAAGATAAAATCCTGAGATAACACAGGTGGCAGATTTTTATATCTGTTTGATAAAAGACCCAGACCAGTGAGTTATAGATATTCAGATTGAACATGTTTAAATTCCGGTTGATATATATTGTTGATGATAGATTTATTGACATTCATTTTATCAGCTGGATTGAGACCTGTGCACACCATGGTTCGGTGTTGCCCAGTGGATCATGATAGCTATTTGATTATCATTTCATATTGCATTTAAGACTTCTTCAGACATTGCTTAATGAATCATTGCTATCATGACTTCTATGACTTAAGCTTTCATTATTTGATCAGACACTTGATAGATTTATTCAGCTTGACTAGCCTAGATGGTCTATTGTTCTAGACCTGGCTATTTCACCAGTTATTATGAACTTGGTAATGACCTCCGATGTTCCGCCATATTGACTTACTGGTAGCTAGCCCAGTATGTGGCTGATCCCCACGATTTAAGCGCGAGTGTGGCCTGAACATCATCAAATTCTATGATTCTATATCTCAATCATGAGGGCTGTAGCGGCAGCCAAGACATATCACGCTAGACTGATGATCCGCTTGACACGCATGTTAATATTGAAAATCTATAAACTCACTAAGCATTGCTTACAGTTGCTGCATTATAATTTTACAGGTAAAAGCAAAGGAAAGTCACCTGCTGGACCTAGCTCTTAGGTCAATTAATGATCAAGACAGAAGTATCATAGACCACTACACAACAAATCCTTTCGGTACTAATTGGAAGACAGCAATTGTTGTGGATTTTGGGTAGATATAATATGATTCCATGATGTAATGACTAGATTAGATGTTACCCTTTTATAATTTTACTTTGAAATATGTAGTCTGTAACCTAATCTGTAATGTACATGTAATTTTTAATTCCGCAATTAATTACCCTATCTTAGTATGATTGATATCGTATTGCATGATGTGGGACCTAGACTCTGAGGACTGCCCCGTAAGGGATGGTCTTCACAGGATGGTATCAGAGCCCATAGTTTGAGTGAATCAAGTATTACGTGAGTATACTTGGTCTCAAACTGAAGCAATACATATGTATCAATCATTTAGGTGGATTGAACTGAGATAGGATGTACAGACTATTAAGATGGGAAAAAGGGTACTTAGATCTAAGTCTATAAACTGATAGTTAAATGCTTGTAATTTTCAGAAAAGATGTCAGGATCAGGTGACATATCAAATAACATGACCCCACAACAAATGTTCGAAATGATGCAACAATTGTTAGCCCAACACTCTGAACAACAAAATAAGACAATGCAAGAACAGTTTCAGGCCAGAGATGAGGCCGAAGCTAAAAGACGTGAAGATAAAAAGAATAAAAGAAAAGAAAAGCAAGTCCAGACTAATGAATCTGATTCTGATAACTCAAATCCCGAAACTCAAATTGCTCAGCCAAAAGGCTGCAAGTTTAAGGATTTTAAAGCAAGCGGTGCCCTGAACTTTGAGGGTACAGTGAATCCAATTCAGGCGATGGATTGGATTACTCATACCGAAGAGATCTTTAGAATTTCTGACTGTTTAGATTCGAAGAAAGTGAGTTATGCGTCCGCATTATTTGTCGGTGCTGCCCGAGCTTGGTGGAAGACTCAGAGGAGTATCTATGGAGAGGAGGTGATTCAGACTTTGGAATGGGAGCAGTTTCTCGATATGTTTAACGCAAAGTACTGTCCAGTAGACCAGCGAGACAAGATGGAAGTACAACTGATGTAACTGACTCAAGGAACAAAGACAGTTGATGAATACGAGCATGAATTCTCGAGATTATGCGGCTACTCTTCGTATCAAGTAGCTACCAAGGAGAGAAAGATGAATAGATTTCGCGTAGGACTTAACCCTAGATATCGACATCCGATGAGCGCGATCAAATACAAAAGTTACTTGGAAATGGTAGAAGCAGCTAGACAAATCGAGCGAGGTTATTTAGAATACGGCGATCAGCTCTATGCTCCGTCTACTAACCCGACATGTCCTTCTCCTCCGAAGAAACAGAGATTTGGCAGATTTTTCAAGCCAAATAAGTCACAATCTCAACAACTCCATCAGCAAAGGTCACAGCCGAAAGCTCAAGTTTATTCCCTTACGAACGAGCCACGATTCTGTAAGCGATGCAGAAAGTCACACATGGGGTTGTGCAGTCCAGAAGATGTTACTTGTTTCGCGTGCAACATGATCGGTCACAGCAGTGAAGAATGCCCACAGCAGGGACGTGGATGTGCAAAGTGCGGGAAAAGAGGGCATTTTATGTACCAGTGTCGAAGCGGGCAACGTTATCAGTCACAGTCGTCGGCTGGAGGATCTACGATGAAGAGTTCAGCTGCTACTCCGACCGCAAGGACTCGAGCTTTTCAAATAACAGCTGAGGAAGCAAAAGAAACACCTGACATAGTTACCGGTACGTTCATGCTTAACTCAATTCCTGCTCGCGTATTATTTGATTCCGGTGCTAGTCGTTCCTTCATATCAACTACTTTCGCTCAAAGATTATATAAATCTCCCTCGAAGCTTCCCGTAGTACTTGACATTGAGACGGCCAGTAACAGTTACGTTATGGCTGATTCTGTATACCGAAACTGCACTTTACTCGTCGATAACATCGTATTCAACCTTGATCTCATTCCTATTCCGTTGAAAGAGTTCGACGTCATTATCGGCATGGACTGGTTAATGAATAACGAGGCTACGATCGTATGCAACCGCCGAATTATCAGAATTAAGTCCTCAGATGGCCGAGTATTGGAAATCAAAGGCGAGAAGCGAAAAGGTGCTCACTGCTTTATAACTGTTGAAAAAGCTCACAAGTATCTGTCTAAGGGTCATGAGTCTTACATATGCTACGTCTCATCTGAATCTAACTCTGAAGCCCAAAATAAATCTTTATCCGATATCCCAATCGTCTGCGAGTTCCCAGACGTACTCCCTGAAGATATTTCTGGAGTGCCACCAGAACGTCAAGTCGAATTCGGCATTGACTTAGTTCCTGGTGCGGCTCCTATTGCTAAAGCTCCCTACAGACTTGCACCTGCAGAAATGCAGGAAATGTCAAAGCAATTGCAAGAGCTGTTAGAAAAGGGATTTATCCGACCAAGTTCATCTCTGTGGGGTGCACCTGTCTTATTCGTTAAGAAGAAAGACGGAACTTTTCGAATGTGCATCGATTATCGGGAGTTGAACAAAGTCACAATAAAGAATAAATATCCTCTGCCCAGGATTGATGATCTGTTTGATCAGCTACAAGGAGCCAGCTATTTCTCGAAAGTAGATCTTCGTTCTGGGTATCATCAGTTGAAAGTTAAAGATGAGAATATCCCGAAGACAGCCTTCCGAACAAGATACGGTCATTATGAATTTCTCGTAATGCCGTTTGGATTAACAAATGCACCAGCGGCGTTCATGGATCTCATGAATCGCGTGTGCAGACCGATGTTGGATAACTCAGTTATCGTGTTCATAGACGATATTCTGATTTACTCCAAAACGGAGGCTGATCTTTCTATTCATCTACGACAATTGCTAGAGTTATTGAGAAAAGAAAGACTCTACGCAAAATTCTCTAAGTGCGAATTTTGGCTCAGACAGGTATAATTTTACATTGTCTTGAGCTATTCCTTAAGCGTTCTTAGATTGAACAAAACTTGAAACTCTACTTTCTTGCTTTTATAGATTCAATTCCTTGGCCATGTTGTATCTGGCGAAGGTATTTCCGTTGATCCGTCTAAAGTCGAGGCCGTTCAAAAATGGCAAACGCCTCGCAATGCCTCTGAGATCCGAAGTTTCCTTGGATTGGCCGGTTATTATCGGCGATTCATAAAGGACTTCTCGAAGATTGCTGTGCCACTTACGATGCTAACACGAAAGAATACACCTTTCGTATGGGCAGATAAACAGCAAGAGGCATTTGAAACGTTGAAACAGCAACTGATTCAAGCGCCGATCCTAGCTTTACCAGAAGGCAATGTTGATTTCGTTGTCTATAGCGATGCATCTGGTACTGGCTTAGGATGTGTTCTAATGCAAAGGGGAAAAGTCATTGCCTATGCTTCAAGGCAATTGAAAGACTACGAGAAAAGTGCACCAACTCATGATCTTGAGTTGGCTGCCGTTACCTTTGCTCTGAAAATCTGGCGTCACTATCTATATGGGACTCGGTGTCAGCTTTACACCGATCACAAGAGTCTCAAACATCTTTTTACTCAAAAGGATCTAAATATGAAACAGCGTCGGTCCTTGGAACTTATCAAGGACTATGATTGCGAGATCCTATATCATCCCGGCAAAGCTAATGTTGTCGCGGATGCTTTGAGTAGGAAAGTTTATCCAGAAAGGTGCTGCTATGCCCTAACTCCTGTAGTATTCTCTTTTGATCTTATTGAAGACATCAGAGTTGCTCAAGATGAAGCAATGAAAGAAGAGAATCTCTGTTCTGAAAATCTTAAAGGGCAATTACAATTTCTAACTCTGAATCATTTGGGACTTCACTGTCTCAAGGGAAACCGAATCTGGGTTCCTAAGTATGGTTCAATTCGCAGCACTCTTCTGTCTGAAGCTCATCAGTCCAAATTATCTGTTCATCCTGGCAGCTCAAAGATGTACTTCGATCTGAAAGCTGACTACTGGTGGCCAGGAATGAAGAAAGACATCGGTAAATGTGTTGAAAGCTGCAGAGTCTGTCAAATGGTAAAGGCAGAACATCAGAAGCCCTTCGGGGATATGCAACCACTGCCAGTTCCTGAATGGAAGTGGGAGCATATAACTATGGATTTCATCACGAAGCTGCCGAAAACCAAAAGACAACACGACTCCATCTGGGTAGTTGTGGATCGATTAACGAAGTCAGCTCACTTCATACCGATGAAAGAAACATACTCCCTCGATAGATTGGCACAGATATACATCACAGAAGTAATTTCTCGACATGGAGTTACGAAATCTATCGTATCAGATCGTGATAGTCGTTTCACATCCAGATTCTGGTAAGCTCTACAAGACGGGATGGGTACTCGGATCTCTATGAGTACTGCTTATCTACCTAACGCAGATGGCCAGAGTGAGCGTACTATCCTAACTCTTGAAGATATGCTTCGTGCCTGTATTCTTGATCTAGGTGGTAACTGGGATGACTACTTGCCGTTGGTCGAATTCTCATATAATAACAGTTATCATTCAACAATCAAGATGGCTCCGTTTGAAGCTTTATACGGAAGAAAGTGCAGAACTCCTACCTGTTGGCGTGAAACGGGTGAATCGCCAATAGCAGGACCTGCCCTTCTACAGTTGACTCATGAGAAGATTCGACTCGTTAGAAGGAACATTCTTGAAGCTCAAAGCAGGCAGAAGTCATATTATGACAACCGACATCGATCAATAAGTTTTGCGGTTAACGATTGGGTGATGCTGAAAGTATCTCCAATGAAGAATGTGGTGCGGTTTATTAAAAGAAACAAGTTAGCTCCGAGATTCATCGGTTCGTTCAAGATTGTTGAAAAGATTGGAAATCAATCTTATCGTCTTGAACTGCCAGCGGATCTATCTGGAATACATCCTGTATTCCATGTCAGTCATCTGAGAAAGAGTCTAGCTGATGAAAGAGAAGTTCAAATACCACACGTTAACTTGCAAATTGATGAGAAGCTTAGAGTGGTTGAAGAGCCGGAGTGTATTCTGGACTCGAAGACCAAAAAGCTTCGGAATAAAGAAATACAGATGGTGCTCGTCCAGTGGAAACACCACAAAGGTTCGCATCAGTCTTGGGAATCGAGAGATGTTATGAAAGCAACATATCCCAGTCTGTTCGAACATAGCTAACTTCGGAGACGAAGTTTGTGCGTGGTGGAGCCCATTCTGTAACAACCTAGCTTTTATATAATCTTAATTTTCGTATTTGATCCAAATAATGTGAATTTTATTTACATTATTAGTTATGTAATTTAATTAAGTTTAAGATTTATTTAATTAAATTATATATGTTATAAAATATTGAAGATAATTAAATTAAAAGATATGTAAAATACAAAAGTTTAGTGGGTTAAATTGCAATATGATCAAATTAATATATAAAAAACCAAAATTAATGAATCAATTAAGATCATTATTACAATTAACTCTCTCTCTCTTTACTCTCTCTCTATACCTCACGGCTAATCTCACAAATCATCAAGAAATTCAAGAATTGTTCAATTAATTGAAGATTTAATACAAGAAGGAGTTACAAGAATCAAAGATCAACAACAATCTACAAGATTTTGAGGTAATATTTTGTTTAAATTCGAAATTTTAAGTATATTGGTTCGGTTTCATAAAAACCGAAAATGCAAGAATTATAACCCAAAAATTGTTGTTGCATGTCTATGATTTTAATAGATAATGATGAAATTATGTATATAAAAGTGATAGAAACTAAAAGTTGGATCATCCAAAACTAATTAGAAATCGGAAT
Source organism: Centrapalus pauciflorus (assembly GCA_020465985.1). Classification (NCBI taxonomy): domain Eukaryota; kingdom Viridiplantae; phylum Streptophyta; class Magnoliopsida; order Asterales; family Asteraceae; genus Centrapalus; species Centrapalus pauciflorus. Next base: position 191,300 of record JAANYP010008198.1, read on the forward strand.
TTTTGATGAAAAAGATGTTTTTGACAAAAATGATCATTTTGGATGATCTTGATCAAAATATGATGTTATTAATAGGGAAATTAGTATAAAATCAATCAAATAATGATATTACATCAATATATAACCTTGCATGTTACTAAAAAGTGTTTTTGGGAATTATTATGAAAAATCCGTATGAACATAATGAAGAACACCAAGAACAATTTCTGGGAAGAATTACCAAGAGTGGGATCCGAATTCGGGTGGGACCGAATTCGGATGTGATACACACTTTTCGGATCCCATGATTTCGGATAACCAAATTCGGACAACACTATTTCAGATGCCATCATTTCGGATCCTTATAATTGGGTTGATCCTAATTCGGATCATCCTCTGGTCCGAATCCGCATCACAGATCTGAATAGGTTTGAATTCGGGTAACGCCAAATTCGGGTACTCAATTCGGATGGGTCCGAATCCGGATCCTTAATTCGGATAGATCCGAAATTGAGTGATCTGAACCCCAATTTTATGTATTTTGATATTTCAATTAAATAAATGATTTTTATGCATATGCTTTTAGTTATATATATATGATATATATATATATATATATATATATATATATATATATATATATATAGAAAGTTTTTGAGGATTTAACGAAACAGAGAATATAAATAAATAAAAGATTGATAAGATTATCAGTTATCAGAATCAGATAGAATTAAAGATTTTAATGACCAAAAGATGATGAAATTCCATGATAATGACATGATATGAATGATTTGAACAGGTTCAGTATATTCTGAACAAAGATTTAAAGAATAAAGAGATCAAAAGCGGATCATTGATTTGAACAGAAATTGCCAGAGATCTGAAAGACAAAAGATTTAAGATAAAATCCTGAGATAACTCAGGTGGCAGATTTTTATATCTGTTTGATAAAAGACCCAGACCAGTGAGTTATAGATATTCAGATTGAACATGTTTAAATTCTGGTTGAGATATATTGTTGATGATAGATTTATTGACATTCATTTTATCAGCTGGATTGAGACCTGTGCACACCATGGTTCGGTGTTGCCCAGTGGATCATGATAGCTATTTGATTATCATTTCATATTGCATTTAAGACTTCTTCAGACATTGCTTAATGAATCATTGCTATCATGACTTCTATGACTTAAGCTTTCATTATTTGATCAGACACTTGATAGATTTATTCAGCTTGACTAGCCTAGATGGTCTATTGTTCTAGACCTGGCTATTTCACCAGTTCTTATGAACTTGGTAATGACCTCCGATGTTCCGCCATATTGACTTACTGGTAGCTAGCCCAGTATGTGGCTGATCCCCACGATTTAAGCGTGAGTGTGGCCTGAACATCATCCAATTCTATGATTCTATATCTCAATCATGAGGGCTGTAGCGGCAGCCAAGACATATCACGCTAGACTGATGATCTGCTTGACACGCATGTTAATATTGAAAATCTATAAACTCACTAAGCATTGCTTACAGTTGCTGCATTATAATTTTACAGGTAAAAGCAAAGGAAAGTCACCTGCTGGACCTAGCTCTTAGGTCAATTAATGATCAAGACAGAAGTATCACAGACCACTACACAACAAATCCTTTCGGTACTAATTGGAAGACAGCAATTGTTGTGGATTTTGGGTAGATATAATATGATTCCATGATGTAATGACTAGATTAGATGTTACCCTTTTATAATTTTACTTTGAAATATGTAATCTGTAACCTAATCTGTAATGTACATGTAATTTTTAATTCCGCAATTAATTACCCTATCTTAGTATGATTGATATCGTATTGCATGATGTGGGACCTAGACTTTGAGGACTGTCCCGTAAGGGATAGTCTTCACAATACTTAGAAAAAACATGTACGAGTGAATTGGCTAGTGTTGACAAGATATTTTATAATAAAGAAAAGAGTCGTAGTAATAATTAAAACTTTTGCCTTGTAAAAATAATTTAAGTACGTTAAAATTTATTTGGGCTTGAATATAAGTAATGTGTCAAAAGATTTTGGAAACCCATGCAATAAGGGGGAGAACTTAATCATGTTTTAGCCTCAAAAATGAGTTAAATGTAGTCTAGATGGTTTGGGAAACTAAGTTCGTATGGATACCATTCATGTCTAATCCCCTAAAACCATTTGGTTTGGGAGCGGTTGACTGAAATCTCGTTACATGGATCATCTAGCTAATCTACTGAAAAGATAATAGATAGAAGCATGTGTTAAAAAGAAAAATTTGTCGTAAACATGCAAAGAGGAAAAGATGGTCGAAAGACCCACATGTTTTAAGTATTGTAACCTTGAGCTAAAAGGGTATTTTCAGAAGTGAGATACATTATATAAATTCTAAGAGAAGTATTTTTATTTAACTGAAAACGTTTTCACTTTACATGTTAAGAATTTTAATGCATTAGTGCGAAGGCTAGCTTAACATAAAATTTCTAGAGTCACTGCTAATACATGCTCGTTACATAGTTAATTCTGATTCCAAAAGCTTGTTCGGGAATGACCAGGAGTTAAGTTGGGGAGATTTGATAAGTCTATAATATATGTGGTTTCAGAGTCATATTATGATCATTTTAAGCACCGATACTTCGTAAAATCCATATTATTACTCCAAGTTTGTATTTTCGGGCCAAGATATTAAAAAAGAAGCAATTCAAGAGAATTCAGAGCAAACCGGGCCAAAGGGGGCGCAGGCCTGCGCCACCCTGCGCTCCACAAAGAGTCCCAACTGTCCAGATACGTTCCAGCGCATGCCAGCTAAAACCTAGCCGCATCCGAGCACAGGGGGCGCAGGCCTGCCCTAGTGCGGCGCAAAAATGCGTTTTAGAGCCTGTGGAACCCTAATCTCGACCTTCCTATAAATACAAATCGAGGGGCAGCCTTGGAGAAAGTCCCGACGTGTGTGAAAGTGTGTCGAAGCCCTGCCGAAGTGCATTTACGATACGAGAACGAAGACGGTGATTCGCAAGCTACGCTATGATTCAAATCTACGATCGTGAAGAGCATATGATGAGCGGCTAATCCCATTAGCCGTTTGCGGAGGGTCTACGGCTAAGTTTACTCTACTTTAATTTCTCGTGCTTTGATGAATTTGTATTAAATGAGATCTATTATGTGTATGCAAATGATAAGCATTCGGCTATGATTATGATTATATGTTTTGATTGGTAAAAGCAAGATAGTTTATCGTGGTATTATTATTTGTGACGAGTCCGTTAGCTTAGGGATTAAGACAAGTATTAATATTGCATACGCTATGCCGAGAGTTATTGGTTAAGACATGTTTGATTACTTTAGTCGCGCAATTGATTATGTCTATGTGATCGTTGCAAGAAATTATAGTGAGTAATACTTATGCCCTGGTGATCCCGTGAATGGTTATTCGTCTCTTGATTGTTTATCTTCTACGTTAGTTACTTTGCCATTAATTTTAGTTACAAAGCGATAGCAAATCATTACTCTAAACAAATCATTCAAATCCACAAATTCACAATTTAAATGCTTTCAATAAACTTATAAGGCTAATAACCTAATCCTAATTACGACCACACTCCCTGTGGATTCGACCCTTACTTCTCTAGCTAAATAGTGGATTTAAGGATTAATTTTGCGGGTCACAACGACGGCCCGTCAGACCATTCAACCAAACCTTCCTTCCTTAGTTCATAATGCACAAGTAGAAGCTGTTAAAGAGGAAAATATGAAAAATGAAGCCCTGCACGGAATGGATAAATAATTTGGGATAAGGGCTAATGAAAATCGATACTTCATGAATAGAGTCTGGTTACCCTGTTTTGGTGGAGTAAGAAAGCTGGTTATGGATGAAGGACACAAATAGGTCCTAAAAGATATCCCAAGTGTATAGCTTTAAGCTGTAGAAGGGGGGTGAATACAGCTCTTTAAAAAGTACACACAATTTTCTCAATGTTTGTATGTATTATTAACAAATGTTAATTACAAACAAGCTTGAATGCGGAAAGGTTCAAGCTGAGATGACAGATACAACAGTATATCTAACTAGTCTAAGACTGACTTAAACTAATTACAATGAATACACTCACTAAGAATCACTCACTGTGTTTACAACACTCTGAGGAACAGCTTGAATAAGAACAGCTTAGACACTGAGTACTGTTTTATTCAACCAGACTTGCATGCATGAAAGACACACTTTGAATGCACGTTCACTCTTGTTTTCAGCACTTAGCTTTTTTGGCTTAATCGATCAATCCTTGGAAGTTTCTTTTTATACCCACTCAGAGGATCTAAGTGAAGCTTCTTCATTGGACGAAATGAAAAAGGAGAAGTCTTGTTGAAAAGACAACATAACCTTTTCTGCACCTTTCTGAAAAGCAGACTTGTCTTCACATGTGCAGAACTTTTGTCTTTTCACTTTGTCTACTGTTGCATTGCCTTTAACCAAATAAGGAATGTCAACTTTGTGTTTTTCTTCCTTGTAAAGGCCTATTTTGATATAAAAAAAAGGTCTGTCACCCTTTTTCAAATAACCTTTTGTCTTCATGTAACAGAACAGCTTGGGCAGGCTGAGCAGTTCTGATTTCCACTTTGTCTTCGACTTTGTAAACTGATCTTGTAGTCAAATACAATACATGAGGACTTGGAAACACATTCCATAAAGTGTTTAGCCTGTTCACAAAGAACAGAACACTTGTAAACTACCCAAGCTGCTCATCAGTGTAGAGCAGCGTAGACAGTTTATGTCCAGCCTGTTCAGCAGACTGAACAGCTTGGGCAAAACTGTCTTTGTTGCAACATATGCAATGTAACATCCCAAATTTTCAAATATATGTAATTTACAATTTTAAGACTTAAATTATTGTACTTTTGGGATTATTATATCAATTTAAGTAAATTTTGATCATATTATGAGTTAAGTAAGAAAATACGAAGTTGAGGGGTATAATGTGCAATTGGGTCAAAATAGAAATAAAAAGGGAAAAGTCTTTCACTTTTCAAAATCCACTCTCACTCTACTCTCTCTCTCTAACCGGCTCTCTCTCTTTACTCTCTTCCTCTCGGCTTTACTCCAAGAAACACACAAGAATCAACGATTTCAAGTGCAACAATCTGGAAACGAGTTGCAATTTAGGAACTATAACTGCTGCAACAAACAATTTGAGGTAACAATCACTCCTATTTACGGATTTATGAAATTTTGGTTCGGTTTTTATGAAAACCGATTTCTAAGATTATTGTTGCAAATGATAATGCATGTTATATATTATGATGGATTAGTTGAAATCGAGCATGTATGTTGCAATGTACAAAAATTCAGAAACAGATTCGAAGTCTAAGTGTGATTTCTAGATATGTGTGTGTTTTAGTGTGTGTGTTCATCGAGACTCATAAGAAAAATGGACACAAATCGGTTATTTTGGAGCATAAGTGACATGTTATAAGTTGAAATAGTGTTTCTAAGTTCACATTTACTGTATTAGTCTCAAAAACATGCAAAATGGTCAAAACAATAAATCTGGAAAATTTACTAAGTATGAACTCGGACTGATGAACTCGGTTCGGACCATCCGAATTCGGGTCCATCCCAATTCGGATCCATCAATTTCGGACTTTGCCCTATTTCGGATTAATACATAATTCGGACTTACAATGATTTCGGACCAACCCCATTTCGGTCTTATCCCAATTCGGACACCGTCCCAATTCGGATCAATAGTGAGTTCGGACCAACAGTGACTTCGGACCCCATTAACCATTTCGGACCTAATACAATCCGGACCCCAACCTAATTCGGATCTATAGTAATTTCGGATCACCTTAGTTTTCGGACCCTACTAATCCGGATCACCCATTTCGGATCAAACCCAATTCGGATCCAACCAATTTCGGACCAGAGACCCATTTCGGACCATCCGAATTCGGATGTGGTCCGAAATCAGCACAATTGTACTTAATTTTCAAAATACAATTTTTAAGCAATTACTGACACAAATTCACTATTACACTTACATTACAGATCATTGTGGTGTTATCAAAACACACATTGATTCAGGATCAAGTCACAAAACCAATCACTGTGAGTTGCAGATTATCATTCGAACATTTATTGTTTTTGCATTCATGTTTATACATTCAATGGCATGTTCACGTTGTTCATATACTTCATTTGGCACTCATGAAATGATTTGTTGTTATGATGCACACTCGTACTTGACATGTAACACACATGTAGCTTGCGTTCATTTGAAAGTGCATCTATTTACATCATGCTTGCACTGCATGATCATTACTTCATAATCTGATGCGACCTGGACTGGGGCTGACAGCAGGCCACTGTCGGGGACTGATCATCCCACTCGTATCCCATCAGGTTCGGCACATCCCCGATCAGCATATTGAACTGCCACCCCATGCTAGCACTGCATGGTTTACTCACACATTGAGGCTTTCACTGCCGTTTTCACATACATGGGGCTTACACTGCCCATGGTTAAGCATTGCATGTAAAGAAATATTTGTTGTTTGCATAATCTGTTTTCTCACTAAGCATTTAGCTTACTGTTGACTCACATTGTTTTCAGGCAAAGGCAAGAGTGTTGTGGGACCTTCATCTTAAGCAATCAAATTCTTATCTCGGTGACCTTAGAAGCTAATTGGTACATGGACGATGTAGCTTTGGGGCTGGGAATTTGTTACTATTAAAACAATTATGATGATGTAATAGCTAGACTTAAACACTGTAGACATTTACTTTCATTGCTTTAGTGTGGATTTGCTTAATTCTAATTTAAGTATTCAATTTCAATTATCATGATTACTCATTGGGTTGTTAGTCGATCCTGGTGATTGCTACAATTATATCATTAATTAACAAGGGCGTCGCAGAATATTATGTTCATTTTTAAAACCTGGAGGCTACTTGACATAGACTTCTTCTTGCAGCATACCATTCAAAAATGCACTCTTCACATCCATTTGAAATACCTTCATGCTCTTATGAGCAGCGTAGGCTAGAAACAAACAAATTGCCTCTAACCTGGCCACAGGAGCAAATATTTCATCGTAGTCAATGCCTTCTTCCTTTCTATAGCCTTGAGCAACTAGTCTTGCCTTATTTCTAATGACAATTACATCATTAATTAACAAGGGCGTCACAGTTTGGTATCAGAGCATTAGTTTGAGGCTTCAAGTGTCCGCGAGGACTTGGACTCAAACTTAGGTTATGATATTAGAATGAACTTCTAAGTAATGATCTGAACTAAGATAGGATTGACATGCACACGGGGAAACACAAAGGGTAACTGTACACTTAGGACTTACAAATAAATGTTCTAAATATAAGTTGTTATATTTCAGAACATGTCAGGAGACGATATGACTCCTCAGCAAATGTTCCAGATGATGCAAGCTCTCATGGAACAAAACAATGAGCTACAATCCAAACGAATGGCTGAGCAGGCTCAGTCATTTGCTGATCAGTTAAGGGCCAGAGATGAGGCCGAGGCAAAACGAAAGGCCGCTAAGCGAAAGAACAAGGGGCAACAACAGGACGACCAGGGAGAAAGGCAAGATGATACTGGGTCTTCCAACAGATCAAGGGGCTGTAGGTTTAAGGACTTCAAAAGTAACGGAGCGGTTACTTTTGATGGGACTGGAGACGCCGTTACTGCATTGGAATGGATCACCACCACGGAGAGAACTTTCAGAATCAGCGACTGCGCTGACAAAGACATGGTCCGCTTTGCAACCGCTATGTTTGCAAGGGACGCTGTTATGTGGTGGGATGTCATGACGCATGTGTTGACGATGGAGGTAGTGTCACACATGTCATGGAGCGAGTTTAAGGAAGTGTTTTCTCAACAGTACTGTCCAGCCGACGAGAAGCGACGTCTCGAGGCAAAATTCCTGAACTTAACTCAGGGAACGAAAACGGTTACACAATATGCCGTTGAGTTCACCCGATTAAGTCTGTTCGCACCGCATCAAGTAGACACAGAAGAGAGGAAGATAGCCCGGTTTGAGGCCGGACTAGATTATGAGATACGCCGAACCATAAGTGGGGTTCGGTATACAACTTTTGCTGGTTTACTGGAGGCTGCTCGGAATGTTGAGCAGATCGTCTTATTGTCTGGATACGTCATTGGGTCAGCCACCGCAGCACCAACTCAACCGTCGCCACCAAAAAGGCAGCGGGAGTCTGGATCCTCCCGATTCTCTCCCCAATCTCATCAACAATCATCATCACCCAAAAAGGGAAGGGCCTTTTCGGCCAGTTCTGAAATGAGAGACTGCAGGAGGTGCAGGAAATCGCACTCTGGGGAGTGCAAAGCTCAAGACATGTATTGCTTCTGCTGTGGGCAGAAGGGCCATCATTGGGGGAACATTGTCCTCGAAAGGACGATGCGTGCTACAACTGCCACAGACTTGGCCATTTTTCAAGGGATTGCCCGAAACCCCCAAGAGATCAGAACGTTCAGCAATCAACGGCAAGATCTTCTGCAGCATCCACTGCTCGCAGGGATCAATCTCATAGGGCTCCAACAAGGGCATTCCAAATCACAGCTGAAGAAGCAAAGGATGACCCGGAGGTGGTCACTGGTACGTTCTATGTTAATTCCATTCCTGCACGTGTATTGTTTGACTCTGGAGCAAATCGTTCATTTGTCTCCACTACATTTGCTCGTCAATTTAACATGCCAACTTCCAAACTGCAATTTGTACTTGACATAGAGACTGCTAGCAACATGTTAGTAAAAGCAGATAAAGTGTATAGGAATTGCACATTGTTGGTAGAGGATGTAGTGTTCAACATAGATTTAATCCCTATGGAGTTCGGGGAGTTTGATGTAATAGTAGGTATGGATTGGTTGGTTCATAATGAGGCACAGATAGTTTGCAAGAAAAGATTGATTAAGATTACCACTCCCGAGGGCCGAGACATATGCATTTATGGTGACAGACACAAAGGCGACTTATGCCTTATTTCAATTGCAAAAGCCCGAAAGCACGTCGCCAAGGGTTGTTCTGCATACTTAGCCTACGCTGTCGATGCAAAGGCTGAAGTTCAATCTCCTTCCACCGTTCCCGTCGTTTCCGAATTTCCAGATGTCTTTCCAGAAGATATCTCGGGATTGCCACCTGACCGTCAAGTGGAATTCCGTATCGATCTCGTTCCCGGAGCTGCTCCAATAGCAAAGGCTCCGTACCGATTAGCCCCTGCTGAAATGCAGGAAATGATGAAGCAGTTACAGGAGCTACTTGACAAAGGTTTTATCCGCCCAAGTTCATCTCCTTGGGGTGCTCCTGTTCTGTTTGTCAAAAAGAAAGATGGCACATTGCGAATGTGCATCGACTATCGAGAACTCAACAAAGTCACAATCAAAAACAAATACCCGTTGCCCCGGATTGATGATCTCTTCGACCAGTTACAAGGCGCAAGCTACTTCTCGAAGATTGATCTTCGTTCGGGTTACCACCAACTCAAAGTACACCCGGATGACATTCCAAAGACGGCTTTCAGAACTCGTTACGGACACTACGAGTTTCTGGTAATGCCGTTCGGTCTTACAAATGCGCCGGCTGCTTTCATGGATCTCATGAATCGAGTCTGCCGGCCAATGCTCGACAAATCGGTCATCGTGTTCATCGATGACATTCTCATATATTCAAAGACCGAAGAGGATCATGCAGCACATCTGAGAGAATTACTAGAGTTGCTGCGCAAAGAGCGACTTTACGCCAAATTCTCTAAATGTGAAATCTGGTTGAGGCAGGTACGTCTCAACATTCCAAACAATTTCATGATCCTTATACTCAATCATAAACCCTTTGTTAACTTGTACTTACTCAATATTCAATTCAGATCCAATTCTTGGGGCACGTGATATCTGGTGCTGGGATTGCTGTTGATCCTGCAAAGATCGAAGCTATCCAGAACTGGGAATCACCCCGCAACGCCTCAGAGATTCGGAGTTTTCTGGGATTGGCTGGTTACTACCGCCGATTCATCAAAGACTTCTCAAAGATCGCCGACACAAAGCGATAGAATTTCAAAAAGATGATTGGGTCTACTTGAAGGTTTCCCCGATGAAGGGAGTTACAAGATTCGTAAAGCGAGGAAAGCTATCGCCTCGATTCATAGGACCCTTCAAAATACTAGAAAGAGTTGGGAATCAGTCCTATCATTTGGACTTGCCGGAAGAATTGTCAAGTGTTCACCCAGTCTTTCATGTTGGGTACTTAAGGAAAAGTCTGGTGCCCGAGAGGGAACCATGGACTGATCACTCGGACATTAAGATTGACGAACGGCTAAGGTTCGTTGATGAACCGGAATCTATACTGGAAACAAAAGTCAAGAAACTCCGCAACAAAGAAATCAGGATGGTGCTGGTCAAGTGGAAGCATCATCGGGGAGCTAATCACACTTGGGAATCGGAAGAAGACATGAAGACTAAGTACCCAAGTTTGTTTAGCGCAGCATGACTTCGCGGACGAAGTATAGGCGTGGTGGAGCCCATGCTGTAACATCCCAAATTTTCAAATATATGTAATTTACAATTTTAAGACTTAAATTATTGTACTTTTGGGATTATTATATCAATTTAAGTAAATTTTGATCATATTATGAGTTAAGTAAGAAAATACGAAGTTGAGGGGTATAATGTGCAATTGGGTCAAAATAGAAATAAAAAGGGAAAAGTCTTTCACTTTTCAAAATCCACTCTCACTCTACTCTCTCTCTCTAACCGGCTCTCTCTCTTTACTCTCTTCCTCTCGGCTTTACTCCAAGAAACACACAAGAATCAACGATTTCAAGTGCAACAATCTGGAAACGAGTTGCAATTTAGGAACTATAACTGCTGCAACAAACAATTTGAGGTAACAATCACTCCTATTTACGGATTTATGAAATTTTGGTTCGGTTTTTATGAAAACCGATTTCTAAGATTATTGTTGCAAATGATAATGCATGTTATATATTATGATGGATTAGTTGAAATCGAGCATGTATGTTGCAATGTACAAAAATTCAGAAACAGATTCGAAGTCTAAGTGTGATTTCTAGATATGTGTGTGTTTTAGTGTGTGTGTTCATCGAGACTCATAAGAAAAATGGACACAAATCGGTTATTTTGGAGCATAAGTGACATGTTATAAGTTGAAATAGTGTTTCTAAGTTCACATTTACTGTATTAGTCTCAAAAACATGCAAAATGGTCAAAACAATAAATCTGGAAAATTTACTAAGTATGAACTCGGACTGATGAACTCGGTTCGGACCATCCGAATTCGGGTCCATCCCAATTCGGATCCATCAATTTCGGACTTTGCCCTATTTCGGATTAATACATAATTCGGACCTACAATGATTTCGGACCAACCCCATTTCGGTCTTATCCCAATTCGGACACCGTCCCAATTCGGATCAATAGTGAGTTCGGACCAACAGTGACTTCGGACCCCATTAACCATTTCGGACCAATCCGGACCCCAACCAATCTATAGTAATTTCGGATCACCTTAGTTTTCGGACCCTACTAATCGGATCACCCATTTCGGATCAAACCCAATTCGGATCCAAACCAATTTCGGACCAGAGACCCATTTCGGACCATCCGAATTCGGATGTGGTCCGAAATCAGCACAATTGTACTTAATTTTCAAAATACAATTTTTAAGCAATTACTGACACAAATTCACTATTACACTTACATTACAGATCATTGTGGTGTTATCAAAACACACATTGATTCAGGATCAAGTCACAAAACCAATCACTGTGAGTTGCAGATTATCATTCGAACATTTATTGTTTTTACATTCATGTTTATACATTCAATGGCATGTTCACATTGTTCATATACTTCATTTGGCACTCATGAAATGATTTGTTGTTATGATGCACACTCGTACTTGACATGTAACACACATGTAGCTTGCGTTCCTTTGAAAGTGCGTCTATTTACATCATGCTTGCACTGCATGATCATTACTTCATAATCTGATGCGACCTGGACTGGGGCTGACAGCAGGCCACTGTCGGGGACTGATCATCCCACTCGTATCCCATCAGGTTCGGCACATCCCCGATCAGCATATTGAACTGCCACCCCATGCTAGCACTGCATGGTTTTCACACACATTGAGGCTTACACTGCCTGTACACACATACATGGGGCTTACACTGCCCATGGTTAAACATTGCTTGTAAAGAAATATTTGTTGTTTGCATAATCTGTTTTCTCACTAAGCATTTAGCTTACTGTTGACTCACATTGTTTTCAGGCAAAGGCAAGAGTGTTGTGGGACCTTCATCTTAAGCATATCAAATCAATATCCCGGAGACTATAGAAGTTATTGGTACTTGAATGTAATAGCTTTGGGCTGGGATTCGTTACTATTAAAACATTATTGATGATGTAATAGTTAGATTTAATCACTGTAGTCATGTACTTTACTTTGCTTTAGTGTGGATTTGCTTAATTCTAATTTAAGTATTCAATTTCAATTATCATGATTATTCATTGGGTTGTTTGTCGATCCTGGAGATTACAATTATATCATTAATTCGACAAGGACGTCAACATAGAACAGCTTTAGGCTGATATTGCAAATCATTTTCAGGTTTCAATAAGGCATAGAACAGGCCTTAAATTCAACCTTCAAAGGCATCAACAGGTTTGATTAATAATCTCCCCCTCAGATGCAGAGCAGGTTTGACTGAGGCCTTTTTGTGCCTAACAATCTCCCCCTATTTGCAATAACCAGTCTAAGCTGGTCTTATCAAAAGTCACTATATTTTTACTGTACATTTGTTGAAATAAAATTACAACATCAACATAAGTAAAAGATCAGTTTATATATACACTGATTTTTTATTACATTAGAACAACACATGTTCTTACAAAAGTACAACTGATGTACTGATGTATATTACAACTAATGTAAAAGTAAATTACAACATATGTAAATTAAGTACAACTAATGTACATTGGACTGTTTTTATTAGGAGCAGAAAATGGTAAGCCTGTCCAACTGATGGACAGCTTCCATTCATCACCTACCCAGATGGCAGATGGACTTCGTCACAATGGAGGGGGATCTTGAAACATCTTCTCTAGTTCCTCTCTAGTATCCTCAAGTTCTTGAATCTCACTTATTATTATCATAAACTTGGGATCCTCAAGTTCACCTCTTTCATAACAGCTTCTGAGCTGATCCCAGATAGCTGCTCTCCATCTGCTTGACTGCCGGAATGAAACTGCAAGTCTGAAGGCTACCAGCTGTCTCAGATCCACCTTATATAGATCTGATGCTCTCTGAAAGCATTTCTTCTGAGTTAAGGGATCTACAAAAAATGCCCCCAGCTCAGGCTCTTCAATGATCTTGCCATCTTCAAACTCAATTCCACTAGGCAGGCTGTGATCAACTCCTTTCATCTCAATAGCATAGTCACCTTGTTCTATCAGGATGAGGAGTTGTTCCATCTCAGTGTCCTTCCTTGTCCTCCTGGCCTTTATCTTTGGTTGTGTCACATAGACACCTTCACTTACTTCTTTGGAGATCAGGTCAAGATTCTTCACTCTCTCCATCAGCTTCTTCACATATGCTCTGATAGTCTTGGCAGTTTCAGACTTAGACTCACTCAGAGCAACTGCCAGCTCAATCCATTCTCTGTACCCCATTTGTGCAACATCTAGTGAAGTCATATGTTTCTAGTTCTGGGCCTGCTGCACCCATTCTAGTTATTTTTAACTTCCACTGACTGCCTTTTCTTGAAATTGGCACAGCTTTGACAATTGCCTCCTTAACAAGCCTTCTATCAGCAACATCTTGAAATTTTATTCTTGCCAGGTTGTCAAAGTGAAATTGAGCTCTTGCAGAAGGCACTGAGGTTTTGGCCACTGAGACCTGAGCACCTTTTTCTTTTTCAGCTTCCTTTTCCTCTACTGATCCCTTAGCAGCTTCTAAAATTTTCTTTTGCACAACAAGAGAGGACATCTTAACTTTCCTTACCTCTTGAAGTGCAAAAGACTTAGCAGCTTTTGCAGACTCTTCTTCTTTTCTTAAAGCTTCCAGGGCTTGAAGCTGTTCTTCTCTAAACTCAAAATACTTATGCATAGGAAGACCCATTTCTTTGTCCCTGGCTTTGTGAAATTGGATTTCTGCTGCTTTCTACTGTTGAGGATCAGTTGCTGCTATTGCTTTACCTTTAGTTGTTGTAGTGACAGCGGCTTCAGGACTTTCCTCCTCCTCTTCTTCTTCTTCTAAGATCAGATGCCTCCTTCTGCTGCTTGGCCTGCCCTCAGGAATAGTTTCCTCCCCCTTAGATTGAGCAGGGATAGGAGATTCAACCTGAGTAGGCTGAGCAGCATGGGAGGCACCTTCCAGTGTACCTGTTGAAGCTCCTGCTTGTTGACCAGTTTGTGCTGCAGGCACTGGTTTCTCCTTAGGAGAAGAAGTTTTCTCCCCCTTAGACTTAGTCTTAGAGGTAGACGACTTCTCCCCCTTTGAAGGAGATGGACCAGCACCTTCAACACCCGGTCTGCCTGAAGACACAAAGTCATCAGGCTTGCCAGCAGTTTTGGCAGTAGGCCTGGGGCCAACAAGGCTATTCACTAAGAATGCCAAGTTGTCCTTCACCTCTGCAAGCTGGGTAAGACAGGACTGAAGAGAAGAGGATAGGGTATCAGCAAGGGAGGTCAGCTTAACAATATTTTCCCTATCAGACTCAGTGAACAGCAAACTTTGAAGCTGTGCAAGATGTAACTCGAGAGAATCTTGCACATCAGCAAGGTTTGATGACACAGAATTTGATAAGGAGCTAATGAGGTTGTTCGAGCTGGCCAGAGTAGTAGGAAGAGTAGTGTTGCAAGAAGTTAGGAGAGATGACAGCTGTAGAGAAATGGTTGTCATTGAGGACACAAAGTCCTGTTGCAGTGAAAGAATAGAGGAGAGGGAGTTGGACACATTTTGCAGTTGTGCAGTGAGTGCTAACAGCTGTGAAGAATTATCTGTTTGTGGAGTGGCAGGGAAGGA